>JAUMHI010000049.1:4580836-4641198 GCA_032359435.1 Enteromius unitaeniatus
CTGAGCACTGCTCGTGCCCTACAGAATGACCTCCAGAGGGCCACTGGTGTGAATGTCTCTACCCAAACAATCAGGAAGACTTCATGAAGATGGCCTGAGGGCCCGACATCCTGTAGTGGGCCCTGTGCTCACTGCCCAGCACTGTAGAGCTCGACTGGCATTTGCTCAAGAACACCAGAATTGGCAAGTCCGCCACTGGCGCCCTGTACTTTTTACAGACGAGAGCAGGTTCACCCTGAGCAGCTGTGATAGACGTGAAAGAGTCTGGAGAAGACAAGGAGAATGTTATGCTGCCTGCAACGTTGTTCAACATGACAGGTTTGGTGGTGGGTCAGTGATGGTCTGGGGAGGCATATCCATGGAGGGACGCACAGACCTCTAGGAAATGGTGCTCTGACTGCCGAAGGTATCGAGATGAAACCCTTGAACCCTTTGTTAGACCCTACGCTGATGCAGTAGGTCCTGGTTTTCTCCTAATGCACGACAATGCCTGGCCTCATGTGGCAAGAGTATGCAGGCAGTACCTGGAGGATGAAGGAAGACTACCACATCTTCATTTCACTCTGATTTTAGGGTGTCTACACAATTGATCCCTCTGTAGGCGGAAAACTTTTATTTCCCTTAAAAGACTTGGCATCCTTTTGTTCCTAAGACATTGCCCTGTCGTTATATGTATAGATATCCAACCTCATATTGAGATCTGATGTATCTAATGTGTTTCTTTAAAGTGTTCCTTTAATTTTTGTGAGCAGTGTATATTTACTGATGATAATGATTGCACCTAAAACCACTTATGTAGTCAAACGATTCAATGAAGTGTGCACCCAAAATTAAAAATCTAGTGATCAATTCTTTATCTTTATGTCATTCCAAACCAGTAAGCAACACAAAAGTGGGTTTTTTACCATTGAAATGTTACTCTAGGGTCTTTTTTTAACTAAAACTATAAAAATATTAAGTACTTGAAATATGGAAAACCTAGACTGTTGTTTGGTTGCCAAGGAAAGGTTTTATTTTTATTTTAGCTTGATGCACTAAAATAACGTTATTGTGCATATAGAAAAAAGTCCTAAAAATGACCAAAAAAAACCCACTCAAAATAAAAAGAATATATTAAAAAACAAAAATGTGCATTTTGTGATAAACTCTTTTTGACGGCATTGGATGATAAATAACACTCCTGATTTCTGTTATTAATAGCTAGCTATGAGATGCCGCATGAATATTTAATGAGGCATGCTATTTACTTATTGCTCTTCAATTGGAATATAAAAGAGCACTGAATGTGATTCCATGTTGTTATAATTATTGGCCACGTACACACTGCATTTAAATGCTTTTATCACTCCGGAAAATGTATACAGTGTGTAGGTGGCTATTAAGACCACACCATAGCTATATAAAATTTTAGGCTAATCCTTGGTGTTAACTAGGGTGACCATACGTGCCATTTTCCCAGGACACTTCCTGGCCAGGATTTCTATATTTCTTTGACTCAAAGTACCTCCAGAGTGTCTTTAAAACATAAGGAACCGATGTCATACACCAATCAGTCTGCACTGTCAACCAAAGCCAAAAGCTAGGCAATATAGAAATCCTGGCCACGATGCATCCTGGGAAAATGGCATGTATGCATCACCCATGCCCAGGTCACCCTGTGTAAAACAGCGTTTAGTTATAAATGAGTGAATAGCCTAACCTGGTAGAAATAGCACTGCAGTGGTGATTCCTTGTGGTCTTCATCAACAAACAGTCCTCCCAAAACATAGAGCAGGTTCTTCCTTGACGTGATGCTAACATGATTTCGAGGGATCTGCTCTGCCATGGCTGCCAGGAAGCATTCGTTTTCATCAGCATCATAGGCCACAGCTGCCGTGTCGTTTATCATCAGGATGAGATCCCTGCTGAACATCCCCAGCCGTTTGTTGTTATTGAGATAACCAGGCAAGGCGTTTTCTCCCTCTTCTCCTTTCTCGCCCTCCTTATTTTGCGGCAGTTTTCCAGCAAATGCCTCTTTGATGACCTTCAGCTTCTTGCCAAGCACAGGGTCGGCCTTGATAATGTCGTCCTTTTCCACCTTCTCCTTGATGTATTTCTCGGGCAGTAATCGGAAGCGGATGTGGTCAAAGGCATCTCCCAAAGCTTTCGTGCGGTTCTCCTTGTTCTTCCGGACCCATTTCATCAAGAGCTCGAACACCACCTCTTCTTTGTCTACGTTCAGAGCATCGCACCCGATGATAGCGAACAACTCGGGAGCGTTGAAGTCAAGGAACTCCTCATCCTTGGATAGAGTCTCAAAGCGTTCTGCTATGAAGTCCCTAGCAGCCACAGCGAGTCTAGGGCAGTTCAAAACCAGTCCCATTCTGAAGATGGCCAAGCAGTTGCCCAATGAAAGCTTGTTTTGTAGATAGTTGACGCAAACGGTGAACACGGATGGGATTTGGAATCTGTTGGCCACTGCGAAGATGTCTTGCACGTTCTCATCTGTGATTTCGATGTCTGCCGAGTATAGATAGTTCACAATCATGTCCATAATGGTGGGATCCACATTATCCAGTACTACTTCTTTACTGGAGTCTTTCTTCTCAACACCGTCTTCAGTAAAGTACAGCTCTCTGAAATACGGGCTGCATGCAGCCATAATGAGTCTGTGGCAGGGCAGACTCCGATCTCCAACTTTCAGAATACAATCCACAAACTTGTTCTCCTTCAGAAGTTCCTTCAAACCATCCTGGAGCAGGGTGCTCTGAAAGAGCCTCAGGTCCTCCTTGATAGTCATGGGTTCCATTTCAAATTTTGCAGGTCTTAAGGAGGATGCTGTGCTTCCTCTTGTCTTGCCGTCTCAGTTGTAAGAGGCTGAAATAATAAAGGGCTCCAACACAAACCCCCTGCAATTTAAGCCACCCCTCTAAATATAGAGCACTCATACAGTCTGAAAGAATTTAGGCTGACCAAACGGGAGCCCGGTGTCGCTTCAAGCAGCTGTCAAAGACTGAAAAAGACAACTGTGAACTTTGGACACACTCAGAGGTCAGGGGTGTTTCATAAATGAATGGGTGTTTGGTGCTGTGTGACTAAAGGATGGAAGGAGTGACGTGTTTTAGAAATTCAGCTGTAAAGGTGTGTGTCATTACCTCTGTTTTGCACATGATGTCATTTGTACGTTTAGGACGTTTATAGGTCTATGACTCATTCATGTTGTGGTTTCTATTTAAAAGAAAAAATCTGGTCATTATTTATGAACTTAATGATATAAATTATTTGTTTTTGTCATTTTTGACAGATTATAAAAGGTCATTTCAAAATAGCAAATAATGTGCATTTTTCTAAATATACATTACAGTTCCACAGAAAACTTTACAGGACACAAGTATGGAACAACATGAGGGTGAAGCGAAGAGTTATTTTTGTGGAGTACACTCTTTTTACTTTATAACCTTCTGTTGCCTAAAGTGTGAACAAACAACAGCTGCTATAGGACAGGAGCGATTAATCAGCTCTTCTGGTCATTTGTGAAGTAGTTAAGCTCCTCTGACACATTTTTAAACAGACCTGTCACACCTGAGCCAACAAACTGCATGTGTTTTGATTGAACTGCTACTATGAAAACCACTTAAACAGGTGTCAAAAAAACAGATTAAACAACAATTTTCATCTTCATTTTCACTCGCTCTTTTATTCAATCACAACAGTAAAATTAGCATTTATAGTTCTGTACACTCAAAAAAGTGCTGGGTTATTTCTGTAAACACATTGTTGGGTTAATTGTGCTGGGTTAAAATTCTGGGTTATTTGAGGTAATGTAAACACAAAGTTGGGTTGTTCATGCTGGGTCAAATGACTTTTCATCACTCAACCACTGGGTGTTTTTTTTTTAACCCAACCAGTTGATTTAATTTTTCCTCTTCATCTAACTTTCTGGATTCTTTGTCTCGTCGTCAAATCACGCACATCGCAGCAAGAAGGATAAAGGTAAATTTTAATACGATGGGATGATGATTTACCTCGATTTTTAATAAGTTGATCACACATATTTCACTGTTTAATGTAATATTTGATCTGTCACTTCGGGGGATAGCATTAATGTACTCCAGGACTACATAATGTACTATAGAAACATTTAGCATTCTCAGACATGCACCTAGGACTGCGCTTGCGCAATGACTGATCTCATCTAAGAAATAAGCTTTTTAGAACACTATTTGAGCAAAAGAAACAACTTTTATTACACAGATGTTGTCAGATTTCATTGGTGATTTCAAATATGAAATTTAATCAAGACATCCTAAACCTTGACCATTGTTTTGGGCCATGCCATTAAAATGGACTCTTTACTTAAGGCTTGTGATCTTTGTTCCAAGTATTTTTTCTGTTTGTCTTTGTTTCAAGTCCTTATTTTGTGCTTTATATTAACTACATTAAGCAGTGTCTTACTACCTGAGACGTTCTTCAGTATGCGGTATATCATATTGATGGAAATGATTCTTCATGTGTAAAGTTTTTAAAAAATAAGAATGTACAGTGCCTAGTTTAAACAAATGTTTTAAAGAATGATGTACAAAAAAATGTTGTTTTAATTGTGCCTATAAGAGAAGGATGAAATGTCTGCAAAAATTATTTTAAAAATAAATGTGAAAACACATTAAATTGATATAATTGAACAGTTGCGTTTTTTTGTGTTGTCAATTGTATTACAGAACAATAATATAATACATTTAACCCAGCAACACAGTTAACCTGACCCACTGGTTGGGTCAAATAAACAACCCAGCATTCTGGGTCAAATGTGTTCTGTCCCATAGTTACCCAGGAGCTGGGTTAAGTTTGGGTTGTTATTTTTTTAACCCAGCCTTTTTAGAGTGTACATAAAACAAGCTCACAATTTCTAAAATACAAATTTTATTTTATGTAACTTATGAATGTTCCTATTTCTATGGAAGCCCGTTTCTGCGACTGAATTAAAAAAAAAGGATTTTGTTACTTTTTATCTCACAATTCTGAATTATTTTCTGACAATTGGGAGATATAAAGTCAGAATTGTGATTTATAAAGTCAGAATTGCATGAAATAATCTTGTAATTGTTATAATGTCAGAATGTATGACATAAAGTTGCAATTCTGACTCCCATCTCAGAACTGTGATATAAACTCATATATAAACAAGTTATAAAGTCCAATTTTGAGTGGATCTCAATTCTGATTTATAACTCGCAATTTTGACTTTATATCTTACAATTCTGACTTTATATCCCAATTGCGAGAAAATAAGTAGGAATTGCAAATTTGTATAATGCAATTCAGTGAAAAAATTTAGAATTGTGGGATAAAAAGTCACAAGAACCTTTGTTTTGTTTTTTTTATTCAGCGGCGGAAACGGCTTCCATATATATTTTATTGAATTCATATTACACACAAGTTTTAAAGTTTTTCCAGCATTTTTATCCTAACTTTTTTCACATTTGATTTGTAAACATATGTCATTATAAAATATCAAAAAATACTCTGACAATAAATAAAATTGACATTTTTCTAATGAAAAATTCTTTATATTGGATGTAAACAATGCAGTGCCAAAACACAAAACGGTACGGAGTGTTTGTGCATTTTAACCCATGACTTCCCAGAGTCCCTGTAGTGTGAATCCATCTTTTAATTTCTCTATAGCCAGACCCAGCTCTTCGGAGAACACCGGCTCACGATCATGTTGCTTAAAAAAAGATTTAAGATTTAAGAAAAGATTTAAAATAAAAGTTCATCTAGACTTATAAATAGACAGATAGACAGACAGACATAGAACCATATTACCTTATTTCCATCTGCAAAATAAGCCTTGAGGTCAAAAAAGGAAGAAATAGCACATTAGTGACTATATGTAATAAAATCAACTGTATGTATAAAATAAGAGAACATTCCTGATGTCAGAATTATCAGAGCTCTGTGTAAACATTTTTGATACCAGGCAACAAAAGTCTGTGTTGATGGGACAATGTGACTAATGGCTTAAGAGATCAGCTATTTTCAGCATGTGAGAGACACACACACACAGCACAGTGTTGAAAGCAGAGCGTCATTATCTCTGAGAGTAGCATATGAGGTAGAACTCACAGTAAAAGCGTCAGTGTGCTCATCTGGCTCAATCTCCACGTCATCAGGCGGCTGCTCCACTGTCAGCTCCTCCAAAGGCTGAGGCTGAAACAGAAACCTCATTTATTTTTTTGCCTTTTAATTTACTGAAAGTGGAGACATTCTAGCCATGTGCCATGTTTAATACTAAAGAACAAAATACTATACTATAGATCAGAGATCCTCAACACTACCTTTTCTTCCATCTCATATTCCACACCAAAAATGGGGTTTGCCGAGTAAACCTTGTGTAAGGAGTTGATTTCCTTCACTGCATCTTGTAACTTGTCCATTGGGTCGATCTTAAATCCCAGCACATATCCGCCCGTCTACAGAGAGAAAACAGCATTCACACCAAGGACTCAATTCCACATGGGCAACCTTTCAGCAGTTTGGGGTCAGTAACGTCTTCGTAAAAAATGGCATTTATTAATATAATGCAATTTCTTGAAAAATTTAAATATTTTGTAGCATATATATATATATCAATTTTGGTCAATTTAATGTGTCCTTGCAAAATCGTTTACAAATTAAGATCTCTTTAGTCATCTCATCAAAAACTGTTGTTTAGCCATCTCATCAAAATGTTAATAATTTTAAGAAAACGTGTGCTTTTAATGAAATATCTGGGTCATTATAGGTTATATAAACGTTTTTTTTTGCTCCAAACTTACCTGTTGAGAGCTCTCAATCACAAGAGCAAGTCCAAATTTAGAGTCTCGAATCCTTATTGAGCGCTTCAAATGAAATAATATGAAAAAGAAAGCCCAGTTTTAATCCTTACATACACGCATACATTTAATCAACTCAATACTGATGGGAGTCTTTCGAGGCAAAAGAAAAACTCACAATTTGCAGATAGGGAATGCTGACGTTGAAGCTCTCGTTCATGTTGGCATGCCACACTATCCTCACGTTAGTAATGAAAAAGGTTCCAAGATTACCCTGAAAAACCAGAGCAGGCTTTGTTGTTTAAGGGCACAGCAACAGACATTTCTTAGTTAAATTCTTATTAAACAATCAATAACTCTACTGTCAATCTACTGAAAATACCTGATCACTAGACAGGTTCCATACTCCATTAATTTTATCATAAACCTGCTCCTGTGGCAGAAGCCTCAGCTGTTTATTCTGAATAAGAGCTCCTCTTAGTTTCAGATCTCGATACATTTTGGACGTTTCATAAGCTCTGAAAAAAGAACCACAAATAATTAGTTAACTTAAGGCCCGGCTTAGCATTTCTTATTATTTGTGAATAATAAGAATGAATGAACAGTATAATTCATTGTGAATAATTGGATCCAAAATAAAAGTTTTTGTTTACATAACATATATGAGTGTACAGTTTATATGCGTTTATGTATATACAAATACACACACATTCATGTATATATTTAAGAAAAAAGTGATAGATTTATAAATTAAAAATAGAAATGTAAGTATTTTCAAACTTGTGTACTTACATATACATAATAAATATACACAGGACACATATTATGTGAAAAAAAACTTTTATTTTGAATAGGATTGAATAAATAAATTAATTTAATTTAATTGAATAAATTAATTGAATAAATATATTTTATTGACATAGGATAATTTCAGCATAATATTTTGTCCTATTTTTTTTTTAGTTTATCCAATGCCACATTTCTTATGGGCTTTCCTATAATAATATTTGACTAGTACACATGAACTTATTCTAATCCTAACCTTACCAGTTGATTCATGAGAGAGATATGTTACTTATAGTGAACAGAATGTGTTAAAGGGACCATCAAAATAAAATCATACCAAATACTTTTGTAACTGTAAATATTTGTCAAATTTAAAAATGTGTATTTTATTATTCTGCAGATCACAAAATATTGTATAAACAGAGTTCCAGATCTAAATACTAGATTTAAATAACGGGGATTTTTAACCTGTAAGTTGTTTAATCGTTTTATTATGTATAGCATAAGTACCTGTGAACAGCAATGACAGATGTAAACAGTCTTGGACTTCCTGGGACCACATTGGTGAATATGAACTCAAATCTAGTGTTATTAGACTTGGTTAATATGTAAAGCGCTTCCGTCTGACCTCTTAGTTTCTGGAAAATAGAGGAAGTTTGACATCATCCATATCAGCCATTTAAAGGAACATGAGGAACACATGCATCAGTATGACTCACTGAATTTGCTGTCCTCGTGGTGATATTAATAATGCAGTTGTATCCCACAGCTGTTAATAATAGAAAATGCATTAAGATGTAAATATAAAAGACAGGATGAGTCAATAATGATTCAATCAACTGGTGTTAAGCAGATCTCTGATGTGTGAATGATTACATCACAAATAAAGAAATGAGTTTGAAAACAATCAAAATGATGTTGTGTTTCTACATCTGTCCAGGGCAATGAAAGATGTAATGCTCACACAGGTTGACTCTTGGCAGTGCCAGCGAATGCCAGATTATCCTCAAATTAGTCACCAGGAGTCTTCCTGTATAAAAACAAACCAAGATGTTGCATAAACCAAAGGTAACCAAAGGTTATAAGGCTGAAATAATAATAATAATAATAATAATCACCTCTGTCACCATTATTTCCCTTTGTGTCCTCAATTGAATCCAGGCAGTCGATAAGCGCTTCCCCTGGTCTGGTTTTCATCTGCCTTAAACGAAACATAAAATCATTTGCTTAGGTCTGAGAGGAGAATCAAATTCAAAATGGTTCCTTAAACAAAAAAAACAACAAAAAACAGGCCCACATAAAAATTGTATTTGATTATATTTTATGTAATATTGAGTGTTATTTTAATATTACTTGTATCCAAATCTACATTGAGTTGCAGTCTTTTGTGTTTATTGATGTTTCAACTTTATCTGAATTAATCCACGTCTTTAAAAGTTTCGTTATGATATAGTTATCGATAATGCTCCTGGTTTTAGTCTAGAAACAACTGGTTAGAGAGAATGTTAAAGCCTTGAAAGATAATCTCTCTGATTCCTGTGATTATAACAGACACATCATATGGAAACACTAGCATGTATCGTCTACATTTCTCGACGTGTGCCACAAAATATCCCAGAAGTTCTCAATGAATGAATCTGATTTAATAACCGTCGCTAGCTTCTGAGCTAGCAGATTAGCCTGGGGACTTACTGCGGAGTGATGTCAAATCTCACGTCTCTGTCCTCCCAGAGCGCGTCTAACACCGACGCCATCAGCAGTCCTTCCTGTCCGCGGTTTATAAGCGAAATAAACCAAAGTGAATATGTTTTCTCCTTCGAGGAAACTCAGCCGCTCTGTAAGCGGATTCAGCGTCTTCACGTCACCACGGTAACATCACTGAGTATGGCGGACCGGAAGGGACAAACCGCGAATATCTAAAAGTAGATTTATCATGCTTGCTGTATTACTTGTGCATTTTTATACTGTCATAATATCTATCTATCTTATGTTTTCTCATTCAAATCACAAACAAGACATCGTTATTAACCAAACATTTTATTGAAGGATTGCACAAAAACAACACATTCAAAAATATCACGTATATATAACAATAATAAAAAAAAAAGATGTCTACAATTCAGCAACGGCTTATTTCAGACAATTAGGATAGAGTTGGTTTATTAAAAATTACAAACATTGTTTCCCCCAGGAATGCAAATTTCGTCTGAATATTATTATAAAGCTACTGCGACAAGTGAAAAGTGATATATACAAAATGTTTTTGAAAATCAAAATTGCATTTAAATTATAGGACTTGAGAGAGTACTACATTAAAGTGTCTATTTGATTTATTTGTGGTATACAAAATATCCCCATAAAACCTCTAAGACGTAATTTATGGCATTTCAGTCTAAATCTGCCTGTGGCTTTGCTCAAGTAACAAATTGTATATAAATTTTAAATAAAAAAAAACGAAACATATATACAATCAATTCCCAGTGAATAATATTTCTGCATGTCACGACTGTCACATGTAGAGCAGTGCACAGATTCTCAGCGGATACTGAGAAATATCAGAAATGTGAGTTCTGCATATGTTTAAACCACGTGTTTCACTTTAGCAGGTACTTGTTTATGAAAAGACTTATTTTGGGAATAAACATGTTCTCCAGATCCTTAAAGATAGGGAACACTTGTATGATATTATGATAAGAACTGCTGACGGCTGTAGGCATCTGTCATTGTGGTACACCATCACCAGTATAAAGTTCATTTATTGGGGTTCAGTGTAGAATGACCGATGTAGATCTTCATCTCGTTTAGCCTGCTATAAAAATCAAAGGTAGAAAAGATGAAAGATAGAAAGTTCAGTATGTGTGATATAATGTTCTTAAGAATGACCAAGAAAAGTAGTTCAGCTTTTATTCATTCATTTTAATTTATAAATGCAGTATATATAACATTTCTTTCATTTTAATATTAAAATTTCATATCGTTTCATCTAAATTTCAGTTCCCAAATCTGAGTTTATTAGTTTTTGTTAAAGCTTCAAATCTTTGTAATAATTGTAATAATTAATAACACTTTTTTTCTGCTGTTAACAGAGCTCATGTTGTATTAACTCTTCATTCATGTCCGTAGGAGTGAATACCTGTGGAGGTGAGGACACACGTCTTCTTGCACTCTTCTTCGTCCTGGAAGCGGTTTTCGTTGCCCTGACAACCTCCATACCAGAACTGAGCACAAGCGTTTGCCTGTTTGTCGTAGTACCAGCGAATGACATAGTCTCTACAAGAACCCTGACTCAGACTGAGCAAACACCGAGGATCCAGAGGAGCTGATTCTGACCAAAAAAAAAGAAGGTAATATCACTAAACACTTTCAATAATTTTATTTATATTATAGAAGTATAATGTGTAGTATTTTGCAATATTGTTAATAGGTTTCAGAAGAACTTTTGTATACAAAATTCATTTTTATGATTAAATATTTTTTACCTATTGATAAAATTTAATATCATAAATATAAATTTTTTAGAACAGCTTTTGTATAAAAATGAAATTTCTTTATTCATTAATTTATATATTAAAAATGTAATTATAATATTTTTATATTGTTAATTCTTTTACAACTATTTTTATATAAAACGTATAGTGGAAAGTGAATTATATTATATAAAAACTATTATATGTAAAACTATATTATTATACATTTATATTTATTTGTAATATTATTATAATTATTTATTTATAATTATTATTATAATATTCAGTATTGTCAACATTTATTTTATTTATTAAAAAAAATATTTTTATTAAAATGTAGTTTTATTTATTTAAAAAATTGTTTTATCACATATGTACATTCATATCATTTGTAACACTATTTTCAGCCTCTTGATAATATTGAATATCATCAGTATTTTTATTGTGTAAGAACAATTGTTTGATAAATATACCTTTTATCACTACAGGGCGAGGCTTTGCATTCACATTCACTGAAGTAGAATGTGTTGATACCGAGGAAGATAATGATACTGATGATGAAGATGATGAAGAGGTTCCTGGCTGTACAGGTTGGACAGTCTTATTGACGACAGCAATAGTGCTTCCACTTTGAGCTTGTGTCTTAATGTCTAGATCCTTGCCTTCCTGGTCAATCTCCACCTGCACAGAATCAGACATGGTCTGGTATAAGTCTGCATTAGTTTAGCGTGCAAAAGAAATTCACAGTAAGTTAGTTGTGTTAGTTGACCTGTGCTTTGAGAGGGCCGGGGTTGATGGGAAGAGGAATGCTGTGATCCGTGGCTCTAGAATGAGTCTGAGTTCTGTCCAGTGAAATCTCCTGAAATCTATTCCCATAAACATTATTCCTGTATGAAGAGACATCCTGTTGGCCGTTACCGTAGCCGTAGCCGTTGTTTCCGTTCAAGCCGTTGGTAATGCGGTTGAAGTAAAGGGCTCCGTTCTCGTCCTCACAAAACTGGCTGACCAGTTTAGACTCCAGAGCTGCATGATGAGACCAAACATACAGCAAGATGCAATTATATAACTTCAACTTTACATTTTAAACCTTTAATCTTTGCAGTTAGGATTATTTAATATGATCTCACCGGTGATACAAAATTAAGTAGTCTCTGATTTAAGTTCTGTCTGAAAATACAATTACAATTGGTAAAACTGATTCATTTTAGGGAATCTGTTCAAATTGCCGATTCAGGACTCAAACATACTCGTGAAAGTCTCTGGGTGTCATTTTTTATTTATTAAGTTGTTTGTATGTAGGTATATAATACCATGTATTATCATATGGGTGTACGCACATAAAAACTGTGGAATACAGAAAACCTTTTTTTATGTAATGTAAAATATTTTTCAGCATTATAATATATTATATTATAATATATTTAGGGAAGTCAAATTGTGATTAATTACATCCAAAGTAAAAGTTTGTTTTAATATAAAATATATTTTAAGATATATTGGAAACGCTCTAGAAAAGTGGGGTTTTGGACAATCTTGGCATGAATCTGGAGTAGAATTTGTGATAATTTTGCACTGACAAGGGACATCACAAACTACGAAAACATATTTCATTATATAAACAGTTTATACATAGAAAATACATTTTTTATTCATCAAAATATCCACCATTAGCAGCTATTACAGCTCATAATCTGGGCATCCGAGCTGTCAGTTTATTCAAAAATTTACTCGATCTATTACTCCAGGCCTCCTGAAGGATTGCCCAAAGATGATTCACACTGATTGGACACTTCTTATGGACATCACGGTCCAGTTCCTCCCATAGTAGCTCAACTTTGACATGTATATATTGCCATTATTATGTAATTGAAATAAAAATGATTATTGCTGGTCTTCAATAATAATGTCAAGTTACTTTAATGTACAGTATTTGCACCAAAAGTATTAAGGATTTAAGTTGATCTCATCCAAAACCACACTTTGCCAGGGGTGTTTCCAAACCTTTGGAGGGCAGTGTATGCAAAAACAAACAAAAAGTGTCTGTGTTTATGTGTGTTATGTGTGTTTATATAGGTTAATTTTCTTCCATGCTCACCTGGCAGTGTGTTGTAGTCATCAATGAGGAACATATGTTCACTGTCAGGGTCAGAAGCGATGAGGTTAAGCTCCCTCAGAAACTCAGCCTGTGTCGGGTCAGAGGTGTTCACGATTCCCAGCGCATACATCTCAATGTTCGCCACTTGAGCCTCACGAACTGCCATATCCAGCTTAACCGGCTCTCTCTTATCCGTCTGGCCATCCGTAATGACAATGGCTACTTTTCTGACCCCGTTCCTGGCGCTGTAGAAGGCCTCTTGTGTGGCTTTGCGGATGGCAGTGCCAGTGTAGGTGCCCTCTCCCATGTAAGGCATGTTCCTGATCGCCTTCTTGACATCCTGCTTGGTCATATACCTGGCCAGGTTAAACTCCAGATGGACGTCCAAGCTGTAAAGAACCAGACCGATTCTCGTGGCATTACGACCCACTGTGACACGGTCCACTAAAGCTGTGACGAAGTCCTTGATGATCTCAAAGTTTTCCGGACCCACGCTTTCAGAGCTGTCAATCACAAACACCAGCTCCATGGGCCTTTCCTTGCACTTAATACCACATCCTAGAAACACACGGTCAAATCATGACATACCTGTTTTTTCATTTTCAAATCAATGTTTTGTCATGTTTAAAGTTTAAAACTCACCACAAATCTCCTTAATCAGCTTTATTATGTCTTCTCTCTGAAACATAATAAACAAATGACTGAATTTGCTAATAATAGAGTGTGTACGTTTGAACATATTAATAAGTTTGATTATATCTTGTCTCTGAAAAATAGTTAAACAATTACTGTATTTACAATGCATATAATTGCATAGTTTTCCTAAAATGATCTATGTAATTAGCTCTATAATGCCTTCTCTCTGAAAACAATGCAATTTGCAATGAATTGGTTGCACAAAATGAGCTCATATATTTAACAACAGCATATTAGATCTTACCGTGAGCCCTTGTTCGCCCTTGACTCCCGGTCTTCCCTAAGGAGAGGGATTAAAACACCCATGATGTATGTATAATGGGATTTAGTATTCACATTTAAAACTATACGAAACATGGTTTATAGTGACTAAATTAACTCACAGCTAGTCCTGGAGTCCCTGGGTCACCAAAGTCACCTTTCATTCCTTTAACACCCCTCTCACCCTGCAAACCACGATCACCCTGCAGGGCAGAGAGATTTACAGATGAATTAAAGGATTCAAATCATACATGTTTTATTATAATGAATTTTTATTCCTGTGGAGTCAAGCTCAGTTGGGCCATTTCATGCTGTTGTGCCTCTAAGACATCTAGGTAAATGCCCTCTACACATATAATATGTGATGGAGAGTGCTTCACAAGCTGCATGTTTGGTGCAGAGTTTTTATGTTGCTAGGAAAATCAAAACCAAAGTCTTACCTTGGAGCCTGGAAGTCCCTCTCCTGATGGGCCCCTCGGCCCTGTCACTCCAGGAGCCCCCTGATCACCCTGATGGATTTAACAAACAAGTTTATTTTCTGACCTGGTCATCATGACTTAAACACAATGCTATGTTGCATTAGAGCTGGTATTTTGAATAGTCGTGATTTCATGATATCTGTTAAACGACATTATGAAAACAAAACACCTTTTTAAAAGCATACATGCAGAAATATCCAGACTAAATGTGAAAATATATATCATTTTAGCTCTATCGCCCCACTCTATATTTCAGGCAGTTGATGGTTAACCTACTTTGGGTCCCTGAATGCCTTCTCCTGGGGGCCCATGTGGTCCTGGAGAACCTGGTCTTCCCATGTTGCCCTGAAACAGCAAGGCAGCAGAATTAATATGGAAGAAACAGATAGCTTGTCTTCCTCCATCCCCACAGCAACACAAACAGACTCTCTGTGCATGCCGTTCAGAGCTCTTGTTCTGGACACGTTCTTTATTGTTTATTCATTACTGTAGTCAGAGAGATTCTTGGAAGAGTTTATATCAGATTCTTATTAGTCTTACCGGTGGT
Source organism: Enteromius unitaeniatus (assembly GCA_032359435.1). Classification (NCBI taxonomy): domain Eukaryota; kingdom Metazoa; phylum Chordata; class Actinopteri; order Cypriniformes; family Cyprinidae; genus Enteromius; species Enteromius unitaeniatus. The sequence continues at coordinate 4,595,962 of JAUMHI010000049.1, forward strand.
CCCTGCAGTCCTTCACCAGGTGGTCCCGGCAAACCAGGCAAACCCCTGAATCCAACGTCTCCCTAAAATCAAAGTGAAGTTTTACCAAAAGCGCCATTTAAATGTCCAATTATGCTACACATTTGAATGTTTCTGTCACGCCCATGTCTATATTTATGTCTTTGTTTAATGTCACAGTTATGTTTTGGTTTCGTTTTTGGACTTCCTGCGTTTCCTTATTTGGTCATGTTCCTGTTCTTGTTTAGTTAATGAGTTTATCCGCCCCACCTGTGTACCTCACCTGCCCATAGTTTCCCCTTGTGTATTTAAGCCTTTGTATTTCGTCATGTGTTGTGGATTCGTCAAGGTTTATTTGGATGTGTGCGGTTCTTTGTTTTGTTCATTGAATTCAAGTAAAGTTCATGTCATCGCTACGTCTAAGCCTATTGCCTGCTAGATCATCCGTGACAGTTTCCATTAACTTAGTATTTCTGAAATAACTGCCATTTATTAGATAGCATTCTTTTATCAAAATAAGGCATAATTATACTATTTAGAAAGTTGTATTTGTAGAAGTTAAATATATATATATATTGTTGCTTTCACCAGAGGGCACTCCAGCAAGACAAATGCTTACTCTCTGCAATGTCTTGATTTGCCCCAACAATTTTTTCAGAGCGTTCTTTCCCGTATTGGTTTCTCCTGTTATTAACGTGGACGGTTTATCTTAATTCTGATGGTTTGCTGCCTGCCCCAATTTCTGCCTGCGAATCTCGACTTTTAACAGAGCAATGATTGTTCAAATCCATGTAGATAATTGTGTAGACATTGTGTAACTAATCAAGCCATATTTACTGAAGCTGAAGTGCCTTAACACGTTTCTGAAAGCCACAGTTGACCCTCCTACATCATCATAAATATATTATGTGGTGATTTTACCTTTGGTCCAGGAACACCAATGCCTTCAGGGCCAGGCTCACCTGGTGGTCCTGCTAAACCTGGCAGACCCTGTGTACAATAAACACACATGCTCAGCAACAAAACAGATTGATATAATTGATTGATAACATTACTGAAGTATCGGTATGGAGGGATGTTATATGGAAATAGGGATGTAAGAAGTAGCTTACCACTGGCCCAGGGAACCCTTCACCTTTAGGCCCAAATGGTCCGGGTGGTCCTGGGTTACCTCGATCACCCTACATGTGATAAGGAAAGAAGATCACTCCATATGTACTGTACTGTCTACATTTTTTGTTGGAATAATTATGATATTTCCAATTTGTTTTAAAAGGAGTCTTTGCTCACCAAGGCTACATTTTTAAATTAAGAATACATATTAAAATTTAAAGCATATTAAAAGAAAACAAAGCAGCAAAAACTGGTGCAGCCTGACACTGATAATACTAAGAAGCTTAATATTTGGGCATTCATAATAATCAGTAATCACATAATAATCACTGAGCAGCAAATCAACATAGAATGATTTCTGAAGGATCATGTGACACTGAAGACTGGCGTAATGATGTAAATTAAGCTTTGCAACACAGGAATTACATTTTAATATATATTTAAATAGAAATCAGTTATTATTTAGTTAATATTTAGATATTTAGAGTTATAGTCAAAATATCTTAGAAATGTTGTTTTCACAATCTTTACAAAACATTATAAATTACTTTAGAATTTTTATTTCACTACTTAGAAATTTAAGTTCTACTTGTAGAATTTAAATTGTAAATGTAAAAAATGCTAATAGTATAAAATATTTTGTTATATTTTTAGATTATTATATACATTGTGTTTGTTATATATTATAAAATAAGGTAATATTTTTTCAAATTCAAATATATATATATATATATATATATATATAAATTGATTTAATCCCTTTTATAATCACTTCACATACTGTTACATCCGTTTTACTACCAAATGCTACTTCCTTAATGACATCATTCTCCAGCAAAATGTATGATTAGCATAGTCAAAGTTATTCCACACTTTTGATCAGTTAGATACATATTGCTCTATGAAACTTTGTTATTTCTTTTCTTCTTTGTTCTACAGGTTAAAAAGGCCCACCCACCTTTGGACCTGGTAAACCGTAACCAGTCTCTCCAATCGGTCCAGGAGGACCAGCGGCACCCACATCACCCTGAAGACACAAGAAGATGAGGTCACACCATTGCTTCTCTGTTTTATTGCTAAGTTGGCTTTGATGAATGTGAAATAGAAACGCTCTGATTCATCATGTTGGCAGTGGGCCATTAATACCACCACATCTCCGAGCCTGTAGAGAAGCATGGTTGTAGTACCTTTGGTCCTGCAAGAGCTCGTCCAGGTAATCCCGGCATGCCCAGCCTTCCTGGTGTACCTGGCTCTCCCTAAAAAACAACAGAATAACGTTCCAGTGATGTAACAGCATTATTGCTAAAACTATGTGAGAAACCACAGGCATTTATTGCACTGCTACTTCAAACAAAGAGCGGTTTTGTAAACTTGAAGTTAAAAAAAGCAATTTCCCTACATGTGTTTTGTTTGTTTTAAATATTATTATTAGTGCTGTCAAATGATTAATTGTGATTAATCACATATAAAATAAAAAGTTTTTGTTTACATAATATGTGTGTGTACTGTGTATATTTATTATGTATAAATAAACACACATGCATATAGTTCAGACAAATATGTTATGTTGATATATTACATCTATTTAATAATTTATAGTGTAACTTACATTACTATAAATATAGACATGTAAATATTTTCAAAATGTATACTGTATGTTTGTGTATTTATTTACATGATAAATATACACAGTATATTATGAAAACAAAAACATTTAAAGGTGTTGCTTTTTTGTAAAATTATCAAAATATAATTCAATTTACAGTTAAAATTGTAATATTGTGAAATACTATTTTTGTGGAATTCACTTCTGATGAATCATGATGTCTCCTGAAGTTCAATAGAATATATAGCATTTATTTGAAAAAAAATATTTTATTTGATTTTATAAAGCCTTTACCGCCACTTTTAATGAATTTAAAATGTTCTTTCTGAAAAAAAAAAAAAAAGTAATTTCTCAAAAAAGAAAAAGAAACTTTTGATTTTGCTGATAACTTCAGGTGCTCACAAATAAAACGTTTCCCCAAGCTTTATTCTTTCATATCAATAATATGGTATTCCAAGAGTTCCATCTGTTAAAGACATAAATACTCTGGGACAAGCAATATTAAAACTTCTCTAGAGTTGTTCAGTCATAGTATAAGCAGGGTGGTCGGTATTAGTCCTGCCTCTTCTCTACTCTAATTGGTTTACTGTCTAGAAATGGACAGTGATGAGTGCAGTGTTTTAGTTCTTGTGACGAGTAAAAAAACCCTGGATGTTCAGTGTGAAAAAGACCCTCTCGGTATGCTCCCGGCATTTAAAAAAAATATGGTGCTCCCATTGAGAACAATAAAAAAAAACACCAGCCTCAGGAAAAAAACCTTTTTGACATGGTCTTACTGCCCCCAAACTTTTCAAGAGTATTGTGTAAAGCCCTGTTCAACAATATAGCTCTCTAATAATTGTTCTCAATGTTAAAGAATAGCAACGCTTGTTGCGTTCTCTCAAGTGTTGTTTGGGAATGCATTAAGTTACTGTTCAGTGATGCATCGAGTTTGATTGTGCTGAAAGCATTCTGTTATGCCTAACCAATGTATGTGTTCACTCACTTGGGTCTGGGGCAGAGTGAAGTAAAAAAAGAGATACAATAAATTGATGCAAACCCCTGTGTCGGTGTGATCCTTATAAAATATAATACTGGCAACGACGATTTTGCTTCTGTCTGCCGCTCAGCTCCAGTTGATTCAGCCCAAGCACCCACTATTATTCACAAAGTCTACTCTGGACCTGTCTCACTTAAAGCATGCTCAGTGAGCCTAAAGTGATGTGTGTATCCCACTGCGTTAGTTATGGCAACATGTTGGTACCCATCTTTACCTTCCATGTTGCCTGCCACCTGGTGAACCTGATGGGTCTGGATTTGTTCTGAGCTCTGGGATTCTCCCTAGTGGACACAAAGGGAGCTGCAATCCTAACAATCTTTTCACATTGCCAGCAAAAGTGTCCATCCCTGTTTGAGTCATTCAGCCACTCCGTTGCATTCCCCTGTCTCTTTGTTTCAGCAGCTGTTCGATGCTGGCTTTATCAAACTAGTGGATGCATCACCCTGGATCTCAAATCTGGCTGTAGCTCAGAAGAAACCAGGTGCCCTACGGGTGTGTGTCGACCTGTAGTGAATAAGGCTGTAATCCCAGACAGGTTCCCACTGCCTACCTCAGAAGAGCTTATTGCTCAGTTCCAAAGCTCAACCGTATTCTCTAAACTGGATCTCAGACAGGGCTACCTAGAAGTGCCTCCCACCCCAGCAGCAGCACAGCCTTTGTGACTCATGCGGGTGTCTTTCGTTACACACGTATGCTGTTCGGACCTAGCGCCACCCACAGCTGTTGCCAGAAAATCATGGTTTTGGCTGGTATACCAGGGGTGGACATTTACCTGGCGAACGTTTTAGCAGAGTCTTTGCGCCCTTGCTGAACACAAACTAACCCTCAATGCTGAAAAATGCATTTTCTTTTCACCGACCATTGAGTATGTGGGTTTCCGGCTGTCGGCAGATGGCATCACACCACTTCAGTCAAATGCAGACACCATACTGGCAATTCCCAAACCCAGCTCAGCTCCTCAGGTCACCTCCTTCTTGGGCATGACAGGCTACTATCTTAAGTTCCTGCTGCGCAAGGATAAGCCATAGGTGTGGTCACAGGCATGCTCTGATGCTGTGTGTGTGCTTAAGGTGCAGCTCACCACAGCTCCAGTGTTGGCTCATTTTCATATCTCTAGCCCCACCTTAGTGGCATGTGATGTGTCCGCTACAGCCATTGGAGCAGTGCTGTCCCAGACTCAGCAGGGCGTTGATAAACCCATCGCTTTTGCATCACGGGCCCTTAATCAGACTTGAACGTGTCTTAGCATTGGCACAAGAGGGTCACCTGGGTATTGTGAAGTTGAAGAAGCGCTGCAGAGACCGGGTTTAGTGGCCAGAGATAGATAAAGATATCGAGGCCCTGGTAAAAGACTGTGCCACCTGTCTTTTGAGTGGAACCTCTTGTTTGGCCATCACAGCCCTGGGACCACCTGCGGCTGGACATATGTGGTGAGATACAGGGAGTTCCTCATCACCAATGCTTCCTAGTGGTTGTTTATGACCTGCAGTCAAAATGGCCCAAGCTCACTACCACCCGCTCAGTGACTTCTCAGGTCATAATTAACTTCCTAGACTCTCTTTTCATGCTGGGGCCTTCCAAATACTATCACTACGAACAATGACCCACAGTTGATCTCAGCACTTGAGAATTTAAAGAGGCAGACGTGCTTGAGCTTATAATAAACAGACAATATCGTTAACTGGTATGGACGCAAATATAGTTATCGTTATCTTTATAGTTATCGTGCTTATTGTGAATGGGCCTTAATGTTTTGTAAAATATACTGTATTTTACACTTATGCTCAGTGATTATAAAGCGATAGGTCTACTGTAAGAACATCTCTTTTTCTAGTAAATGATTTGCAATGCTTCATGGTATGCGAAGTTAATTTATATAAGACAATCAGGCTTTTGTTGTTTTTTCCCCAAATACTTTCAATCAAAGTTCAATTTTAAAAAGTTAAAAGTTACTCTCACCTTTGGTCCTGATGGGCCACTTATGCCAGAAGGACCTGGCAACCCTCGAATGCCACGTTGGCCTTGATCTCCCTATATTAAGATTAGAACACAGAATTAGTCATATATTTATAATAATGTCAGTCAATATATACTGTACTAAATAATGATACTTAAGCCTTTTTTGACATCCACCAGATGATAATTGCTATGTACCTTCTCTCCTTGAGTGCCAATTCCTGGAGTCCCCTCAGGTCCCCTCAAACCTGTCGTCCCAGGCTCACCCTGATAAAGAGAAACACAATGCTTAGACTAATGATACGTGGACTTATCTAATCAGCTGCACACTCAGTCTCAGTCACGTTAGATAACCTCACACCTTTCCAGTCATCAGAAAGCGGAGTTACCTTTTGTCCTGGAGCTCCATCTTCCCCTGGAAGTCCAGGTACACCAGCCAGTCCTGATCCGCCAGGCTCACCCTGAAGAAATGATACCTTAATATCATCTTGTGAAGTCTTAACTAGCTTCCATCCTAAATTTCTTAGAGAACACAAACCTTTGGCCCAGGTTCTCCATGCCCTCTCTCTCCCGGGGTTCCCATCTCTCCTGGTAAACCTTGTTCTCCCTAGAATAAATCAAAATAATTAATAGATTAAGCCAAAAACAAATTTTTTGTTTCCTTTTACAAATTGCCATTAATTATAATGTTTAGCCTTTGGCGGTACCAACCTTGGGACCAGGGAAACCCTCTCCTGGTGATCCTCTTCCTCCTGGAGGCCCCCTCGGACCCTCAACACCCTGATATTTAGAAATATTGCATTAGAAAACCTACCGTATAAAATCACAAATAATAATGATAATAATAAACAAAGCCTTGCTTTTAAATTAATGTTTATTACATTTTTTAAAAACAGAGAAAAATCTTTCTCTTATAAATCAAATGTTTAGAAGTTTTTATGTTTTTGGTCACAAAGGCTAAATTATTTGATCAAAAATAAATATTTTGCAATATTTAGAAAAATTATTACAATTTCAATTAAATGTTTTATTTTTTAATATATTTTCAAATGTAATTTACTACTGTGATGCAAAGCTGAATTTTCAGCATCATTTTCACAGTCTTCAGTGTTTCTTGATCCTTCAGAAATCACTATATGCTGATTTGCTTAGTTGAGGGGAGCCTCCGCGACCTTCGTGAAGACGCAGGGAGAGAGCGACAGGCCAAAGGGTAAGACCTTGTACTGATATGCTCAACCCTTGAACGCAAACTGAAGCACTGGAGCGCAGTGCACATGCAGGTTTTCTGAGATCAACCGTCAACTTCAATGCAGCCAAGGGGATCTTCAGCTCCGAACGTGAAGGCTCTGAAGCGAAAAGTTGCATGTGCACTGCGCTCGTGCCCTCTTATACTCACACAGTGAGGAGGTGACCCTGAGCGCAATCAAGTGCACGCCATTGGCCTTTTGCATAAAGAGTCCTCCCAGTCGGACCTAGAGCGGAGTAGCTCCGGCTTTGCTTCTTCTGGGTCTCCTTCACCCAGTAGGTGGGGCTACAAATCTCAATATTCCTCAGTCAGCCAGAAGGCTGTGTTTCCCTTCAATTATATCCATAATCTTATCGATATATTGCATTTCTTAATTTCCACATGCAGAAACTATGTGTTTAGTCATGTGCTCTACTCCCCAACCACCTGCTTCAGTACAACTGGCAGCCCTGTGGGCCCCAGGGGTTTGGGAAGGTTACATGCAGACTCTCTGCTGACAAACTTGAAAAAGTATCTCGCCTTTCGGCGGGGGGTCTCCACGTAACACGGCCTCAAGGGTCATGGCCTGTCCCATGGGTGTTCCCATATGTAACGTCGAAGTGATTTTACTGAAAGGGTAATGTCTAGGTTACGTAACCCATGTTCCCTGCAGGAGGGAACGGAGGCGTTACACTTTTGTGCCATGACTCTGAGGCCATGCTGACGCCAGCTCAGCTCTTCAGCGGAAACCTGCATGTGCCCTCTTATACTGACACAATGATGAGGTGCACCTGAGCGCAATCAAGTGCACGCCAATATTCATTGGCCTTTTGTTTAAAGCTCAAAGGCAATTGGTCTTTCTGGTGAGTTCCCATATGTAACGTCTTCATTCCCTCCTTCAGGGAACGTGGGTTCCGTTCGTAACCTAGACGTTATTATTGATTAATATTATTGATGCTGAAAGATTAATAAAGGTTCTTTTCATTATAAGTGTCAACAACAATGTTTTTGCTGGTTCCTTTTTTTGTGGAAACTGTAAAATATATTTTTAAAGGACTCATGTTCATAAGTACAGCATTTATTTAAATTAGAAGTCTTTTGTAATATTCTAAGTGTCTTTACTGTCACCTTTAATCAAATTAACACATATTAAGCCTCATTAATAATGTTTTTTAATAGTACTTAAACCAAAAATTTGAATGGGAGTGCATCACAGTTTTTAACTTTGATAATAATAAGAAATGTTCCTCAAACCAGCATGTTAAAATGATTTATTGTGACTATTTATCTGTTTGTTATGGCAAGGTGCAGTTTAACTATCTATTCTATATAATAATGCATGCTCATGTGCATTTTCTTTATTCATTGGACCCTGTAAACAAATCAAAGACAGTTAAGAACATATACTGTAAGTCGCATTGTATCACCTTTTCACCCTGAATGCCAAGCCCAGGGAGTCCAATCGGTCCTGGTAAACCTGGAGGACCAAGCTCACCCTGAAGAGACAAAAAATCATGAGATTAAACTTAGAGACTATTTTAAGAATAAGAAATGACTTATTCAGTATTAGCAGGTGAGCAGAACTCATCTTTTCCCACAGTAAGTTCTGCTGTGCCACCCTCCCATCTGCTCTTTTTCACTCTTTACTACCCTCCCATAAGTCCCCGGTGTTTAACTGGGAACTTAGGGCCAGTTTACATACTTCATTAAACCTTTTGTGTGTCATGGATGGTGTGGTTGTGTGAATCCCATTCATGGGCTGATATATTTACAGCCCACCTTATCGCCTCTGATTCCAGGGCCCGGCTGTCCTCTTGGTCCCTTCGGCCCCTCCAGACCCCGGTCCCCCTTTCAAACAAAAGAGGTTTCATCAGCCCAGTGTCTCTGAAATGCTAGCCTCCCTTTCTCTGCCATTCAGATGCATTTGCTGCATTGCATGTATTGTTTCGTAGTCTGTGGTATTTAGAAGACACCTGTTTTTCTGACTGGTAATAATACAGTATAATCCCTCAGCTAGCCCTAATTGTTGTTTATTCACAGCTCAATTTGTCTGATGGTTGGTTACACTGAGCTAATCCAGGATTTGTTGATCTTGGTTTTATTTTCATTTGTTGTTTTGAGCTGTGTTGCACTAATTCATTTCAAAGAACACTTAATTAACAGTAATTAACATAAAACCTTTTTTATTTTTTAAATATTTATTATTTTAATTAGTTTTATTTATTTTTAAATTTTCGTATTTTCCTTAGCATTTTTAAATGAGCTTCTATTTTTTTTATAATTTATTATATATATATATATATATATATATATATAAATTCTAAACTTGATTTAACTTTTAGTAATTGTGTTATTTGTGTTTATAATAATTGTGTTTCCATTTATAGATATAGTAAAATATATTTTTTGCATATAATTCCTTTAAAAATAAATTAATATTATAAAGAGTTATGATAATGTTCACAAACACTTTATATATCTAGATCACTTATGAATCCAAAGCAATACTTTTATTTCTCTGAAGAAATGGCCAAAAATATTGATTACACATCCTAAAAATAATGCAGCTTAGTTCATTCCTGTCAATTATTTCATATTGACTCAAAGCTTGAGTTGCATCATCATGAATACTGAATCTCATCATTAATTAGGATGTAATTTAGTTTAACTACTGAATGAAGATTTTCAAAGCACTGAGGTTCTCCTTGGCATGAATCACATTTCTTTGCTGTGTGTTTCATTTTTACGATTACATTTTATGCACAGTTCTGCCTTTGATGTAGACCAAGTAAGGTTGCTAACATTAGACTCTTATAAGGCAAAGAAAACAGATCCATTAAATTCCTTTTTGCATCCTCAGGCTGGTAATGCTCAGTTAATTTATCTGAAACACAATAATTAACAGCCTTGGATTTTGAAATGAGGATTTATCAGGGAATTTTAAACCTCTAATGAGGTATTATGAGTCTTTAAAAAAATGATTAGTCTTTAATGCATCAGTTTACTTAGATCTTCTCAGACTGCCTTCTCTACAAATCTCCGGGTAGATTAAAAAGCATAGTGAGAACATTCCGTTTTTGGGCTAACCTTACCTTTGGACCTGGAAAACCCTCTCCTATTGGTCCTTTCTCTCCTTGAACCCCCTGTGGCCCTTGAGGCCCCTGATTTGATGAGGAAATGTAAGGAAAATGTCATATAATATTGGTTTGTGCTGATTAGTAAACAGTGGTGGAAGCTGAATATTTGTTTAATTTCTGCTTCTGTACTCACAGGCAGACCTGGCTCGCCTATACCGTGCGGACCCGGAGGACCTGGTCTTCCCTGAAATCCCATATCTCCCTGCAGACGCATTAAAGACACAAACATTCAGGAGGAAAAGTGAGAAATAGGCGATGTATAAAACATGACAGCATATCTGAAAATCACCACAATCATTACTATCCATGACATCTAAAAAAATGTACAATGAAAATATTGAGAAATCAACCCTGTAGGCTAGATATGAAACAGTAGTTCTTTTTTCCCAGGTTTATGACTTTCCTTAGTTAGATGAATCCAATCAAAGTTATAATAAAAATTATCCAGACTCCTCCAAGCCTTTGAATGGGTTTAAATGGGTTACACTTCAGAAGACCTGAAATAACGTGTGCCGTATTTGTAATAAAACATTTTTACACGGCTCCGGGGGATGAATAAAGTCTTTCTGTAGTGAATCCATGCGTTTTTGCATGATAACTATACATATTTCAAATTTAATAAGCACTTTTCTCTCACGTCGTCTGACTGTGGAAACCAGAAGCAGTCTTGGCGGATGTCATATGACGTATGTGTCGTGCGCACGCCTCTGGGAAATGTAGTTTCAAAGGAAATAACATTTTCTTTAGTAAAGGAAAACCAGTCTCCTCTTGGCTTATATAAACATTTTTCTTTCATTTTGCGTTACAAATCCCTATCCAAATGCTTGCTATGGATGCTAAATCACAAAAAATAAAACCTGACCCGTTTTTTTTTTTAATTCACGCAACATAAGGTTGTATTGACTTTTTGATTTGCGAAAATTTTTGAATTTCAGATGTTTCAAAAAACGGTGTTAAGGATCTTTGACTTTTTCCAGCTTTATAGTCCAAAAATTGTTTGCTGCAATTTTGGAGAATTTAGGCGACTTCGCTGTCAAAAAGGTAAATACGGCTGACCTTTGGTCCAGGAAGTCCAATTCCACTGTCGCCCTGAATTCCTGGTGGACCAGAAGGGCCCCGCTCACCCTGTGATTAGAAACAAACAACAACAACATATTAGATACATCTCATTCATTAAACATCTAATTTATTACTTCTCACGGAAGACATTTCTCATTTTCTAAAATCTAACACCTATTCAAACAGGATCTCAAGATATTTCAAGATAAGAAGTTGCTGGTAGCCATTGATATTTTTATTTATATTTCAATGGCTACCAGCAACATTCTTCCAAACATCTTCTGTTGTATCAAAGAGAAGGAAGAAATTCATACAGGTTTGGAACAACAGTGAGAGTAAGTAAATCATGACAGTTTTCGGTTTAAATTCATGCTGTCATATAAATAAAAAATGGAGAAACACTAAAGGAATGTTCTATGTTCAGTTTATCTTAAGCTCTATGTATAGTATCTGTGACATGCTGTTGATTATCAATAAAAACTATTTCAACTTGTCCCTCGGTTTGAAAAAACATAATTAAAATGCTGCTGACAGAAATCCACTTCTACTGAAAGCACATGGCTGTCAACAAGTTGAATGTATTTTCTGTGGGAATCGACAGCAGGCCACAGTTGCTGTCAATAGAGCTTAAGATGAAACTTAAGAACCACTAAAAGTCTTTATAATCAGGGAATAAGTATCTGAGCCAGATCTGTTAAATTTCTGTCCATATTTAGCATTGCACCATTTGTAGAAGTATTATTATGGATTAAGGCCTTGTATTTTGGCCGTAAATTACAGTTTTTGTTTTAAGGTGTAAATTAATGGACTGTATTTGTGTAGATTACTTGTTGATTATTGTGATGTTTTTAGCAGCTGTTTGGACTCTGACGGCACCCACTCACTGCATCTATTGGTGAGCAAGTAATGTAATGCTACATTTCTCCAAATCTGTTACCTTAAAAAACAAACTCATCTACATCTTGGATACTTTTTCAGCTCATTTTCTTTCTTTTTTTGGTTGAACTATTCCTTTTATTTTCAACCAGGAGATGAACCTTATAGAGATTAACTGTTGTCAGAAAATAAAAACTACAAACCAATTTAGTCAAGTAGGTCAGTGCAAGCAGTCACAAAATATCCCCTTACTGAGCTGACTTTCTACAGGCTGGAAAATGTCTTTTGTTCACCTGCGTGTCTATACACGCAGGTGAACTTTATACTTTGCACAGCATTTTTCCATCATACACATTTGTACTGTTATTAGCTTCCAAGACAATAATCTCAGGCCACCCATAGTCCCTTTGGTGACCTCACAAGCACTTTCTAGCGTCTCACTGGTTGACCTTTAACCTCAGGGATTAACTGATTATCATTTAAAATAATTATGATTATTATTATCGCAATATCATCTATTTTTAGATTAATTTACTTCTAAACAGGAAACATAAAACAATTAGTCTGTTTTGTGAACCTGTAGAAGAAGTATCCCTGGTTAGTGAGGACATCTGCGGAGCTGTCTAAACCCCTGAATGCTTCCTGCAGTTAAATTAAACAAGGGGAAACTACTGGCAGAGCAGCAGATCTCTATTATAAGAAAATCCAAATCATGTCAAAACATGTTCATTCATCTTCGCCCCCCCTTTTTGAGCACAAGTTCAAGACATGCTTATACTAAACTGGTCACAGTTTGTGAACCCTTTGCAATGCAGACATAAGCACGGTCAGTTTTGAAAGAAGACACTGAGACGATCTAGTCTAAAAGTCAGATATAAAGAATTAGTTTACCAAAGGGTTCAAATTCCTTATTTACTTATCCTCATGATTTTTATGATTGATTTGGAATCAATGACAATCTTATTTTCAACGCAATACTAGTTCAAAGTCAATGTATAAAAGCCATAAAAGTAGTCCATGTAATGCATGCCAAGGTTTCTAAAGCCATGCAATAAGTCATTGTCAGGGTCATTTTGACAAGAATGAAAAAAATACTGTCTGTTTAATGTATTGTGCTATTGTTTAAGAACGTACCAATTATTCAGCTGATTAAAACTTCTTTCTGGAAAATCTTTCATAACCCCAAAAAACTGTTTTGAATGTTATGAGTTGTGAAAATGACTTGATCTAGGAGGATGCCAATCTGTCACTCACAGTTTCAATTTTATATCCATGTGAAAATCAATAACCTGTCACCTAAAAATATACAGTTTTCTGTATGTAAAAAAATTTATTAATTACTGTTACTTTATATTCCACAGAAAATAATAATAATACCATGCAGGTTTAGAACAAAACTATAAATAAATAATGAAAGAAGTTATTGTTGGATGGACTATTCCTTGAAAATGACGACTAAAACAAGTAAGAAAATCTCAAATGCGTTATAAACACATGCATCAAATATTTCCAAAAATCCTTGTCTAGGCCTAGAAACAAAGGAGTGACATCAAAAAGTCTCTATTCTGCACCTCCTATTACCTTTAGAGTGCATCACTTAGTCAGAAATGGACATAAATGATAATTCGTTTTAAAGAAATATGAATGCATCAGTATTCCTCATTCGTTCAAACGTTCTAACGTATTTTGTATAATGGATATAGCAAACACACAAGCTTCCAGGATAGGGGTTTTCTCATGCACCAAAGCAATCTGAATGGCTTCTGAGGTTATGGGAGGCAGTGAAACTTTTCCAGGTGTGCGTGTTAAACATGATGAGCTAAAATTTCAGGATAATAGTTTGTGATTACAAGCCACAGACCTTCTTTCCCTGTGGGCCTTCTGGTCCGATGTCACCCTGTGGTCCTGCTAAACCCTGCAGGGGATACATGAAAGAATATGTTACAGTGTCTAGCATGAATAGTTGAGTCTTAAAGACATTATCCGCAGACACCAAAGCATTATGCTGCTTTACTATACATTAAAGTGTATGTTTAATCATATGTGGGGGGAAATTCAACATGTTTTAACATTTACCTCCTTTGAAATATATTGAAGCCAGTTTCAATATGTGATATATTGAAGCAAGTGTAAACGGCTCACTCTAACCACATTTACATATTCCAAAACGAACGACCACCTATTCACCTGTCAATCAACTACACGCTCTAAAGAATCTGGTTAAGAATTTACTTAAAATTCTAAACAATTCACACTCAGATGTTGCTTCTACATTTCACAAAGAATTTGCAACATTGAAAACAGTGTTTGTTACAACACTATAAAAGGTAAAGGCTTTACAACAGTATGTTAACAACCTGATTAAACATTTCAATACAATACAAATGTTTATAGATAAACATAACATAAAGACAGATGTTTTTATTCAAAAATAATTGTGAAATAAATGTATAGGACCCACCTGCAAACCTCTGGACCCTTGAGTCCCAACTGGACCTTCAGGACCCTATCAGATGGTACAATGTGAAAAATGTAGCATTTGAAACATATACACTATTATTGAATATATACACTATATGCAACATATTTGATGAGTGTGCAGAAACTGTAACTTCTGAAGGGTTACGCACTCTGTCTCCTTTGATTCCTGGAGTGCCACATTCTCCTCTTTCACCCTGTAGACAGTCAGAAAAAATAAGTTGTGACAGTCTCATGTGCTTTTACATAAATATATTATGAATCAGTGCAGGGATTTAGTACCTTCTCTCCTTTGTAGCCGGGTTTTCCCTGAGAACAAAACAGGAAGACATTACTCATAGTATGCTTTCATTCATCCATACTGGACACTAATCTACTGTCTAGATCGATTCATTTTTAGAAAAAATTTAATGGAATTCATACGCGCAATACATTTTGATTTGTAAATTAAAATTAATTTAATGTGAAACTATCTGAAATAATCTTAATAATTAACTTAAACTTAATAATTAATGTTACAGTAACAGTTCGTTTTAAAATAAAAAATCAATGTTACGAAATAAAATTTTGTCAAAACAGTAAATGACATCACCACCAACATGGTCGGTCTTATTTAAAAAAATGATTAATGAAAAAAATTACAATTATTTAATATTTTTAGCTTTAATAATGAATAGTTAGTACAAACGTGTAATTAGTTCATATTTGCAAAAATTTTTTTACCTTCAATAAATATATGATTAAATATCTATATACAATAAATATATAATATCAATAATAAATAATAAATATTTATATATAATCTATGCACACACACACACAGTATATATACACTACAAAGTAGTGTATTTATATATAATATATATATAATATTAATATAATTATATATATGTGTGCGTGTGGGTGTGTATGAATAAACATAGAAATAGAAAAGTAAAAAATATTTTTCACACCGTTAAACCAAATTCTTTGAAAATTAGAATTTTGAAAACTATTTTCTTAATGATTTTACCACCTGACATCTTTAAGTTTTAACATATAAGCTTTTTTTCCCTTTTGTACATGTTTCATGTTACCCAAATGATTTTGTGACCCTGCTTCAGCCCCTCACCTCTGTACCCTCACGACCAGGAAGTCCACTCAAACCAGATTCACCCTAACAAGGGCACAAAACAAGTGTTTTTCAGAAAGGGTTACGAAATACAGTTTGCCAGTCTTGATTCCTGTACTGTTCATTATGACAAAGCACATAACGTCACATTTCCCAAGAGCATCCACAGAATCAAGCACACGGTGGAGAGAATGACAGATAGACAGCAGTATAAAAACGAAATACTGACCTTTTGACCTTTAGCTCCAGAGGCTCCATCCTCACCTGGGCGACCCTTCTTTCCCTGCGGGGGAAATAAGAGAAAGTGTGAAGCAGTGTCAACTCCACCCAAAATGAAAGACTTCATATGTCTGATGGGTTTATTAGACTCATAAAACTAACCAATCAAAATTCAGTGCAAACACTTAAATGGATAGTCTACACAAAAATTAAAATCTGTATGAATTTCTTTCTCTTTTTTTTTTTTCAAAAGAAGATACTGTATTTTGGAGAATGTTTGTAATCAAACGGTTTCAGGTGTGACTGACGTCCATTGTACAGACAAAAAATACGGAAGTCATATTTAAAATTATTTTAAAATGTATTTAAAATATTTTGTCTACCAGTTGAAATAATATATATATTTTTAAATAAATCAGCACTTAAATATATTTTTAAATGACAGCACTATGAAGGACAGTCTGGAGTTTATATGTATTATTATATTACAAGTTCACTTGGCACCTGGTCAGTGCTGAAAGTGCTGGCCAGAGGAGGATAAAGTAATGAGAACAATTACTGAGGCCTGTAATTTATAGTCATGAGAATGTGTGGAATCCCAAAAAGGTGAAAGCACCTGGATAATGATGGTTAGGCATCTGTCAGTGAATAATTGACTCTTAACAGGATCCGGCCTTCCACACACTAGGTTTGCGTTATAAATCATGTTAAAGGGTTAGTTCACCTAAAAAAGAACATTCTGTCAATAATTATTCACCCCCATGTCGTGATATCAAAGAGCCATCAGTCCCTCCATAGACTGCAATACAACTAGCAATGATCCAGCTCCAAAAACATAGCGAAAACATCGGTAAAACAGGTCATGTGACATCAGTGGCTCAACTTTACTTTTGCGATGCTAGGAGAATACTTTTTTAGCGCAAAGAAAACAAAAAAAACACTATTTACTCTATCCGTTCTTCTTCCTTAAGCGTACGCCTTCACCTAGGTCTAAACAACCGTAGATGACGTATACGCACACGCTTTCCCTGGATGTAACAAGGCTGATTACGTCAAATACATTAAAGCTTGCGTATGCGGTGCGTAATTCGTTAGTTTTGTTTTCACACCAAAAAAAAAAATTCTCCTAGCTTTGCAAAACTGTGTTGAGTTGAGCCACTGATGACACATGGACTGTTGTATTGCTGTCTATGATGGCTCTCTGATATCATCAAAAATATCTTAATTTGTTTTTCGAAGATGAACGAAGGTCTTATGGGTTTGGAATGACATGAGGGTGAGTAATTAATGAAAACATTTTCATTTTTTTAGGTGAACTAATCCTTTAAGAGATTAATCAGTTTCATATAATATCATTTCAGGTCAGTCTGAATTTGTTCAGTGAATCTATGTCATCAAACTCAGCTTTGAGGACTGCATAGTTCTGCAAGTAATTATTGTAATTCTTGTAAATTATGTATAATTCTGTCTCAAAGATGCAAGGAAAAAACGCTAAATAACAAAAAAAAAATTAAAAAAAATTATATATATATATATATATATATAACGTTAATGTTGGACTTTGAAAGTCAAGGTTTTCAGCCAAAACATGCAATTACATTCTCTTCAATTTCAACAGTCTGAACATGAAGGAGACTTTTTTTTGAGGAATCTTATTTTGTCTTTTGCCCAAGGTGGTGCTGAGGGGTCTTGACAAAGACGATAATTATCCTGAATTTTACAAAGCAAAGCAGTTATCCAAAATGTCAGAATCATGCCTGTCTCTTCCCACAGTTGACATTCCTCAAAGGAATCCGTACCTCTTAAGAATAGGAAAATGTGCCTGTGGGCTCGCGTGGAAACACCGTCCCATGTTGGAGGAAGTTTGAAGTGAAAATACTTACCGCGGGGCCGATGGGTCCTCTCTCGCCCTTCTCACAAGCACACTTCGGGGACAGAGGACACTAAATATAGAGGAAAGAATTTTATTTGCTTTGAGAGTCAATGTGGCAGAGATGAGGAAAAATTACTTTCTGACAGAAAAAAAAATGTTTTTTTTTGTGTGTGTATTTATATATATATATATATATATATATACTGTATATGTCTGTATACACACATACAGAATATATTTTGAAAGTATTTATATGTCAAGTGCTGTCAAATTAATTGTGATTAATCGCATTCAAAATAACATTTATGTATGTGTACTGTGTATATTTATTTTTTATATATAAATACACACACATACAGTATATATTTTGAAAGTATTTACATGTTTATATATTTATATATTAATATTCTTATATTTTATTATATATATATATATATATATATATATATAATTTACATAATAAATATACATAGTATACACACAGATGTAAACAAAAATGTATTTTGGATGTGATGAATCTTTTGACAGCTCAAATATAAACACAATATATTTTTCTTACATATACATGCCTGTGGGTGTATTTACATATACATAATAAATATACACATTACATAGACAAAAACAATTATTTTTAATTTTTTTTTGGTGTATTTCATTTGCTAATCCGAGTGAACTGGTTCACTAGAATGAATCAGAGTTTCTTATTCTACATGATACAGAATATGGGAGAACAATGAGCTATTCCTCAACACTGCCGTAATGCATTACCATAATATTATTTACTTACCCCATCGTTTGCCAGCTGAGCCTGTGTAAAGAGTAACAACAAGAAAATTAGATTCTGTTCAGATTTTAGCTCCTATATTATCATTGCTGCTCTTTGGCAAGCCCTTCATTTGTGTGATTTGGGTAAACAATATGAACAGTTGATATCAGGCCATACATTATACAGATCTCTGTGAGTGTGATTAAAGGAAACAGTATCATTTAACATGCCTAGTCTTGCTTTACATTGGAATTATATCAAAGTGTTTGAAAATGAGAAAAATGGAACCCACTCAAATAACATATCAGTATAACAGCAGGAATGACAACAAGGATTTATAGAATATATAAACCCAGATGCATGCCACAACAGGACTGGTTTACTATAATTATAGTAAATTAAGTGTAGAAAGGCTAATCATTAGGTGTCAGGGGTCCCAAAACACTAGAAAAACATCACATGATTTTTTTTAATCTTCTGTGTGTGTAAATACTTATCAAATACAGTGTCAAATGGCAAATCCAACCATAAAAACCAGCCCATTTAAGACCACCAAACTGATTTTTCAATTCATTTCGATATTCATTTTGAACATTCTCCATATGCTTTTTGAAAATCCCAGCTGTTTACTCAGTCAGTGTTTAATACACATCATAAGAATAACTCTTTTGAATTTGATTGTTAGTGAATCAAACAGCAGAACCAATACACAGCACAACAAATAACTCATAAGCAGCCCAGGCTTATTGAAAATACGTGCCTCTGCATACATTTTTTTTTCAACCCCGTAATTATGTACCTTACTGCACGTTTCGCAGCAGTTGTAAAGTCTGGAGAGTGCCGCTAAAACACACGTTTAATGCTTTACATTTTTATTAGGTTGGTGTGAAAAGGAATAAAAGTTGTAGGAGTTTTACTGATTTGTTGTGTTTATTTGAATTGGAAACTCATTCTACTATTCTCACTGTGTATTATGTGTGTTGAAGCAGGGTTGGAAGTCTACTATTAAGTCTACTACTAAGTTTCCTTGCCCTCCAAGAACTGAGTTTGACACCCCTGCTCTAGGCATTATTATGACCTATATTTACATTTTAAAGGTAAAAAAATAATAACATATGACTGTCATTACCAATCAAAATGCGTGTTTTGTTTAAATGCAATGTGTGGATTTTTTACACCGATCTCATGGTGATTAAAACTTGTTTTACTAGGTGTAATTCATATGAATGATAGGGCATATACTGTACATTTTAAGAGCAAGTGAGTTCTCTGGGTTCAAAGCCATGATCGCATGACCCTGTCTCATCTTATAATGCATCGGTCTACAAACTGAGCTGCATGAATCATGAAGCTGATAAATAGTAAAAAACATTCATATGAAAATGTCCAGTTGGCGATAGGGACGCAATGGTAGTATACGCTCTGATGGGTTGTATTTCAGGGATTTGTACAAACGACCTATATGGGCACATTGGTTGGAGAGAAGGTTGTTTTTTATTCAGTTTTGCAGAAATGTATAAAGAGGCACATTTTTCCAATGAATCTAGGTTATTTATGAGCCAACTTAGTTCTTTAAATGAATCATTCAAAAAAATTCAGATGTTTGAATCAGTCTGAGGGATCCTCTGAATGGACCCAATAACAATAATAACAATGTAAAAGAAGACAAAACAGTATATAACAATTAGTCAATTTTAGAATTATAAGAACTGAGTCATAAGTGTGAATTTGGATTGAATTGACTACATCCTTGAATTAGTACTTTGTATGGAATTCCCGATTATGACTCTTTTGAATCAGTTCTTTTTAGTGAATCAAAAACATACACTGCAACCAACACTAATATGTAGAGCAGAGCAAAAAAAAAAAGAGAGAGAGAGATTAGTTCACAAAGATTCAGCAGTTAGTTACCGTTTGAATCAGTCTAATGGATCCTCTAAAAATGGACACATCATTTACCAGTTTATATTATTTACTGGCTGTGTGAAAATGTATGATATTCAGTAATTTTGTAATCTACCAATAGGCAACAAAAAGCTTGTGAATTGAAATGGAATGAAATCTGGAAAAGTGTATAGATACCCAAACATGTGCTTCTCTGCTAGAAGCTTGTAACTCTTAACGCTTTCAATCTCGAACAAGCCCAGACAGAATCAGAACTCATTTTAAAGAAAAAAAAAACAGCTACATTTAATTTGAAATAGTGTCTATGTACGCACTGAGTAATATTAATTTACTACATGTATTTACTATATGGTTAGTGTTCGGATTAGGGTTTGGCTTATTGGGTAACTTGAATGTAATTATTTGTGATTTATTGTTATTATTATGTACGTACTGTACATGTAGCATGTTAAAAGGTCACCTTAAAATAAAGTTACCAAACAATTTGTGTAATAAATTAAGTTGAAACTACTCTTATTGGTAGCTAAAATAATGAACACAAGTATATTCAAGTTGCTGGAATGAGTAGAATTTGAGCAGCTCCAAGAAATTTGTGAATAATTTTGTGTGGGCCTGCCTATACAGTATGAGAACAGAATGAGTGATTGGCGAAACCATACTTACAATCTGAATCACGACTTTTTCCATGACGTTGGTGTCCTGTAGGTTATATAGGAATTTGGTTGCTGGGGTACTGGCCAGCAGTCTCAGGTTTGCGGTGTTGGCAGGTTCATTGGCACCACGAGTGATGCCTATCGTGAAAACCTTCACGCCCTGGTTCTTAGCGTCAGCCATAGCTGAGAAGATATCTGGGTTTCTGGGATGAAAAGTCCCGTCTGTGAGGAGCAGAGCGATCTTGATGCTTTCTGGGCTCGATTCCTCCAAAAATATCTTGGTCATGTTGGTGATGGCATAGGTGGTGTAAGTGCCATGCCCGATGTAGGCCATCGGAGCGATGCTGCTCTTGAAGTTCTGTGAGCCTTTCCACTGTTTGAGGGTCTGCTCGATGATGACGTGGCTGCTGTACTGAAGCAGGGCCGCTCTCCAGCTGAGCTTGCGACCTGTGTCCAAGCGGATGCTCTGGAGGCCTTCTATAATGTCCATAGTGAACTTTTTCTCCTGCTGGTGATTGTCCTTGGCCGTCTCAGAGCTGTCCAGCAGGAAGGCCAACTCTAGACTGCAGTCCTCATCCAAGATGGCTGATGCCACAGCACAGGGAGAAAAGTGAAAAAGCAGTGTTAAAGAAAGCTTTAACTAGTTGGGCACATTTAAAATAACTCCTTTTTGTTTTGATTGGATTTGATTTAGATTTAATGTTGTCATTTATTAACACAGCTGAACCACAAAATAGCCAACACATTGTTTTCAGATTTATATAAAAAAAACAAATCATAAAAAGAAATGTATAAAATGTATATAAAAGTATAAAAATTTATATAATAATAATAATAATATATAATATTTTATAACATATTGTGCAAATAGGTATGTTACATGTATTGATTACATTAAATATTTTGATATCTAATATTTTATAACATATTGAGTGAATTAGACTATTGTGGCAAATTAAGTGAAAAAAAAATGTTTTTCAATTTATTATAAAAAAAAAAAAAAATCAATAAGTCATTAAAATAATGTGTGTTTCTGTGTTACCGGAAATATCTAATATGTTGTGCATATGATTACATTTATAATGTATATAAATAAAAAAAATTATATATATATATATTTAAAAAATAATATTATGTATACACTAAAGTAAATTAAGTAAATTAGAAACATAATATTTTACAATATTTTAGTAAATTATATAATTACATAAATATACAAGTATTAGATATTTGGAGTACATTTGATAAATTCTAACATTTTATAAAATAAATAAATTTGATCATTATTTGTAATTAACTGATCTTTGAAATTAATTTATTGAAAAAATAGATGAATACTAAAAGTGCTGATGTTGAATTAAAGCAAAATTATTCTAAAACAATCAAAAAGTAAAGTAGATCAACAGCAGCAATATGCATTACTTCAAATTCAAAATGCTAAGTTTTGCATCCTTCTATCTTCAATTCAACTGAGAATTTAAAAGGCAAAATGGCTTCTGAATAGTTTCTAGTGCTCAGACCTGCCATACAGTAATTTGTCCTTTTTTCTGAAAAAGTTACATTATTGTAACATTTCGGAAAATGTCAATGTCGTCCTAAAATAAAAAGAAAAAAAGAAACACTAATCCTCTAATAATCCTTTTTTGGACTCATGAAGCTATGCAATCTGTCATCTGATCTTACTTTCAACACAGCAGCTCATCAGTCTTCATGTCACCAGTGACAAGACATGGCCTACCAGGTCTTATACAGATCTAAATAAATCATGTTCATGTTAGGAGAACTGAATGCCTCAAGGCTCCAAAATCACTACATCCAGACACATCCTCCTCCTAGACGGTCCTTAAATATGCTGCTAGTATGTCTAGTATGTCCTGACATGACATTGCATGTTTTAAGGCATAAAACTAACTTTATATTTCTTAGACAGAATGAGATGCACTGATGGTGACCCATGAGTTTGTAGCACACACAGTAAAGAAGAAAAACAAATATTCTCGTTAAGTGTCAAGAACAACCACATTTATGGTTTAAAGTCAACATCAGATGCATTTGCAACCCATTTTAGCCTCATAATGTGACACGTCTGAGTGAAGCGGGATAGTAAATAAGAAAACATGTTGAAAAGGACCTGATTTTATCCATTGAAAGTTGATTGGATTGGATTGTATAATTTATTTACTGAAACAATGCATGCATGTCACACACCTTGACCGTCGTGTTTCTGCAGAACGGCTGCTGTCTGTCCTCTGGTCTTAACCCTTGTTGGTCCAGTTTTTTCCTCATAAAAGTCTTGAGCCCAAACGCTCAGACAAACAAAACACAGCACAGACCAGCTCAACGTATGAGCCATGACTGCCACTCCTGCAAAAATCAGTATGTTATTAGAAACTTAAAAAAGAACATCAGATCACAATTAACCCCCAAAATAAGTGTATTAGATTGTTATTTCCTTTGTCTTAGTACATTAAAAACGTTTCTAATACAAATAAAAATTGCAACAATGCTTAAAAATCACAATGTCACTTGCAATGCAAAAAGATTTTTCTCATTATTTTAATGCAAAACACATTTTCTTTATCTGCAAGATCACATTTCATGCCGAAATCAAGACAAAAATGAGACATTATATTTTTTTCTTGAAGGCCATTGATTGCATAAAATGGCAATAAGAAAATATTAGTAAAAACTCACTTTTTTTTACAAAACATGAAAGTAGTTGTTGCATTATTTCCTTTAGTTTAATACATCACCAAACATTTCTAATAATGCACATGTAAAAATTTGCACAGAAAGCATGTTTAAATAAAATGAAATTGTCAAATGCAGTCCAAGATGATCATTTATTCTCATTTTATGCATGCAAAACATATTTTCTTTTTCTACAAGATCACATTTCATGCCAGAATCAAAAGACAAAAGTTTATATTTTTCATGAAGAGAATTTAGCTTAGTTCAAGGTCATTTTCATACACGTATAAAACGTCAGTATTTACAGAACATGGAAACATTTATTGCATTATTTCCTTTAGTTTAATAAATGACAAAACATTTTTAATGCGAATGTACAAATTTGTAAAGAAAGCATGCTATACAAAAATACATTCTCAATTTATTTCTTTTGTGAAAGAATGCGTTTTTTCCTCAAACATGAATCAATAAACCATTAAAAATTTCCAAGTGCACATAAAACCTTTAACTCACACTGATATTATTTTTATACTGTACTGTACATTAAGGTGGTATATTACCTTCCGCAGTGTCCTTATTACCCGACTAAAAACGCAAAGCTCAAAGACAGCAATAAAAGAAAGGCTCGTATTTTTATTAGATGTTGAAAAGTGACTCACCTTTGGCAGCAAAGCCTCTTGCCACGAGCGAGCAGCGTCTGCAGGTGTGCAGCTCAGCGTTCCTCAGGTGACGTGTGAGCGGTGGAAGCTGACTCTGAAGTGAAGTGCGCTTCTGCCTGAGTCACCAGAAGTAGACGGCGTCCTCAGGCTGTGTCTGCCACTGTCACAGCCCATTTCCCTCCCACTTTAAAGAGGAGGAGGACCCACCGAGCTCTTTAGTACTTCTGCATGTCTCCCCTCAAGACTGAAGAGAGAGTAAATCTAAAATATGTCTAATTACAATGATTTCATTAAAAACAAATCCTGCACAAATTATATTTAGGGCTAATTTATGCACATAAAAATACCCTTTCATTTGAAATACAGTTTTAACATACAGTACAGTAATATACACTTTCAAGCCAGGATTAGGCCATAGTTCAATAAGGACATTTAAGTCAGATTTATATATTTACCATCAATGAATCAAAGCAGTTTCAGTCTCATGCATTTTATTTAATTGAATATCGCCTTTTTCACATTTTGAATTTTTCCAATGAACAGATTTATGCTGATGATAAGCAGTTTGAATTAATGCACTTTCAAAAGGTGATCAGGATTTTTTTAGTTAAATCTTAACATCTAAATCATAACGTATGTTTAAGCCTAATATTCTGATTGATCCACAAAAGAAAAGTCTGTCATCCAAAGCACTGTTTTTCATGAAACTGAACTGCTGAACCTCAAACGCAGAAGACATTCAATAAAGCGTCTAAAGTCTAAATATGGGTTACATTTATGATTTTGTTCTCCTTTTTGGAGCTGAATTGCTCATGATGAACTGTCACTGTGAAGTGAATTCAAAAAGATGTACATGGATGTAGAGATACTGACAGAACTATTCTGCTGATCTGCTACTGCTGGTTTTGGGCTTTTATACCACAAGACAGACTCAAGATATATGAGACGAGGCAAACAAAGAGGAATATGGGTGGAGTTAGTTTTACAAGTCTTTAGTCTTTCTTCAGACATTCCACGAGATGCTATGGTGGTTGTCATGGATATCAGAGGGCCTGACCTTATCTAGTCTTTTCTTTAGCATTGTCCCGTCCCTTGTTCTGGTCATCAGGGGTGTTGCACTGGCCTAAAATACGACCGCAATGTGAGAAAGTGAGATCATCCCTGCTGTTCGGAAAGAAATACCGAGCTGTTTCCACAAAACTATGGTAAATACACAAAGTAGATTTTGTTTGTGATTGAAAAATACAGTAAAAACAAACACACACCAAAAATATGATTGCATTTTACAATTTTTCCGACACAGAATAGAAAAAACAAAAAATTACAAGCTAATCTGACACAAAAGTCACAATCTGCTCGTAGTTGCAAGTTTATATCACGCAATTCTGACTTTTTCCTTGAAACTGCAACTTTCTATCTCGCAATTCTGACTTTATACCTCATAATTGCGTGTTTATATCACGCAACTCTGACTTTTTTCATGTAATTACGACTATATATATATTATATCGCAATTCTGACTTTAGAACTCAAAATTGTGTTTACTGTGCATCACGCAATTCTGACTTTTTCCTCCTATTTCCCGGTCATATCGTTATCCTGTCCTTGCAATTCTGAGAAAAAAAGTCAGACTTGTGAGATAAAAAGTCGTAATAACCTTTTTTATTTAGTGGCAGAACGGGCTTTCATATTTTCCTAATTTAATATATTTAAATGTATCAGTTGAATTTTTATCATCATTCCTGCAGTCTTCAGTGTCACATGATCCTTCAGATATTATTCTGATATGCTGACTTGCTTCTTGCTGCATAGTATTTTTGTGTAAAATGTAATGGATTTTCTTCAGCATTCTTTGGTTTTTAACATTATTTATTTTAAACAGAATATCTTTACTGGATAAAAGTACAAGCATTTAAAGTATTTCTTTCACAAAAAAATGCATGGCCTCAAGCACTATTTGATAAAACACTAAAAAAACAGAAACAGATGTTCACTAAATAGTCACATGTATTATTAATAATAATCAGAATGAACTTTTTTCCCACTTTACAGACTGCAAAAAAGCAGTACGGCAGCAAAAAAGAAAAGGATTTTTATCACTTTTGGTGGCATTTCACCCCCCAGTCGTGGTGGGTTTCTAACCCGAGTGTGAGCGTATGTGACCTGTGACCCAAGTGCAAGTATGATACAAGTGTTTGCATGTCCAGAAGCCCATGCTCTTTTCTTCAGCTGTGCTGTGGGTGACAGGGATTTCAGTTTCAGACTCCGCAGGCTACGACTGACACTCTGGAATGCTTTGTTTCTGCAACAGCACATTTTACTCTCTCAATACCATTGTGAACCATAAATAAGGATTATGGTAGAAAATCAGAAAAGAACTTTCTATATTTTTATCTCAACAGCAACAAGAATGGAGAGCAGAAGATTCTTTTCTTCTCAGATGTTAACCCCAGTGTTTATTTTTTACCAGAAACATCCTTTAAATGTAGTCAACATTTGTTATTTTAGTCAGTTATACCTAAAATGGCATATGTTTTCAGTCAATGTAAACAACGTAATCCCAGTGAGAACATTCTTAGGCTATAAGTTCTGAACAAATATAACATTATTAGAATGTTCATTTAAAGTTTTTTGGTGTTTAATAATGGTTTAATTTGGTGTTTAATGCACACACACAAATTATTAATACATTGATTATAAAAAGTTAGGATGTTTGGAAATTGAGATCATCTGAAAGCTGAATATATAAGCTTTCCATTGGTGTACTGTGCGTTAGGATATGCAATATTTGTCTGAGATACAATTATTTGAAAATATTAAATCTGAGGGTGCAAAAAAATCTAAATATTGAGACAATCACCTCTAAAATTGTCCAAATTAAGTTAGCAATACATAAATTACTTTTTGATATTTATAATAGGAAATTTACAAACTATCTTCATAGAACATGATCTTTTTAATTAATGATTAATGATTTTAGGCATTAAAGAAAAATCAATCATTTTGACCCATTCAATGTATTGTTGGCTATTACTACAAATACACCTGTGCTACTTATGACTGTTTTTTTGTCTTCATTGAAAATTGTTTTTTTTTTGGCATTTTCACAAAATGATTCCAAATGGGCAAACCTTTTATCAACGCAATGAAATATTTTACATTCACCAATGAGCATTTTGTTTCAATCTTAATGGTGCAGCTCAGCCACAAATGATGCATTTTTCTTTTAAGAATCGCTAAAGTAAGTAAACGTTTGTTAAAAATCCCAGCTGTGGTGGAAGTGAACAGTGACACACTCGAATGATGGTTAAAGTGCTTCTATAATAATAAGCATTGAAGGTGAGGAAACGAGATTGGTCAGGTGAGAGACTGGGCTAAAGTGCAGCTGCTGGGGCGTGGCTTCAGCTGTGGGCGGAGCCAATTTTGGTGGTGGGAGTTTTTCAGAAAAGCAAGTTTGGGCAGCTGTCATTTTAGGAGGTGGTCCAGCATCAGCGCCTTTCAAGTTTGCAATTCAAGCTCCTATATCCTGCTTATTTTTCAACACAGAAATATGCTAGTCACGAATGTGTGAGACTTTATTAGTCACTAAGCCAGGTAAACAACTAAGAATTTGTTAGCAGTTGGCAATATCAAGCAACTTAACGGAAGTAAACTGCTATGCTGTGCTGGAATTATTATTATTATGAGTTTACGACTAGTAAAAAGCATTACAAAGTCGTCAAAAGTTGTCAAAGCCATAATTACAAGTTGGGGAGCCCGGGGAGCAGTGCCTTGATCAAGGGTCTCACCTCAGAGAGCTCTCAAACCTGAGACTCAAGCCCACAACCTTCTGGTTACAGGTCCATTAGGTCCATTATAAATTAAGCCACGGCTGCCTGTGGCCTAATAGGAACAGTTTTGTATTTTAATATATTTTCAGATGTATTTATTTCTGTGATGCAAAGCTGAAACCCAGAAACAGACCACTTCAGATATAAAACTGAACCCAAAATAAACAAATACCTAAATAAAAAAATTTGAATTAGTACCACTGACTATTTGCACAATATATACAAATATTATTTCAGATGTCATATTGTTCATTGCTTGCTATACATTATTATTATTATTTAGATTTAAATCTCACAATGTACACATTTAAAAAGCAATATGACCTCGTGACACCATAATCCATCCATTTGCTGTTTTGGAAATATTTAGAACATGCTTGAATCATTATTATTATAACCAGGGATTAAATTGGCCCAGACTCCAGGGCTCAACATTAATGCTTCATTAACATCTATTAACATCTATTACCAAAAATAACAATGTAAACAGTAACAAATAGTGGATATAGCTACTGACAGTATTGGGCTGCTGAGGTGAAGCTCAACCTGAAGCAAAACTGAGGTAAAAATTAAAAATGGGATGATTTTAATGCTTAAAATACAACTAGTTCACGAAAACAACACATTGTTTTCACGATAGGTTAATAGTTTTATAAATAGTTCAAAAGGCAAATACAATACAAATCTTGTCACTTATTTTTAGGCGGAACAACAGCGCATCTCACGTCATCAACCAGTCGAGTCATTGCTGAATGATCCAGTGTTTTCAAGGAATCGCATGCATAAACATCTATGAATGAATCTACCGTATGAACGAATCATTTAAATGAGTTTAAACTCAATAAACTCACTTATTAAACGCTGACTACCGGCACCTACTGGCGTTTTAATGTCGTTGAAAAGTATCATTTCCACGGTAATTTCTTGCTTATTTAAAAAAAAAAACAATTAAAATAATCGAATATAATTATAATATATCATAATAAAATTTAATTAAGAGAGAGTCCCCCCACAAAACAAATCCCAATTTAACCCCTGATCATAACAATGAGACTTTTCTTTTGGTTGTGGAGTAAAATGTGATCTGCCTCAAAAATGGATTTTGAAGCTAACCTTAAAAGCTGCTCTCCCGAAAAGCTTTTTTCAGGGATGTTCTTATAAGAAAGATGGAGAACCACAAACAATTACACACGAAAAATTTACTTTTCATCTTGCTTTTATTTATCCTCGAAATGCTTTACATATCATCTAAAATAAATGATCTTAACAGTCAAGTCCTGTCTCTACATCAGTGTGTTTGGAAAGAATTGTAACAGACAAAACAAAAGAGTTCACAGAAACAGAGTCATTCACACCATTCCAGTGATTCCCATATAAGGCAATTCCCATATTCGCAGCACTTCTGAGGAAAGAGATTGTCATGGCAATGGGGTGATGAACCACCAACCAGGTCAAATGCAGTCAAAGGGCAGGTGCACTGGTCAGCTTTGGCACGGACACAAACTTGCCTCAACTTGATAAGATGCATGGTGACAGACTACAGCGACGTGCAGTTACGAGAACACAAAGGAATCCAGAGTTTTGACCGCAACCTCGCGATCATTAAAAACTCACACGGATGATATAAGGACTAACATACCTAACCCTAAAGGTTAAAGATCTGAGCTAGTTCTCTGGTTCACACCCTCGAAGGACCATCATTGCTAGAGAAGAAGAGGCTCTGCTACATGACGAAATATCCTCAAATTAGAAAAATATTTTACCAGTAAATGCAGACTAACTCAAGTAAAACTCAAGACTAACATGCGACGTGAACATCCAGATGTTCTATTCTATAAAACATATATACAGATGCAGACCAGTTGACCACTATACAATTAAGTTAACAACCTGTTATTAGCCCACATATTAGTTCAGGAAAGACACCAAAATTACTACGCTAAAAATTACAAAGAGCAAAACGTTAGCAAAATACTGTCATTTTATGCCAAAGCTTGTTCATTTGTAAATGCAGAAGACATGCTGTTGTTACCCTGACAGAAACACGCTTTCATTCTGTTTTGTTATAAGAACAATGTGAGCCAATGCGTGACGTAAAGTGCTGGAAGGAAGTGGAACTGGAAGGTGAGCATTGCATTTCTACGTGCTATATGGCTTGAGAGCTATTACTAACACAGTCGAATGGTTTTAACTTCTCAGGAATGAGGCTACATACGGAACAGTCCAATTTATTGCATATACGGATGAGCTGTCAATGATTCAATTCTGACTGGTCATACAAATAGTGGTGATCTGTATCAATTTAATATGATTTTTTTAAACAGTTTTCAGGTTTTTTAAATGTTTCCAATAATGCAAAAATGCACAAAAGAAGATATTTTGAAAAACTAGAATCGAAACACCATTGGAGCCTCTTTATTTTCACTGTATGGACAAAAAATGGTGAGTAAATTATGATCGAATGTTATTTTTTGGGTGAACAATTCATTTAATTTGGAACATTCTAATTAATTACAAAGTTTCTGCATGTCTCAAAATGTCTTGATTTGTCCTTCCATAAATGAAACCTTAAAAAAAATCTGTGCAGAAAGTCATAAAATGTTGTATTGCACTGCAAAAAATGTCTTGTTTTCTAATACAAATATCTAAACATTCTTAAATCTTGAAAATATGAAGACTTCCTTTCCGAAAAATGCAACCAAATTCATGCTTAAAACGTCAATGCTGAATTATGTTGATTTTTCTAAGCCCACTGGCAGATATTTGTTGGTAAATATCATAAACTCACATTATTTTGATCGATTTCCTATACAACAAGACATATAAGATGTAATTGTGCATCTTTGTATCTTTAAGAATCTATATAGAATAATAGAGATTGGTTGGAAGTTGTTTTTCAGACTTTAAAGTGTAATATAAGGAATTTCCAGTACATACAGAGAGTCTATCGATTTATTGTGTTCCATTTAAATTATTCCATACACTTTCCTTACTTGGCATCATATGATATAATCATCTTGGTTGAATTTGGAATTTAAGGCTCACAATGATTTTTCAACGAATCATAATCAGGTGTCTAATAATCATGTGACAGTCAATGCTAACCCACAGTGGAAGTTTAAAAATGCTTATTTTTATTTATAAAATCTAAGTTTAGCTAACCTATTTGCAGACTACCATTCTCGCCTTTCTCTACAGAAATACTATAAACTGCCTCCTACTGACGGAAGACATTCTCTTAAGAAAAATCTCATTTCACCCTTGTCTTCTGGTTCATTATATACAACCACTCCATGTGCGATGAGCCAGCTCAGCTGTCAGATCAGAAAGTGAATGGTTTTGGCTATATCATGGCTGATTTTGGAATGGGATGGATGGCTCAGATGATCATGTGGCGAAGTTTGCAGTTTAACTCCTTCTCTTTTCCAAGCAGTTCACTGCTGTGCTTTTTAAATGCCTCAAACTCCTAAAATGTGATATGTAAATACATTGAAATGCCACTGAGATCAGAATGTCCAATATACATGCAGGTTTTCTTTTAACAGACCTTTTTCAACTCATTGCAGGTGTCCTCTGCCCTCTCTAAGGCGTCCTGTAGTTCCTTCACTCTTAATTCACTGTTCACGGCTGAGGCTTCCTTTTCAAACCTGATTAAAAAACCAAAAATGCAACAAATGCATTATTTTATGGATAATGGTCATGTGTGAATGGAAACTCTAAGTAATAAAGTAAGTCAGATTTCCTGACCAGATCTAAGTCATATTGGTTTATGGCAAAGGAATAGTAATTCACCCTAATGCCATATGTTATGTTCTCTCTACCTTCATACCTAAAGAAGACTGCCTTTATCATAATTTGATGGTACTTTCTTGAGTCTGACAGTGTTATTCATCATGTACTTTCCTCAAGCGGAAAAAGCAATCTGCCTAACAACAAATTTTATGCTTCATGGAAGGGAAAAGAAACAAATTACAGGGTGGGAATGACTTGGAATGGCAATGGCATGTGTTATCCATACAAAAAGTCCAGCGTTTATGTGTTTTCGGATTCATACCTGTTTTCTGCATCTAGTCTGCCATTGTCAGCTTCCTGCCTTTTCCGCTCCAGCTCCTGAATTTCAGCTTGCTTGTCCTTTAACACAAAAGTAGTTTGAACAATAGCATGCAGGCATTGTGCATAATCGACTAATTGTTGCATGTGAGAAGGTGGAATTTACACAGAACGGTCAAAGCAATGCAAAAATGAGTACATATAACAGACAGCAGAGAGCATGTTAGTAGGAAAATGCATTTTATGCCATCAAAAATAATGGATATGTCAAGGAAAAATTAATTGTATGGCAGTGTTTTTCAACCTTTTTTGGCCCAAGGTACATTTTTAATTGAAAAAAAAAATCACAAGGCACACCAACAATCGAAGTGTCTTGAACAGAAATTAAATAAACACAAAGAAAAAGTATTTTTGGATCTTTCATATTTCTTCTTTCAAATAAAAAGGGCAATTAACAATATAGAGCCATTCTTATCAAAATGTCTTGAATAGGAATCAAATAAACACAATGAAAACAGTTTTATTTGATCTTTCATATTTCTACCTACTCAGTGTGAAACCTGGGCCTGTTTGGATGAACACAGAGCTGATATCCTGGCAGGAATTGAAGAAAGACACAAAGCTCTTCCTCTCTCTCTGTTTTAAGTTTTTATAGCAGTCAGGGTTGAGAAGCTCAGCTCACACAGGTATGTCGTGGAAAATGGGAGCAATGTCAAAATAGCTTTGTTTGCCAGAATTATTAGTTTTCAAAAAATGTTTTAGACCAATTAGGGGAAATTGAATAATTTCCCATGGCACACTAGTGGTTGAAAAACACTGATGTATGATATAGTTACACTGCTTACCAGTATCATTTTCCCACGTTGCATTGAGAGATCAATGAGCTCATCCTTTTCCTTAATGAGTTTCTCCAGTTTCTCTTGAGTGTCTGTCTCCCTCATTGATTCTTTTTCCTGAGTTTGTCTTAGTTTGAGATCCAACTCTGTCAGAAAGAAATGTGTCAGGTGTTTAACAGTGCACTAGGACAACTACACTCATTTACAGAAAAATACTTCACCCTTTTTTTAATCTAGTTGCAAAGGCTCAATTAAAGGTATTTTACCTTGATGTACTTATGCAACTAAAACTGAAATAAAGGAAATAATCACTATATAATACTATAATCAATAAATAATACTCTCTCAGTAAAACTAAAATAATAGGATCTTTCATATTATTACAAATAATATGGAACCCAAGTTTGGAAACAGTAAGATTTTTAATATTTTTTAAAGATGTTTCTTATGTTTATCAAGGCTGCATTTATTTGATCAAAAATACAGAAAAAGGTACTATTGTGAAATATTTTTACCATTTAAAATAATTGGTTTCTATTTTAATATACTTTGAAATATAATTTATTTATATTAAAAATATTAAGCAGCACAACAGTTTCCAGCAACAACAAAAAAATCTTAAAAATAAAATATTTTAGTACTTAAGAAGCTAATTATTTTGCAATATTAAGGTGCACTATATATATTTTTTATTTTAATATTTGCATTTGTTTCTAAATGAGAAACACCATTTTAAATGTCATTTAACTACAGTTAACAAAGCTACAATCAAGTTTATTATTGATTGTACTTCTTATTTAAGAAGATATTGAATACATACCTGCACACATCTCTACAGCGTTCTTCAGCTGTTTTTGTGTGTCGCTCAGTTCGTTCTTCAAAGACGCCTCTTTGATCTGATGGAGGTTGATCAGTTCTTTCAGTTTAATCTGGAAACCCGTTGTTTTCTCTCTGTTGGGATCATAAAGTTATTGGCAAGTACTTACTGTACTTATTTTCCTGAAGGACATCAAATAAACTTTTTCAGTTCTGGAAATAAATTTACCAATTTTTTTTTTTCCATATGTATTTGAAAAAAGATCGTTCTAATAAGCACAAGTTCATGAAAAACTTCTCTTTAGCATTATGAATTTTTATGTTAGTCTAGTTTTTTACCAGAAATGGTACAGTTTTGTAAGTTGTGTTAAAAAGTATCTCTCTATGGAGTATTTTTACTTCCAGAGCAGACTGAAACCGAGAACCAATCCTTACTGATACTCTGTTTCTAGTATCTTATGTTGCTCTGCCAACTCCTTGAGCTCTTGGGTCAGTTTGAGGATGGTCTTCTCTTTCTCTTGCACTTCTTGGCTGAAAAGCGCTTCGTTTTCCTCCCTGAGTCTCTCGTTCTCTTTCTCCAGCTTTGCATTCTGGCTCTTGTACTCGTTCTTGAAGTTGATCAGCTCTCGGTGGTTGGAGGCCAGGTGCATGAATCTCTGCTCCAGCAGTTCAGATTTCTTCCTCTCGTTCTCCAGCTCCAGCTGCACATTGGCTCTCAGGTTCTCCAGCTCTGTGTTGATCTTCTCTAGAGCCTGACAGCGCAGAAGCATCTCGTCTGCTCTCTGTTTCAGGATGCAGATGAGAGTCGCTTGCTCGTCGATTCTTGATCGAAGCACGTCTGCCTCTGTCCTTTCTTCCTGGGAGAGACTTCTGAGCTTTTCCAGGGCTTGGTGCACATCGTCCATATCCTTATAGAAAAGATGAAGATGTGGGGTTAAACCTGTGTTAATACGGTTTTATTTCAGTCAGTTATTATACTTCAGAATTATATTAGAATATATATCAGAATTAATCAAGATTAATCAGTCTATCACTCACTTATCACCAAAAGTGCTGTGCAAATGTAATTAACTTGAAAGTCAAGGAGGTTTATACTGGAATTTTTTTTTACTTATAATCCTTTAAAATAATCCTTTTGTCTTAAAGTTTCTTGATTCTCTGAACAAAAACTACAATATCCTTATATTGTAAAACTATGATGAACAAACTGTAATGGGCAAGTAGTTTAGCGTTAAAAAAATAGTATACATCATTTCATTTAAAAGAAGCCTAGAGAGATATGCCATGAAACAGTATTTATTCATAACTTTAGTGTATATTAAAGTATGCACACTACTTTTATAATAACTTATCTGTTTTTACAGAGCAAGTGGCTGCAGTTTTTTTCCATGGATGTATTTTCAAGTATAATCAGGCAAAAAGGGAAAATGGGGCTTTGGCACCACCTTTCTGCCACTCCAGCAGAAAATGGGACTGTACCATTTTAGCCAGGAGGGAGGCTCACACTCAGCTGTTCACAGCATTTTATTATAGTACTGTTGATTTCTTTGTTTATTAGTTTAGTTATGGATACAACTGTATGTTAATTTTAAAATCATGCCTATTATTCTGAGGTTTGCCTTTTTGCTGTTTAATACCGTCTACGCTTTTGGTGGAGTCAGGTCTATATCCTGTTTGTATAATCTATGTTTGGAAGACATTTTTCTCTCTTTAATTATATTCTTTGACAGGTGTGGGTGCTTCTCTTAGTATATCTGAGAGACACTATGATTCATTTTTTTTTCCCCATGAGGTTTTCATGTAATTTCCGATTTCTGTATGATTGTTTGTTCATTTATTTATTTGATAGCTTTTAATAGCTTTTTTCTTTCTTTTCTTTTCATTTTTTTTTTTTCAAATAAAATGTAAAATTCTAATTTAAATGAACCGTGATCTGTTTTTTATAACTATAGAGTATTTGTTGGGGCAAGTTGTCACATTTTAAATACACAAGTATTATTAATATAACTGTATACTGCCTAATAACGTCTTACCAAAAAAAAAATGCTTTATTATTTTTATAAGTCACACTTGCTTGCATTATGCTATTCATGCCCATTGTGACAACTTACCCCATTCAGTGCGACGCCACTCAGACATGTTACATGACAAAAAAAAAAATCGATGGTGGTTATATGAACTGCATTGTTTACTTTTATTTTCTTAAGCAGTTTCGTTGGAGGTGTGTGTCAACCAAAATGAATTGGGAGAAGTAACATTATTTTTAAATTCCATAAAAACAGTAGCCTAAATAGGGTTTAAAAAATGTGACAACATGCCCCGGTGTTTACACTGCTGCCAGATTATGGGCTATAAAGCTCAAAAACTGCCTCCCGTATCATAACGTTTTATTCAGTTATATAACACTTTTCATTCAACCTAAAAATAAATCCAAATCTATTTTTTTTTTTTGTAATTTAGTATTTTAGTAATGCGCCACTAGTTGCTTTGTTACTGTTTGGGCGAATGATGTGTTTCAAATCCCGATTTTTCACAGACACCAAATCAAAGCAGTCGGTGGCTGATGGCTCTTGACAGGTAAACAGAGATGATGCGCATCAGTTGCAGAAATGGGCGGAAACAGTTTTGTATGAACATCACGTACCTGTTTAGTGTCTTTAATCATCGTTTTGAGGTCTATTGGGATTTTCTGAGGAGATGTCATGCTGAATCTTTCAATTCCGTGTTTTGGCAGAAAAGCGAAGCAGGGTTTCTTGACAAAGGCGCCTCGACCGCAGTGAGCTGCAGTGATCCTACGGCTCGTGGCTATTCAAAGTTTCCCCGGTTGCCCCTAGCAACAGCGAATCCGCTCGCGATTATTTCGCGTTTTTCCCTTTCGACAGACTTACACTTAACAATGTAATTCAGCTCTCTAAAACTAGACTCACATTTATAGCACGCTCTGTTGATCTAGACGCGCATGTTTGTGTTTTCCCCTCGGGTTAAGCAGACTGGGCTGAAAATGCAGATGTAGCGCTCGAGTTCTACCACTAGATGTCGCCACGACTCCTCTTTGGTTTACGCCGCTTCGAAAGAGGCGCAACATTTTTATTACACATTTGCATCAGAGCATTAACATTAAGTTATAACCTACAGCTGTAGCTCTGTTGAAAATAACAACAACAACTGACTGTTTAGAGTAAATCTTAGGCTGGTTTTTCAGTGGGAGCTTTTTGATTCTAAATTGAGAATCACATCACAAGTTTATGGACATAAAAGGCTCACTTTCAACACGCATCAAAACTTTAGTTTAATGGCCCAAAAGGTTCACTTATTAGCCAAGCATGAGATCTTTGACTTGCCTGAGCGACTCCATATAGAGACTCGCTGACCTTAAGTAACGCATTTAAAACCGTGCTCTGCATTATTTGAATCTTGGAAGACTTCTGCTCAGTCTTGAGAATCAGACACGGTTGTGAGTTATTATCAATAATCATTTTAAATAATACTAATGCAAAACTATTGACTCGAGTGACACACTCGGAAGCTTCATATGCTTTCACAACAGACTCTACAGAAAGAGTCGAGCTGTCATTCTTGTGATGCATAAAAGGTTAACCTGATGCAATTAACTGAAGCAAATGAATTGGTTATTAATGTATTGGTTTTATATTGTTGCTAAAAGTGGCTGGTAGCTGCATTTTGAAACATAGTAGTGGTAATCTAACTGGTTTAAGCTGGTCCTTAACTGGTCAAAGCTGGTTATTAGGCGGCTGATCACCTTAAACTGGAATGACGATAATGTACACTTTGCAAACACAATGTTTCTCAAGATTGAGTATGTGAGTATTGACAAGGCTGTCATTAGATTACAAAATCACATAGGCTGAATGACCAGTATATTAATTGTTCAATCAAGTTTAAAGTGGAAGATTCAACTGGCTTACCTAAACATGAAGTAAAATAGCCAAAAGCTACAAACTGATAGAGAGGTGATAAGTTGGTTTTGATGTTGTTAAAACATTTTACATATTTTTTTCCCTCCAAATTGGAAGAATAAAACAGATTGTTGGACTACATTTTACATTATTTCAGGTTTACTTCAGTAAAGTCATGTGTGTAGATTAAATCCTTCACCTTATGTGTGTGTGTTTACATATAACACATTACCAGAAGTGGTCATTTTACCTAGTGTATATTCCAAAATCTAGCCCGCCATTTCAAATATACAAACAACTTAGTAAGACAACTCCCTTGAACAATTTCTCGACCTTCTTTCTGTTGAGTCAGTAAACATGCAAATCAGCAACAGGTGTCTCAGTAACTAAAATGCATTTCGAATTCTAATAATAATTCAATTATTATTTATTATTCTCATTATTATTATTATCATTCCAGCTATAATACCAGCGATTTGTAAATCTTTCACATGCTGTGACTGTTGCACCATGCGCACATTATGCATTAGGCTAGTCAATGAGCTCAACAGGTTCCTGGGAGCCAGTTAAGGATTTGATCCTGTGGGTCGAGCCGAGGGGGGGGGGGGGGGTCATGTGCACGCCCTTTTTCATCAGCCCAGGACAAGTGAGTAAGAGGCACTTCACTGCATCTCAGTCCCAAGAGCTCCATCTGGCCGGCTTCATGAGGGGCTGGACACACCAGCCCGGACCGTGCGTCACAATGCGCCTCCAACTTCTCCTCATTATAACTTTATGCGCGCTTCATTGCGATTGTCAAGGTACGTTGCGATTTTATTCTTAAATAATTTCGGATCATATTTGTTTGAAACACGGTCCCACGGTTAGTGCATATAAAGGACTTTTGCATAACAATAGACAAGTGACCCTGCATGATATCGCAATTATAATGGTTTGATTAACCTACATAACTGAGAAAAATGCAATTAGATTCTCCGAGTTTGTTACAAAATAACGTTCAACAAAATAAACTCGTGCGAATAACGGTGCGTTGTTACTCGCGCGTGCTAGAATGAACGGGTTTGCGCTCCAAACAAAAGTAAAACAGAACGAGTGCGCGTTTGTTTAAAAATAACAGTTGCACGGTTAAATATTATACACGGTGTTGCTGCGGCACACAAAGCCTCCCTCAGACAGATTTGAGGTTCTCGGAGAACTTTTGCATGGGCTTTGGCGTTGCTAGGTAACAGAGACGAGCATGTGACTCGAAGACAATCTCTAGCAGACCCCAAGCTGCTGGTACAAAGCAAATTCAACACGTTTCTGAGCTCGGGGCCTGTTTCTAAAAGACTTAACCAGTCTACTGTGAAAGGGAGGTAGAGTTTGAGACAGTCGGACAGTCAGTTGACAGCAACAGGTTGCTCTGTGTGGTAGCGTGGCTAGAGCTTCTCGAAATGTAATCTGCTTTCTTTTTGCCCAACCCTTAGTATGTAAGCTTCTTATGTGAATCAAGCAACTAATTACACTGCAGCTGCCGCTCAAGACGACGACCATTGCTGCTCAAGCAACACTGTTCGCCTAGTGAAAATGAGCTGTGGTTGTCTTTAGTGAGATGAAATCATTGCAGGGAGAGTTGGGGTGGTCGCATTAAACAAAAACAGTTTATTGACCATCGAGGCGTCACTCTTGGAACACTCTTCCCGCACAGTCTTTGGGGATTTCGTGCTGCTATGTTTGCATCAGGTTCAAGTTTGTGGCCGTAGCCTTGATTGATCTCCTCAGAAATGCGAGCCAGGAATGAGTTCCTGTAATCCAGCTTTATTCAGCATGTGTTTTCGGAGGAAATGACCAAAAGGGTCTTGATGAAGGGGGGACAGGTTACTTTCTCTAATCCGCTGAGCTTCGCTTCCTGTTGGTTCCTCAAGCTCTCAGTTTCAGACCTGAGGGTCAAAGGTCTTCGAAGGAAGTTTTTTTAATTTATACTTGAGCTTTAAAAAAAAACCCTGAGTTGGCACGATCTAAACATTCTCGACACTTTGTTTCAAGATGTTTATTAACCAACTTGTGAAACTGTCTTATATTAATTAATATTTACATCCAGTAGTGTGTAACTCATTGCCTGCTAAAGTGATGATTATGCTGATTTATAACTTGTTTTTTTTCGTTAGTGATGTATTAGCCTTTTTTGGATTGTAATAATTAAAAGGACACTTTCGCTCAGTGTCACATTCACCAGCAGTCTTTTTTTTTAATTATGCACAGCCGTGGGTGCAGACAATACCGTGAAGATCAGCGAACAATGATATCTCATTCAGTAGGTTCAATCAGATGTGGATCAGTGAGGGGCCTCATGATCTGTAACAGGATTTCCATGCACGAAATCAAGAGTTTGATGCTGGACCCTGGCTGTTAGCAAGCTTTAAAGTTCATAACTTAAACACTTGCATTTGACTCCTTTAAAACGGTGAGCATCTATGGACAGCCATTTCCGCCACAGGAAAAAATTCTGAGGTTTTTACATTTTGCAATTGGTTTTTTTTTCTGCTGTGGATTAAAAAAGTGAGAATGGTAACTGCAACCTTATTTCATTTTTGTTTTTTCATCAGAACTGCAAAATAGAGTCAGAATGGCAAGATACAAACTCAGAATTGTAGGATAAAAAGATGCATCCCGTGGTGGAAACGATTTTTCAGAATCATATCATTCCTTGCCTCCATAGAGAAATCAAAGTGATCTTTTTTTATCAATAATGCCTTTAAACTCTTTCAAACTATTTATATGCTCTATATATTTAATCATTTTCCAATGAACTTTACATATTTATGCTGTTACAAAATATAAACAACATATTTACGACAATATATTTTAAGTTGGATCCAACTTTAATACACACATGCTATATATACTAGATATACATAACATATATACATAACAAAACTTTATTTTGTCTCAAGATGTATCTATATTATGACAAAGTCACATTTACATACAGTGCACTTACATAAATCAATATATAGCTCAATAATTCATTGCCACAAAACTGAAACTGTATAATCGCCCAGCAAACTATTTAAAGCTGTCTATAAAGTGCATCCATTTTTATCCAAAGCAAACTTAAATATGTAGAAATATTAGATGCATGGCAAAGATAGACAGGAAATCTCAACTTAGTTGTTTATATTGTCTCAAAATCGAACTATATTTCCGTCCAGCTCTAATCTTCTACTAAATGAGACTTTAATACATATTTGAAATATCTTAAAGCTTTGAAACAATATATGGTTTATAACTCTTTATTGAAGAATACTTTGAAATCCTTATGGAGCAAATTAATATAAAAACAACTTAAAGAACCAAGGCTGTTTATAAAGTGGGCAGTAACTATTGTCGTCTTAAAACAGATTTAGTTTTGCTAGAGAATGACGTCGAGCAACTCAAAAGTGAACACAAATGTCACTAGACTCCAAAGATTCTTCTTGTCTTAAGTATCTTTTTAAAGTTTACAGCTATAAATGTGGCTGCCAAGTAGCATGACTTTAATTGTTTATTGTTCTAGAAGGTATTGCACGTCTGCTTGATGCGTGTCTGGTGTTCAGTCCCCTGTGTAGGTTATTATACAAATGTGTGAACGAGCTAAACAAACAGTAATGACGTCTGCGTTTCGAACAGTGAGAAAATACAGAAAATCCCATTTTTCCTGTTCTGCACGTGCTCCTTAAACCTCACACATGCTTCTGGGCCTTTCCGGTAGAAGTCCTTGAGCAACAGGGCTGCAGTATTAGAAACAGGATCAGAAGTTAACACAGTTGGCACTAATGAAGACTTCTAATCCTCTCAGAGTAAACAGCACCCTCACTGGACGTATTAGTCACTGCCGCGATGCCATCTGAAAGCTGAGAGGCCTGTGTGTGACGGTGTTCACGTTCCACCACTGAGGAAGTTTGTGCTGTAAATCATTGTACCTTAAAAGTGAACAAAATGAGCAACCTGTGGTCATATACTCTCCTTCGTGTAAAAAATCTCTTGGTGAACACAAAAGATGTCTCATTGCTTTTATTGTTAGTTGATATGAAAGTCAACACCCCACTCATCTTTTATGTTTTAAGAACATGAAGGTGAGTAAACGATGATGTCGTATTTTTAGGCGTTCCTTAATAATTTAAAACCAAACTAAATTCAGTGCTATTTCAATGTCATTAAAATAATGATATAGTTTTTGCTAATATTTAGAATTTGGTTTTATTTGAATTTTTTCTCTTAATATTTTCTCTACTTTGTCTAAGTTTTAGACATTTTGATGTTCTTTATTATATTTTTAAACATGTCTGTATAGCTTTTATTAAGCTTTAAAGAATTGTATTTTTTATAGAAATTTATTTATAAAAATATATAGTTTTAGTTATTTCATTACTACTGAAGATAAATGTTGCCTTGGCACTTGGCCTTTTTAGTATTTCATTGTAATTTATTTAAGAACTTTTTTATTTATTTCTTTTATTTTAATGAATTATATATATATATATATATATATGTATGTATACAGTTTTAGTTTTAAATAATATCCCTGGCTAAATTAAGAGCATTTATTAATGTAGGTTACTCTTCAATTCTGCATATGATTTAACAATGAATATTTTATTTATAGTTTCTAATTAGATAAATAAACGACACAAAAATGTTGTTTATTGCAAATTTTTATGCTATTTATTATGTTTGCATGTAGATGTTGGAAGTAACGCATGCTGATTATCCCAAAAAGTACCAATAATTTGGACAATATTTTGGTTTCACATATTTCAAATTCGTTCTAAAGTTTCTAATGGCAGTCATCTTGGCCGGTTTGAATGGTTTAATAGGCTTCCCGACTCTATGTTTGCCTCCTTTCCACTCGTCGCCTTGGCGTACCAGTAGGTCTTTTCTCCACGACTCGTTTATAGGCAGTGCGAGCCAAAGTCAGTTGTAAAGCAATTGACTGCATTCTGCGTCGTCCATTTCCATATGAAACGGTCTGCGGCGCTCAGCTCGGCGGTATGGCCGTCCAGCTCTGGCGCTGGGCTCTGCCAGCCATTCCTGCGCATGCATTCACTCGGGTTGAGCCCCAAAACAAGGCGGCATTGATGAAAGAAGAAGCACCTCTCCCATGGCCCCCACAGGACCTGACAGAGATGTTTTGGGGGGCTTGCTAGTGGCTGGCAAGTGCCTTTAGTTTTTTTTAAAGGGAAAGAGGGATGGCAGAATGAAGGAGGATGGGCCTCTTTTCGGCTTTCTTTCTTGCAGGAAGCTCTACTGTATTCCCCCATTCTGTTATCCGTCTCCATCGGGCCTTTTGGCGTGCTGACACTTTCAGTTATGGGGCTGCAGCCCCGCCAGCCGGGCCATTGTGCCATTGTGGTCTCACAGTGGGGTCTAAGCCTTTGGGAGGCTTCATTCTAATGAAAATTCCTCCATCGCACTCTCTTTGTGGCCCGACGTTGGCGCGTCCTTGTTTTTCCCCTCAGATAGTTTCAGGGATTCTTGCCTGCTGAGGGTTTAAGTTGGCTAATTAGAAAAGACATGCCCAGAGAGGAGACAGGGACTGAGGGGGGCAAAAAAGGAAACAGCGGATGGAACAAAACAGGCTAAGCAAAGACATTAATGAAGGAAGGAAAAACAAGCGCACACCCCATCAACGGCAGGGCGGCATTTGCATTATACAAGCCACTGTCCTGACAATGGCCTGCCGGGACAATCGCATAACTGTTGTCATTCACGCAAACTTAGTTAAGACGTCCAAATAGAAGTCTTTTCAAGACACCCCAGGAAATGACGGGGCTAAATACTTGGTTTTGCTGAGTGCTGAAAGAGGATAGGCCTGCCGCTGTTCACTTTACCTGTCGCTTTTCCCAGCTGCTGATACCGTCAGGAAACACTGGCTTTATTTTCCAGGCTCTCGGCGGATAGGTTTCGGCTCTTGGCAACGATAGGTTTTATAGAGGACTCACACTGTTAACTGAGAGAAAACAATTCATTTGCAAGTTAAAATCTGTGTTATTTTAGTGTAAATAGTAATATTTTGAATAATCTTTTGAATAATTTGTTACCAACTTCATTTTAGTTCAAATGTTAGTCATTTTGTTGTGGGGTTTTATCATTTATTTTTCCTTAATTATGTCTGTTGTATATTTTTTTTGTTTATTTTTATTTCAGTTTTATTTGTATCATTTTAGTACTTCAACTTAAACGTAATAAAAATAAGGAATACAAATTAAAATGTATAAAAAGTGTTAAAATGAATACAGTTTCATAAATAAATGTACAAAAATTATAAAATTGAGGAACAAAGGGTTTTTTTATATATAGTATTTTAGTTCCCTTAACATTTACTTCAAGTAGCATTTTTATGTCTTTATTGTATACTTTATAATTTTTTTTGCAGTTTTATGTTTTGTTATTTCCCATAAACTTAAACATAAATAATTAAAAATACTAATGTTAGTTTTGATTCATTTTTATT
Source organism: Enteromius unitaeniatus (assembly GCA_032359435.1). Lineage (NCBI taxonomy): Eukaryota > Metazoa > Chordata > Actinopteri > Cypriniformes > Cyprinidae > Enteromius > Enteromius unitaeniatus. Next base: position 4,640,246 of record JAUMHI010000049.1, read on the forward strand.
ACAGATTAGTTTTAGTTAATTTAGTTTTAGTTATTTTAGTGCTTTAAGTTAAATTAATAGAAAATAATGAACACAAATTAAAAAAAAAAAATTGATCAATTTAAATAAAAAATGAAAAAAAAAAAACAATAAAAAATAAATTAAGAAGTTTTTATACCTATTTTAGTCAACATTTATTTCAAGTAACAGAAATTTCTCTTTAATGTGTTTTTCAGTTTTAGTCAACTAGAACGACCCTGGTGAAAATCAGGGATAAAATATAGCATTTTCATTCGCTCGTATCCTGGCAGTGCATGTGGAAACGCTCTATAGCCGATGTTTAAAATTGTATTACTCGCGAGCGGGTGTCAGTAAGAGCGTCTCACCTCCCAGATCCTGTATATGCCAATTGTCTACCTGTGCGTTACAGACGCTGCTGAAACCTCCGGGATCATGTCCTGCCAACAAAGGCTTTCTTTGAGCGAGTAGCAGCAATTTTATCATTAGTAAACTGAGCAGGAAAAAGGCTCGTTTCCCAATTGGCTGCTGAAGGAGTTAAAAAGGAAGCCCATTTGGCTGGCATGCTTTAAAAGCGTTTGCTGTGGTGTTTGGTCTAGACCTCTTGCTATGAGGAGCCCCTCGCTGAGCTTTTAGCGCCACGGCTCAAGCACAAACCCCCGTGGCCTTCTGGCAGGGGACGAAATTCATTATTAAAGAGCACATCACGGGCATGAGGCTGATAAACTTCTGACTCATACATAATAAATGCTCTGCTAATACAGTGTTTGTTTTGCATTGGCACAGAACCAAGGCGCTGTCCACTATGATATGTTTAAATTAGTGTTGTCACGGTGCCAAAATTTCAGTATTGAAAGTGAAAATCCATGGTTCTCGGTACCAATTTTGGTACCAAAGCAAAACACAAAAACACTTTTATATAAGAGGACTTTTATTTAATCAAACAGCGCAAACTA
>JAUMHI010000049.1:4641298-4697942 GCA_032359435.1 Enteromius unitaeniatus
CTGTTGTTCTATTTGATAATGTTCAGTGCTTTGCTACAATCTGTATTGTTAAAAGCGCTATATAAATAAAAGTGACTATTAATATTGAAAACAGTTGTGCTGCATTATATTTTAGGAGTGGACTGCACTCTAATCTTTGTGTTTCTTTGCTTTAAACTGCACAGGCAGGGAGGTACTAACAGCCAATCGGGTGGATGGTGTGGAAGATCTTGCTTATGATTGGATATCGAAGAACCTGTACTGGACAGATCCACGTTTCAGGAGTATATCTGTCATGAAAGTCGCGGATAAGTCCAGACGAGCCATTGTACAAAACCTCAACAACCCCAGATCCATAGTGGTCCACCCAGTGGCTGGGTGAGTGCTTTATTGGTTAGTCTTCCTTACAGAGTGTTTGTGGCCCAAACTAAATCTCTGGTAGACATGCCAATAGAATAAATAACAACAGCTAAGTTCATCTAGAGAAATTTTTTTGATGACAAGCTAAATATGTTTTAAATCAGATGAATTTGATATCATGGCAGGTCTTCATATATATATATATATATATATATATATTGTCTGTCGGTCTTTGTAGCTTTAATTGCTTTCATTAATTTTTTTTGGTTCAGTTTTAGTTAGAAGCAATTTCGAGTACTGTTTTTTATAGTTGCCAGAGCTTCATTTCTGTATTATTTTATTTTATTTTATTTTATTTTAATCTGGTGTCTTCCTTTCAGGCAGTGTCAAACTAAATATTTAATTTTATTTGATTTTATAGTTCTGCTTTGTGTATAGCAGCACCTAGTGGCCAAGAATGAATTCGCATTTTCATTCAGACCAATGCAAAAAGACCAACAAATGGACTGGAAATATGCTGATGTTTCATGCTGACCTCAACATAAAACTGCTTGGGACTCTTTCAAAAACATCTTGTTTCAATGATTCAGAGTTGACTCTTTTGAGAGACAATAACTTTATACACAGTGCACTTTCAGATTTAAAAACATTGCAGGATGTTTTCATTCACTTTCATTCACATGAAAGCTCATTTTCAAAAATCCATAAAAGGGGCCCTTTAATGAATTATATTTATAATTTTTCATATTCGCTATGATGCTTTAATATGATGTCTTTACAGGTAGCTTATGAGATTTAGGAACAGAACCATTTCTACTGTACGCCAAAAGTTGCATTCACAAAATAAACACTTCATGGCAAGAAGTGTTGCAAGTTTAAAATCACAGGCATGTTCAAATGTCAATAGACACAATTCAGCGAGCGTCCGTGAGCCAGAAACACAGCTCGGGGGAGCCCTGCTTTCACCTTCCCTCTATGTTTCCCTAAGACCATGAAAAAGCATTAACAATCGGGCCACTTGTGTCCAGTCACACCTTTCATAATGCAGGAGGTGCCCAGCCATTCATAGATTGCTCCTGCTTTGAACCTGGCACAGATAATGGACCTCTTTATGCCGTGCTAGTGGGACATTTCCAATGGCTTCAAAGTCATGAGGCCTCTGGGCCCAGGAGACTAGATTAGTGCTGCATGAAGGCCGGTATTGTAGTGCACACTAAGAACTTGGCTTAACGGGGGAAAACCCCACAGAGCACTCAGATAAACTGTCTATACCTCACAGTTTATAAATAAAACCCAGCAGATGGTTTCAAATACATCCCAACCTATTCGTTTGACTTTTGGTGAGGGCAGGGAGTGACGATTTGTGGTGATTTTGGCATTCCCTCACCCTCATGCCGTCCCAAACCTATGACTTTTGGCCCCTCTTTTCAGTACAACGATTAGGACTGGGGCTGACATTTGTAAAAAACATTGGTAAATGATGAAAGAATGTTTATATTTTTGGGTGAATTCTTTCTTTTAAAGTGTCTTTGTACTCGGCAGTTATATTTTCTGGACTGACTGGTACCGTCCAGCAAAGATTATGCGGGCCTGGGGAGACGGGTCACATGCTCAGTCGATTGTAAACACTACTCTTGGCTGGCCGAATGGCTTGGCCATTGACTGGAGGTGAGTCACAGTTCCCAAAATTAAACTACAACAATATAGAATTCAGTTGTGGTCCTACCACAAACAATAACACATTTCTGTTTCATTTATAAACCTTCCTCTCTTGGCCTTAACTAAGCAGTGACTCATATTATTTGTTTTGTTGCACATTCAATTGCACACCCACTGCTAATCTCCTTAAATCATGATCTGACATAATCCTGTTTCTCAGCATCGGCCTAAAACCCTCTCTTGATCATGTCTCTGTCTTTCAGTGCCATGCGGCTGTATTGGGTCGATGCCTTCTTTGATAAGATCGAGCACAGCAACTTTGACGGACAAAACAGATTGTCTTTGGATCGCATCACTCAGATCTCTCATCCGTTTGGACTTACTGTCTTTGGAGGTGTGTTTATCTATCTATCTATCTATCTATTGTTCTGTCTTTGTATCATTCTAAATCTGTAGTATCTATATATCTCTCTACACTGAGATATGGCTGACTTTGAGAAAGCAGTCTAAATTAAACCCACTGATAAAAATGTTCATTTTGCCGTTCGCTGATGTGTGTCATGATCTCAATGTCGTCCTAAACATTAGTCTCGTTGGCCTCTTCTTTGATGATGGATAGTCACGTCTGGTATCTGTGAAATGAAGGTCACTACAGCCTCAGTGTAGTTCGTCAGTTCGGTGCTGAAAGATAAAAAGGCAGAAGTCAGAGTTCATGGCAGGTATTTCTCAGAGATGGCCTGTTTGATTACGTTAATGAAGTTTGCTGGTCCAGGTTATGTGTACTTCACCGACTGGAGGCTGGGTGGAATCGTGAGGGTCCGTAAAACAGATGGAGGGGAGATGATGATCATACGACGAGGGATCAGCCACATCATGCATGTCAAATCCTTCAACACCGACTCGCAGATTGGTGAGACATGCTTTCTTTTACTTCACTGATTTTTGCATTGAATGTAATGCCTCCACAAAGGTTTGTAAATGTTGTTTATTCAAATACAGCAAATTAAACAAATATATATATATTTTTTTTTACTCTCAACAGGAACTAACTTCTGCAACAGGCAAACAAACCCAAATGGAGACTGCAGTCATTTTTGTTTCCCAGCGCCGTACTCCCAGCGAGTCTGTGGCTGTCCGTATGGAATGAAACTGGAAGCCAATCAGCAGACGTGTGTGGACGATCCTTCCAATGAGCCACCGACCCTCCAGTGTGGCTCTAACTCTTTCTCGTGTACTAATGGGAAATGTGTCCCTCAGAGCTACCAATGTGACGGTGTCGATGACTGCCACGACAACAGCGATGAGGCAAACTGCGGCACAAATAGTAATGTTTTACTCTATATTTCATGCAAATATTCATGATGATAGTGTAGTAATGAGCATTCACACAGACATTATTTTCATTACTTGGGTCACTTTTTAAAAACTCTATACACAGTTACACTTAGAAGCTTAGCAAAGTCGCTTCATGGAACATGATCTTTACTTAATATCCTAATGATTTTTGGCATAAAAGACAAATCGTTAATTTGGATTGTAATTTTTGGCTCTTGCTACAATACCCCAGTGTTTTGTAGTCCAGGGTCACATATCATGTCATGTATGCTCAGAGAGTCAAAACCTATAATCATGACGTTGCTAGTGCTATACTCTACTTGAGTTAAAATAATGCATGCATTTCAAAGGGATTTTTTATGTTTTACGAAATATTTTAAAAAGACTTTTTCCACTTACTATGAAAATAAGCATGTCCATTTTTCCTCACTCTGGATCGCAGATAACACATGCTCGTCCATTGCCTTCACCTGTGCCAATCAGCGCTGTGTGCCCAGAAGCTGGCACTGCGATGGACACAATGACTGTTTTGATGGTAGTGATGAGAGAGACTGTCCCACCCAGACCCCTGGCACTTGCCAGGCTGACCAGTTCAGCTGTGCCAACCATCACTGTATCCCCCGCACATGGCTCTGTGACACCGACAACGACTGTGGAGATGGATCCGACGAGAACAACTGTGGTGAGATATACGGATATTATAGTTACAGTACCTAAAACCAAAACCATGAAAAACATTTTCCATTACCAAAAAAATTATTTCATTTCAGCTACAACATTTTTCATTGTCTTTTTGTTTGTAACAATAAATAAAAGCTTTATTTAATTTTTTTTTAAACAACATTACCTACAGAACCTAATTAAAGTGATTAAAAAAAATAATTTTAATAAAACTATAATAGTATGTCAATGATACTTTTAAATTAAATCAGTGAAAATAACACATTGGGCACTTTTGATCGAAGAGGCTATAGACACACTGAATATTCAAATATATAAATTACATAAAAAATACAGTATACAACAGATGGCTTTGATTTTAAATTCTGAGATGCATTTTGAAGGATTTGTAACTACAGTAAATGTCTTATCAAATTCAAAGCTCTGTGCTTTTTATATTCCACTGTATATTCTTTAAAAAAACTTTCCCTTATCCTAAGGTATTTTAGGAATGAAACATCTGAATGAAACCTAATTGAGAATCACATTAAGTCTTGGGCTTTGAAAGAGCAACTTCTGCACAATGAACTTTTCTTATGGTGTCTCTTCTTCTAGATTCGATTGGCACATGCCATCCTGGTCAGTTCCAGTGTCCAGACCACCGCTGCATTGACCCCAATTATGTGTGTGATGGAGACAGAGATTGTGCAGACGGAGCGGATGAACAGGGCTGTGGTAAGAGTTCATTACATGCAGGACCAAACCTTTTTATTGCAATTTATTAAAACAATTTGTATTGTTTATAAAAATGGTTTACGTTACAAAAGTGTTAAATACCATTTAAATTCTTCACACTAATATTTCAACATAAACCAGACACACCCACTAAACTGCAAACATAGACTAATACATAGAATACAGATCAAACAGATTTTAAGTTGTTGACTTGTTTTTCCTGATCTGAGTGATTCTTGTTCTTCTGATCATCAGTGTACAACTGCACAGCGTATGAATTTAAGTGTGCAAATGGCCATCAGTGTGTCAATTCCTACTACAGATGTGATGGGGTGTTCGACTGTAACGATCGCTCGGATGAATCTGGTTGTCGTAAGTATAAAAAAATTAATCTTACAAATAATTCTTTAAAAAATCCATTATTTTGGAAGGTGATTCTTATTAAACAATAAAACATTGTTATAGTTGTTTGTTAACCGTATAGCACATTATACTATAGCAATAATTTATGAAAGAAAAATATTTTTCGTATGATAATTCATACTAAAATACTGAGGATACAAAATGTTTTGCAATAAAGTAATTAAATATAGGGAGAAATGTGCTTCAGTGTAATGAAAATGATAATAAAAACATGCGTAAAGATGTTACAAAATATGACGTCCTGGCTTTACAGACAGTGCTTAGGTTAAGCCAGGATTGGGTAATAGTTCAATTAGAACATTTAAGTAGTTTTTATAGACATGCTTTAGATAAAAGCAATACTGGTGAGACAAAACACAGGCACTGACATATTTTAAGATCAGTTAGCGCAAGTTTCTTTTAGTTGAAACAGCTCAGACTTCGATTTTAGACTGGGATAAGGCCTAAGTATGTTTTAATTTAATCATTGTGATTTTTTTAAATTTATTTATTCATTTATTTTTTTATTCAATCTTCTTGATTCATCCTTAAAGGAACATGCCACTTTTTTTATAAATAAAATAGGCTTGTTTTCCAACTCCCCTAGAGTTAAATGAACATTTTGGACTGATTTCCTGTCTGTCTTAGTACACAATGTAACAAGAAGTTACATTGTGTACTAAGTAACTAGTCGAGTTTTAGGAAAAATACAGAAACTCATTGGTCATTTTTGAAAGAGAGATACTAATGGTTTAATAATATTCAGTGATGGGGCATGGATAGGGACCTAATGGATAGGGAGTTGGACTTGTAACCCGAAGGTTGCAGGTTTGAGTCTCAAGTCCAGTGGGAATTGTAGGTGGAGGGAGTGAATATCCAACCTTTAATCCCACGACTGGGGCGAGACCTTTAAGCAAGGCACGGATCCCCCAACTGCTCCTCTTGGCTGCCCACTGCCTCCAGGTGTGTGTTCACTGCTGTGTGTTTGCACTTGGATGGGTTAAAGGCAGAGCACAAATTCCAAGTATGGGTCACCATACCTGGCCACAAGTCACTTCACATTCTCACTATGCTAAGCTGCCCTAAAAGTTCTAGCTTTAGATCGGCTGAATGAATTCAAAAAAGGTAAAACACAACTGTTTAACTCTACAGGAGTTGGAAAATTAGCTTTTTTTTTTCAAGAAGCGGCGTGTTCCCTTAAAGAATATTATATTGAACAATTATTACAAACCTCGGGAAGCTTGTATCATGATGTATGTTAAATGAGGCTAACGCGACCTTCGACCCTTCCAGCCACGAGGCCGCCTGGCATGTGTCACCACGAGAGTGAGTTTCAGTGCCAGTCAGACGGCAGTTGTATTCCCTCGAACTGGGAATGTGATGGGCACCCAGACTGTGAAGATGGCTCAGACGAGCACCATGCCTGCCCGCCGCGCACGTGTCCCTCCTCGCAGTTCCGCTGTGATAATGGAAACTGTGTTTTCCGTGGCTGGATATGTGACGGTGATAACGACTGTCGGGACGGCAGTGATGAACGAGACTGTCCCACTCCACCGTTCCGCTGTCCCAGCTGGCAGTGGCAGTGCCCTGGACACAGTGTGTGCGTTAACCTCAGCAGGGTGTGTGACAACACGCCAGACTGCCCCAACAGCGCCGATGAATCCCCTCTCTGCAGTAAGTAATGACATATGTTTTACTGAGATTTACAGCAGTATGTAAGACATGTACGGTACTGTTGAAAAGATTAGGGCAGCATTATTATTTATTGTTAGGGATGCACAATATAAAATTACACATATATATATATATTTTATATATATAAAAATTATGTGTTGTGTCAATAAGAGTAGCCTCTAAGAGGAGTTTTAATTCTGTAAGGGTGTGCTGTTGGTCTACTTCTAATCAAATTAAAGTAAAACACAGAAATAACTGATTAAATAATTAATGTCATAAAATCAACGCAACATTTGATATATATTTAGTTATTTTCAAAGCCTCAGTGTACTGTCATTATAAAAGTATGTCATTACTGTTTATTTAATTCTAACAATTTAGTTCTTGTTAAAAACTAACCAAAAGTAAAAAATAATTATTGTAATTTTCACACAGGAGAGACTTGGTTTTGTTTTGAAACTGAAGGGAATATATCGTCATCAGTTATAGGCCAGTTTGAGTTAGATATATATATATATTGGATATCGGCGAAAATCCAATATTGTGTATCCCTATTTAATGGTTTAAAGAAAAGGTCAAGCGTACATTTATTGGATCAAAAATATACTAATAACAGTAAAATTGTTAAATATTATTACAACTTAAAATAGCTGTTTTCTATTTGAATATATTTTAAAATGAATTTTATTCTTGTTATGCAAAGCAAATTTTAGCATCGTTACTCCAGCATCACATGAGCCTTCAGAAATCATAACATGATGATTTGCTTCTCAATAAACATTTATTATTATTATGAGTTATAAAAAACAATTGTGCTGCTTAATGTTTTTGTAGAAACCATTTTTAAATTAATAGAACATCATTTATTTGGTATTGAAATAATATTAATGTCTTTACTGTCACCTTTCATAAATTGAATGTATTCTTGTTGAATAAAGTATACATTACTTAGAATTTCTTTAAGGATATTGTATATTAGTATATAAACTGTATAAGATATAGAATGCAGTATAATATGTTGACTAGTTTTTGTTAAGATTAGAAGTTCTCTGCTTTGTTCTAAATCCTAATGAGCAGCGTACATTATACAGGCAGATACTCTTTAAAGGATAGTTCACCCAAAAATCAAAATACTGTCATCATTTACTCACCCTTAAGTTGTTTCAAACCTGTTTGAGTTTCTTTCTTCTGTTGAACATAAAAGAAAATATTTTGAAGAATGTGGGTTTTCTAACAGTTTCTGGTCTTCAGTAGCTAGTATTTTTTCCATACTAGAGAAGTCATTGGGGTCCAGCTGTTGTTTTCGTTCATATTCATGTTACAAATGCTGTTATTAGAGCTTAACTTGTCTAGAAATCTTTATTATTTCCTTTGATATTGTGTTCAGTCAGCTGATTCAAATACATGAAGTATCTCAGTATGTCATCTGTGTTATAAATCCCATGTATCAAATCATGCATGTATTTAGCTAATCTGGAAATTAAAATTGAAATGATCTGTGATTTTCCTTCCATGTTGCTTTCCCTTCTCACAGATGAGCCCTTACCAGGTAGGCTAAGTCCCTAATCACCCACAATTCTCCGCATGAAGCACTAATCTATCCAAGTATCTGTCTGGCTGTACTCACTAACCGTCCAGTTATGATCAGAGTGTCTAAATATGGCGAGATTGCGTGTGTTTAGCATTATAGATGTAGTGTGTAGTACTGGTTTTGAAACATGGTGTTAGTCCATAGAAATGGATAAGTAGCTTAGATTTCAACAGTAAACATTAGGGCTGGGCACTATACGTATATATGGAAAATATATTTGCAGTGATTTTAAAAATTAAGCAATATCTTAATATTATAACTTTAATTATCAACTTTATGGACTTTGCGGGGTTTTTTTTTTAAATGTCCTCACATAATGTTAGCCAATCTTTTTATGTATTTAGTTTTATTTAGCAACTCTTATTGAAACCTAAGTAGCAAAAATGACATTAGAATTGGTAAGTTTGATTCCTTTTCCCACAGGCAAACCAATTTGTTGATTTGTTTCCTCCATCAATAATGTTTACAAAACTGTCCATGTGACTTTTTTATTTTAATTTTTTTATGCTTAAATATAAATAAGATAGCTATTGCTACAGTATTTGTTTATATGTATTGTTTGTGGTGCATAAACATGAAATAATTCAATATTATTTTTCCTTTAAGTTTTTTATTCAGTGAAAAACTGTAAAACATGCCTTAATTTTTTTTTTTTTACTGCATTTCACTTATTGCATTAATTTAATTGCCATGTAGATAAAATATATGTAGATAAATATTGCCGATTTTTTTTCTGTGTATAGGTTTTTGGTGCCAATATGAAAATAATGAAATATTTTGGTTCATTAGTGAAAATTTGTGTTGAAACTTTGTGTGGATAACTTGTGGTTATTACCAGGGGCGTAGCAGCCAATTTAAAGTGGGGGGGACCAGATAGTGATGTGACCCAAGGGTGTTCATATAGTATAATCAATTCTAAATAGGAGAACAATGATCGCTTTACCGCACCAAAGCTTTGAACACCCACTGAATTCAGCCCAACATGATGAGGTATACAGAACAGAGGTTCTGTTGTCTTTCGACGTTATATATATATATATATTTATTTATTTATTTTACTTTTGATTATTTTTGTACATCAAGATAAATGAAAATTACTTTTTTCCCCCTTCTTTTTTCTCTTCTTTATTTAAAATAAAATATTTTATTTCAGTTATTTTCATGGTTTAAGTTAGTAATAAAACTTTTATTGTTAATATATTAAACTACCACAAAAATAGTTCATCTAAATGAAAACAAAACACCTTTTAGGCAGTTGTAACCTATACAAATATATATATATTTATAGAGATATTGCCCAGTCCTAATACCTCTCCCGTTTAATGGTTGTACTAAGCATGTTAACAGAATACCATGCATGCTTTTTCTTCCCACCATCATTCATTTAAATATTTGTGCTTCCTCACAGATCAGGAGAGCTGCTCTGATAACAACGCGGGCTGTACTCACGGATGCATCCAGGGCCCGTTTGGAGCCCAGTGCACATGTCCTATGGGCTTCCAGCTGAGTAACGACTCAAAGACTTGTGAGGACATCGACGAATGCCATCCCCTGGGCATCTGCAGTCAGCACTGCTTCAATGAGAGAGGCTCCTTCCGCTGTCACTGTCAGGACGGATACACTCTAGAGGCAGACGCACGCACCTGCAAGGCCTCAGGTTTGTGCATCTCCACTGAGCTTTGTGATCTCTGACAGCGCTAAGATAGATATTAGCGAAGCGGAGGCCAACTGGATCTGCTAAGCTGGGTCTGGTGAAGCCTCTCGGATTACCACAGATAAGATGAATAACATATATGTCAGTCACAAACTTTCTTATGGGGGTAATTAGGTGATAATCACCAAACAAAGGGTTGTTTATGAGCGCTGCTGCTGACAAGAGCCCATTCCCTCCAAATAACCTGGTGAAAAATGCTGTCATCTGATATACCTCGTCTTCTTTCTGAATGATGCTTTTCAGTGGGACTCCTTTTTTTATATTTTTATTTGGCCATGTCAGATATGCCTTGCATAGGTTTATAACTGAGAGCTGATGTGTGTTTGGATTCATTTCTAGTCCTGTCAAGGTTATTTGATATATTTTGAGATAACGGTGTACTTTAAATTATAATCACGTATTATATTGCAAAAATATAAAGCACAAAACACTGACTGCCAGTGAAAATTCAGACTTGATTGAATTGTTTCTCATTGAGAAAGAACTAAATAAGTATGCTTGAAGATTATTTACGAAAGAGTTTTATTTATTTTTTAATTAAAAAATGATTGATGTAACTTAATATATATATATATATATATATATATATATATATAGTATATTTATACAATTTAATATTTTATAAAGTTTTTGGTCAATATGATTTTTTTAAGAAATTACTAATTTTATTTAAGAAGCATACATTAAATTGACCAGAAGTAACAGTTAAGGTTGCAAATTTGTATTTATTTATTTATTTATTTTCCCCAAATAAATTCTATTCTTGTGAATTCTGTTTATGGGCACCAAATCAACACATTAGAATGATTTCTGAAACACCATGTGACATTGGTAGTTATTAATCACAGGAATAAATAAAATGTCAAATATATTTAAATAAAAAGGCTACATATAAAACTTTGGTAACCCTAGTTCCTGTAAGGAACGTGACACTGCGTCGAAACATGGGAATGCCTCCAGTGTGACCACGCTCTACATCTGCTGTGCAATGAGGGGCGAGACGTCATAGGCAGGTGACGTCAGAGACTAGGAAGCTTAAATGCATGTGCGGAGAAACCAACGGCATCCTCAAAATGAAGCAAGCGCCGGCCAGGGACACAAGGGGTGTGGAAAGAGACGCAGTGTCTTGTTCCTTACAGGAACTTCCTATTCAGGAACTCGAACTGCGTCGAAACGCTATGGGAACGAGACACCCACACCCCCAGTCCCACAAGTCCCTGCCTAGTGTGGAAGCAGCACAACTAAGGCAAAAGGACCACCGAGCCTGGATTAGCCAGGAGGTCTAAACCATAAAATCAGACAAATGTTAGAGGGGAAGCCCATCCCGCTGCTTTGCAGATGTCCAGAACTAAGACACCTGCTAAGAAGGCCTTTGAGGCTGCCACACCTCTAGTCGAATGAGCTCTTCCTGCTACTGTAACCACGCGAGAATTTGCTTCCGAACTAGCACCTGTAAATTATTTTTACTTTATTTTAGTTCTTTACTTTACTTGTCCCAAAGAATGGAAGGCTCTGGTGTGAAGGTGGTGGCCTGCTGGCTGGAGGATCAACCAGCGGAGCTGCCAGCCAATCCAGGCTGAGTTTTTCTATGGCACAAGTCACCACTTCGAGCATTTCCTCATACCGGGGAGACTGAGGCAGCGGCTGGATCCACACTAACAACATCCAGTTACTCGGAGGAGGATGACTGCTGTTTGGAAAGTCCTCCATGGGGAAGTAACCATTATTCGCGGTGCTTCCACACCCGTAGAGGCGCCACTAGATCTGATGGGTTGGGAAGAAGATAGGGGATCACCCGTCTCAATCCCTTCCATCAGATCTATCTGCAAGCCCCATGAGTGCAGGCGCCGCTCCGCGGCAGTGGAACCAGCACCACGGAGCATGCTCACAAAGACTCTCTCTGTAAAGAGAGCCCTCCTAGAGTGGGGAGTGGCAAGGGAGAGCTGTGTGCAATGCGGGCAATCCCCTCCCTTGAGAGCGGCTACCGCATGCTCCTCTCCCAAACACGCCATACAGAGTTGATGAGGAAATGACCACATGGAGTCATTCATCTAACAATACTCTTGCTTCCACTCATTTTCTTTTTACAAACTTTCACAGAGAAATCACTGACCAGACACACAGAGAGCGTTTGCTGAATGAATGAGGCTGGCATTCATTTCTCCACACATGCTTTTAAGCTTCCTGGTCTCTGATGTCACCAGCCTATGACGTCTCGCCCTTCCATTGGACGGATTGCACAGCAGATTCAGAGCGTGGTCACGCTGGAGGAACGTTATTTACAATTGTAGTAATATTTGACATTATTCTATTCTCTCTTTTTCAACCTGACAGGATCTCGAGAGGCCTTGCTCTTAGTGGCCAGTCGGAATCAAATTGTATCAGACGACATCCTCGCACAGCCAAATGCTATCCGATCTCTAGTTCGTGATGGTCGTAATATTGTGGCAGTGGATTTTGACTCTGTTACGGATCGTATTTACTGGTCTGACACCACCCAGGACAGAATATGGAGCGCTCACAAAAATGGGACTGACCGGACTGTGGTGAGTGTCACGAACGCCACTCCTGCACCTTAAAGGTCAACATGAACAACATTTAACCCTAAAGTATCATTTATCTTCACATTCAGATCTTTGACAGTGGAGTGACTGTTACTGAGAGTCTCGCCGTCGACTGGGTTGGCAGAAACCTATACTGGACGGACTATATTTTGGAGACAATAGAGGTGTCCAAACTGGATGGGTCTCACAGAACGGTACTGATTAGTGAAAACGTGACCAATCCACGAGGTCTGGTCGTTGACCCTAGAAACAAGTAAGATCAGTGACCATATAACATGAAAATGAATTTGAATGACTAGAAGTTGAAAACGAAATCCATTTTTATGTATTTCAGCACACACCTGATGTTTTGGACAGACTGGGGCAGAAATCCTCGTATCGAGAGAGCCAGTATGGATGGGAAATTAAGGACCACGATCATCAGCAACAAACTTTATTGGCCCAATGGCTTAACTATTGACTACCCCAACAACCTGCTTTACTTTGCAGACGCTTACTTAGACTTTATCGACTACTGTGATTACGATGGAAAGAACCGAAAACAAGTGTTGGCCAGTGATTTGGTGAGACCTTATTTACTCATTTATGTTTATGAATATGACACAGGTGATTGTGTGGCATTGCGCTGCAAAATGGTGCTCTTTCTCAGAGTTTTTGTCTTGTTCTCCAATATGACCTTTCGGAAATCAAGAAAAATGCAAAATATAATAAGTCTTGTTTTCTTGAAACATGAATCAGAATTTAGTTTTTGCAGTAAACAAGAGCAAATATCAATGTTTATGCTGAATTAAAAATAACGTTTTTTCACAATTGCATCGTATGAACTGGCAATTGCGAGTTATAGTCAGAATTGCATGATATAAAGTTGTAGTTTTGTTTTTTTGAAATGTGTTGCAGTTTTGACTTTATAACACAATTGCAAGTTTATATTGAGCAATTCTCTCTTTATTTCTCAGAATTGTGAGTTTGTCTTGCAGTTCTGACTTTATGACTGCAAAAAAGATGTAAAGTCGAAGTTGGCTCATAAAATATGCATTTGTGAGATAAAATGTCAGAATTGTGAGATAAAAAGTTGCACTTACCTTTTTGTTTGAAATGGCAGAAATGACCTTTCATAAATATCTGCCAATTAATTCAAGGAGACAACAAGTGAATTTACGTATACGCAGTTTTCAGAAAATAAGACTTTTCATAAATATTATGTTTTAGCTGAAAACAAGACAAAATATAAGCTAGTGGAGTACAAAGATGATTTAATTTAATTTTTGTTATCATAAACTTAATTTATTTAGCATCAGAAGTAAATGTATGTGGATATGTGAAAGTTGAGCTAGTTGTACTGAAAAACAAAACAAAAATAACAGAAGAAAAATATATTTTTTGCAGTCTAAGCCATATGACAGTTTCAGATAATGAATATTTGCAATTTGAACTCTGCAGATGAATACAGTTGGAAGATATTTTTTGAATGTTAATTCCGAAATGTAGTCGCAAGTATGTAAACACAGATGCATATAGTTAAGTGTATAATACATTTTAATTTTATGGAAAGTTTAATCAAGCAACAAGCACAGCTAGAACTGCTTCTCTGAATTTCTAATTGGTCTAAAGATGCCATTTTTTCCTCTATGTGCTTGTGATGCATTTAAATTTTGCATAAATGTATACAAAATAAACTCTAGTTTGTAATGCGATGTATCTGTATTTGCATACTTGCATGAATGTATTTCAAGTGTTTTTTTTTTAATTTGAATGCTTTTTTCATATTTACTGTGTTACACCTCTTGTTTCTCAATAAAAAGGTACTGCAACATCCCCACGCAATTACCATTTTTGAGGATTTTGTCTATTGGACCGACAGATACGTCAACCGTGTGATCCGGGCCAACAAGTGGCACGGACAGAACCAGACGGTGATGCTGTATAATCTGCCCCAGCCCATGGGTCTGGTGGCACTTCATCCTGCCCGACAGCCTACAGGTACAACACTGATCACATACCTGAATACAGCCAAGTCAACTAGCTGCGAACTCAGGAGAAAAGTGTTATTGTTAGGATTAAATACAGTTAAATATAATTTATCAACAGCAACAAATCATTTCTGGAAGTCACTATGATCAGAACAGGTTTGAAAAGTGCACACTTTAAGTATACTGTTTTAAATTGGTGTATACAGTTTGTTTATAATTTTGTTTTGTAGTATGTCAATACAAGAATAACATCATTTAGAATAACACGCACCAGTGAATTGTAAATAATAAAACCAGAAACATGTTATAAAAAGGAAAACGACAATACTGATATTCTGAAGTTTTGATGTTTTTTCTTCTGCAGGTTATAACCCCTGTGACCCTCGTTCAAGTCCTTGCACTCACATCTGTCTTCTGTCAGCGATCGGCCCCAGGTTCTACTCATGTGCCTGTCCGTCTGGATGGACCCTCGCTGCTGACCAGTTCACATGCGCTAGAGGTACGACATACATCAGCTGAATATTTGTGTCCAATGTGGATATCTAGAGAGCAGAGTGTCATGGTGAAGTGGCCTTTCACAGAGAAATGACAGCTTGCCTTTATAAAATCATGACGCAATAGTTAGTTGAACTTGAACTGAACTGAAAATAAATAAAATCTGAAGTAAATGTTTAAAACAAGACAAAAATAAATAAATAAAAATAATATTGTTTTCCCTTTTGAGTTAAAAGGGTAGTTAGCTTTTAGTACAAAAGTTTACAGATAATATACTCACTTCCTTGTCATCCAAGATGTTCATGTCTTTCTTTCTTCAGTCATAAAGAAATTATGTTTTTTAGTCCATATAATAGACTTCTATGGTGCACGCGGGTTTGAACTTCCAAAAGCAGCAGAAGGGTTATTTTATAATAAAACTGTACAAGTTATATACTTTTTAACCTCAAATGCTCCTGTTGTCTGGCTCTGCGTGAATGTTTTTTTTCTGGTACGTCTAAAAACTCCCATCTCGTTGCAGAAGTACCAAGCCAGTGTTAATAAAGTTTGCATCCAAAGTAAAATCATAATATAGGATGATTTAAGATGATTTTGAGGTTGGAGCAGAAAGGGTGGGAGTTTTTAGACCTACCCTTACTGTCATGAACTGAAAAAAACTGTTCATATAGAGTTAGATGAGAGAAGCGTATATAAATTCATTTTGTTTCTATAAAATAACCAATCTTTTAGCTAGATAAGACCCTTCTTTATCGCCTAGGATCATTCGAAGCTGCACTTAAACTGCATTTTGGAAGTTCAAACTCAGGGCCACCATAGAAGTCCATTATATGAAGAGAAATCCTGAAATGTATTCCTCAAAAAACTATTTCTTTACGACTGAAAAAAGAAAGCCATCTTGGATGTACATTTTTGTTCTAGATGTGAACTACTCCTTGAAGATTATTTTTTTATTTTTTTAGCTCAGTGACAGATATTTTATTTCTTGTTTTAAGCATAGTCAATTATACACCAGTTTTACATAAATCCTAAAAAATATTTCTGGTGAAAATTCAGGAAGGAATATTTAAATCTGCACTCAATCTGGCAGAATTATCAGCTGGAATGAGCCCTAAAATGCAGAAATGAGCATTTGCACTTCCGTTTTTATTCGTCCCAAATTCAATAGGTTTTTTAAATACGTTTTTGGTTAAATGCCTGGTATATGGTCTGTGGTTAAAACAAGCTCATGATAATGTCACGTTTTATTCTACACCATGAAATAAATAAAAAACACCCTTGTGCTTTTTTTAAGCTTTTATTTATCTTGAATAAGTCAGTCGCTAACAAGTGGCTAAATGGGGCATTAAATAGCTTCACATGAAATTTTCTAAACCACTTATTAATTTTTTGTTGGTTATTTGCCCAAAGCCAGTAGAAACATCCTATTTGGTTTTTGTTGAGGGAAAGACGTATCCAGGGTTCGAAATTAACTTTTTTGATCACCAGCCAACTTTCTGAAGTTACCAGCCAATCAGAATTTCCACTAGACAAATTTTTACATGGTGAAAATAAGAGATTATGAATGCCGCTGAATGAAAATTTTATCATTTTATTAACAGTGCATGAAACTGTTAGTTTAATTTTTTTCTTTCGTGTACTCACGGCAAATCTAACAAAACATGACCGCATTTTTACTATCAAACACTAGCCAATGGCATTTTTCGTGCTATATAACCACATCTCATTAAGGTCAAGGACATGGTCTGCTTGTCAATGAAATACCAATGATTATATAGGCTAATTATGCATTCTTTATTGCTTACCATATTATTCATTCTTTAAAGCAGAAATATTTTTAATATAAATAAATTTATATGAATCTTTAGAACTACAAAGTACTACGTGATTCAGTCAGGGACATTGAGTGATTTTACTTTTGTTGCTTGATTAACATGACTTTGACAATAGCAACTAAATTAGGCCGTGGTCCCTTTAAACCAAATACACGCAAATGCATTGTACTGATACATGTTCGTAATCGACTCTGTTTACCTGAATGCTAGCCAAAACGGACAATTTGAAATCATTTTGTGTGTAATTCTCCATTCAAGAGTAACTTACTCACGCTGCGTGTGCTTCGGTGTCTGCGCTCAAAAACCGGACTGAATTGAGCTATCTCTTCCATCTCCATCTCCATATCCATATGCCTGCTCTTCTCTTAATCCCACATATTGATATTTTTTAACATTTTATGAGACGTGCAGCAAGTGTATAGCTTATAAATACAGTTCATGTACACATCTAACCTCCGAACCACGCAGCACATTTGTTCTGAAATTATCTCTTCCCAATCGTCCCTTTATAACATTTTTGTCTCGTTTTATTAGTTGACGAAAATGTTAATAGTTGACGAACATTATGATTGAAATTATTTGTCAACGAAATGAACACTGCTGCATGCTGCTGCCAAAGGTATCTAAAACGTCACCCGTAGTGTAGTGTTCATGTGAAATGTAGGACGGAGGTCTCTGACATGATTTGCATGATTGGCTCATGCGTCACCGGCCAAACTGGCTGGTAAGTTTTATCAAAACCCACCAAAATTATTTTTAACCCGCATTTGGCTGGTGTTAATTTCGAACCCTGATTGTATCTTAAAGGACTTTATAAATGAATATAAAATATTGGACAATATAAATGAATGCAAAGAGTTTAACAGTTTATACCTGCTTGTGGCTGTTTTAATGAATAATGCATGTGTCTATGTCTTTAACCCTGGCCCCTGTCCATTTAATCTACTTCACAGTGAATGAATGAAGTGGTCTTCTGTTAAAATTGGATATAGATTTCAGGGGAATGAAAACTTGTCAACAGCAACCCATTTTCGATTTGCTTAGTAAGCTTCTTTGCAGAGGCAAACATTTACTATTATAAAAGGCCTTAGCTCAGCTGACGGTAACAGATGAAAGCGTGCAAGAGGCCTTTAGTCTTAAGAAGCCCTTAACATTCTCTAAGGGGAAACTCTCAACCTCTCTCAGGTTTCAGCTTTTGTTAGCGCTGTCAAGTGCATTCTTCCATGAGAGTTTAACAATTAATCCAGACAAACGGTGATTGAATGGGCTGTTTATCGCAATCAACTGCGCTGACTAAGCAATGTTTACTCTGCAAGACCTTTTTCACCAGTAGCTCATATCTGCAAGACTAAATGCAATGAGATATCTAATTCTGGGAATCTGTGCTATTCATGGGAAAAAAAAGAAGTAGGTAATGCTAATGCGGAAAAAAGTATCTAAATATTCTTAAATCAAGATACGTTTGCTTGAGAAGCAAAATGACAAACTGTCTGTTTAAATGGGGTAAGAAAAATAAACTTTAAAATAAAAATAAACTACTTTTCTTACACCACTGAGAGACTTTCTGTATTGTTTTAAGCATAAACTGACTTGGTTTTGATAGATTTTTTATATATTAAATATATTTATAAATAGTTCCATAGAAATAACGATATAAAGTATATTTTAGTTTTATAATATAATAACTTGCTAATACAGTTAGCAGTACACTTAAACCACATTTCAAAGGAAATTTTTATCAAATTTTAAAATGACATATAAAGATGCGCTTAAGTCCTGCTGAAGTCCTTCTAAAGTCCTGCTGAAAAGCCCATTATTATGATTCCATATGAATTATGGCTGATCACTTTGCAGTTGAGGACCCGTTCCTGGTGGTGGTGAGAGACAGCATTATTTATGGCATCCCGCTCAATCCAAATGACAAGAGCAATGATGCCATGGTGCCGGTCGCTGGGCTGCTGAATGGATATGACGTTGACTTTGATGATGCTGAACAGATGATCTATTGGGTGGAACATCCGGTAAAACACATACTATTAGTCATATTAGCTGTATTTTTCGTTCTAAAATTTGGATGTCTATTAATTGCGTCTTATTTATATGTACAGGGGGAAATTCATAGAGTAAAGTCAGATGGTACCAACAGAACAGAGTTCGCACCAGCAGCCATCCTGGGCTCGCCAGTCGGGCTGGCTCTGGACTGGATGTCGCAGAACCTTTACTACTCCAACCCTGCATCACAGTCTATAGAGGTAAGCAAGACGTTAGATATCATTTTCCTGCATCATTAATTGTTCAGAAAATAGTTTAGGTCTTGAAACCAGACGGTCAATGTGCTAAAGCAGTGTTGTAATCAGTAACAAAAGAAAAAGAAAATAAAAAACAAGAAAAATATTATAGGAAAATAAAGACAATATATATAAATATTATATAATACCAAAAATGAAAACTATGCTGGGTTTTACTCACCCTCAAGCCACTTTCTTCTTTCAGACTAATCCAGTTGGAGTTTGTCCTGGCACTTCTAAACTCTATCATTATAGCCATTGGGTGCTTCACTTTAACAGTCTTCCCTTTAAAGTGTTCCCAAATGTAATAAAACGTGCCTCATATTGCTCCGGTGGGGGAATGCCTCCTGGAGCAAAACCTTGTGTTTTTGTAAGATAGAGATCCATATTTCAAACATAACCCTAAAATGTTACAAAATCCATAAATGTAGTACTCATGTTAATGTAAACACTGTCAGTTTGTATCAAGCAAATGTTAACAGGCAAAACAAAAAGACTATATGTCAAAATATTTTTTTACATTTTACATATATAAGTTATTACTTATGCAGTGGTATTTAAACTGGTAAAAATGATGGCACTTATGCTGTTATTGTGACAAACCCAATCTGATTTGTTTCAGGTTCTCAGGCTAAAAGGAGAGACTCAGTACAGAAAGACTCTCATCACTAACAACGGCTCACCTACTGGTGCAGGAGCTCCCGTTGGCATTGCGGTGGATCCGGCACGTGGGTAAGTCCAGATAAGCAGAAGTTTGGCATTAACCCTGATCTCCAAATTCAACAAGCTCCAGACGATTTAATGTTATCTGCCAGCAGCACACTAAACAACAGTCAACTTAAATCACACATTAGTGCTTAGAATATATACTTGTATAAACATGAAATTGCTGTATTTGTTTATAAACACAGAGGAAAAGAGCATTATTTCCCCGTATGTAATGGTTTTGCATACATGATTCTGTTTTAGTGATGATCTGTCTTTGTTTTAGAAAGATGTACTGGACAGATCAGGGAACAGAGAGCGGGATCCCGGCAAAGGTAGCATCAGCAGATATGGACGGCTCCAACGCAGCCATCCTCTTCACCCATAATCTGGAACATGTGGAGTTCATAACCATAGACATCAGAGAGAACAAGCTCTACTGGGCCGTTACAGGAACTGGCGTGGTATGGCAGTCAGAAGCATTCATGTAGAAAAATATGTTCATCAAAGCTAAGTTTATTTACTGTAAAAATACAGTAAAAAAAGCAATATATATTACGAAATATTAACATAACTGGGTTCTATTTAAATGTATTTTATAAACTGGATAGTTTATGAAGTGCATGAATGGTCATGTGACGTGTTTTAGGTTGTGTAGTGTAAACGGATATAGTTTTTCTGAAACGCAGCTGAAATGTTTGGTTGGGATTGCTTTATTAAAATGAAAATTATCCCTGTGATGCAAAGCAGAATTTTCTCCAGTGTTCCGTGTCACATGATCCTTCAGAAATCAACATCTTTTGTACCATTATAAATGTTTTTACCCATTTTGTTTGCATTATTTATTTATTTATTTATTTATTTTTGCATCCACCTTAGAACCCATGCTGGTTGTTATTTAGTTTTACACCCGTTACATGCAGTATCTCCACCAAATTAAAACTTAATTATCAAGATATGTCAAATTCTGCAACAGTTTCTTCCCTGTTTCAGATCGAGCGGGGGGATCCTGATGGATCAAACCGCATCACTATGGTGAATGGACTGTCCCATCCGTGGGGTGTAGCCGTATACGACTCCTACCTGTACTTCACAGATCGAGACTTTGAGGTGATTGAACGCGTCGATAAAGCCACGGGACTCAACCGGGTCGTAATGCGGGACAATATGGCCGGTCTTAGAGTACTCAAAGTGCACTACAGAGAATGTAAGTGTAATAAATACTAGGAAAATAAATGTTTTTTGTAACATTATTTGCTCTGTTCCAACACCTGTGGGCTGTCTTGTTGTCTCCAACCTTCATAGGCTGCTTTTTTCTGAAACTGAATGAAAAAACTATTTTCTATAGTCTCTAGTAACTCCATGCATCAAACAAACAGCTCCTTTGACAAAATTATTGATTTTTGATGTTAAGCTAACATGAACTCCTACAGTATAAGCAAAATTCTCACATCACACACAAATATTTGGTAAGATTCATTTTTAACTGAGTTTAGTTTAAATCACTTTTATTGACGTTTTTTTTTGTTTTTTTGCACGCAATATTGGCAAATTATACAGAAAACAAGTAATGAAGTACTGTAGTAATGCAATAATAAATTTGTAATTAAAAAGTTAAGTATAATATAAAATACACATTTATCAGAACATAATAAAGCTAATTACAGTGTTAGCATGTTGCTAATCTAACAATATGAAATCTAATATATATAAAACTACACGTCATGCACAAATGTTGGGTAAAATAGTCTATTTGAATTATTTTCAACAAAAAGATGCTTAATTTTCATGATTTTGCATACAATACTGACAAAATTTTATCCATAAGGTTATTTACAGCTTTTTAAAATGATTTTTAAATAAGTGATGAATACAAATAACAAAACACACACTCACACATACATACACACACACATATATATATACTGAAGGTCCTTGATTGTATTAATGAATGCATCCGTTAGTTTCTGGGGGTATGCACTTGAAAAATGGAATTGCTAGGATAGGAATAGGGAGTTGGACTTGTAACCCAAAGGTTGCGGGTTCAAGACACAGGTCCGACAGGGATTGTAGGTGGGGGGGTGAATAACCAGTGTTCTCTACACCTTCAATACCATGACTGAGGTGAGACCCTTGAGCAAGGCACCATTCCCCCCACTGCTCCCCAGGCACCGCAGCAATGGCCGCCCACTGCTCCGGGTGTGTGTTCACGGTGTGTGTGTGTGTGTGTGTGTGGTTGTTCACTTCTCACTGCTGTGTGTGCGCACTTGGATGGGTTAAATACTGCTTATGCAGAAATCGCACAGAGCTATTTTTTGTTACATGTATCTCTGATTCATTCTATGGTTGATGTAGGGTGGTCTTTTCTGGAAGTCATCGTAAGCTTGATGGCCGTGTAGCAATTACCAGAGAGGCATGAATGACTTTCAATAGGATATCAGTTTACCAATTAGTTGCCCTCTGCCTCAGGGAGACACTCAGCTTTATGCGGAGAGGAATCAGTGTCCCTTTGTTCGGTGTTCAGTGCACATGTTCATTCTCCAGGGCTGTGAACGCCGTCTATTGTATTATATAGTAAGATCTGGAAGTGCTAGCAAAGCAGAGTCTCAATATATCAGTACTGCTACACACTGATATGCACCAGGAATGTGTATACATTACCAGAATAGATAGATATGAGACAGTATCATTGAAGTCTTGCGGTTGCATATTTGCAGTATTAAATGTTTCTCATTCTCATTATCTTTCTGTCTGTCTCCCCATAGCCTCGGCAGGCTCGTCTAACGGCTGCAGTAATAACATGGGGACGTGTGAGCAGTTGTGTCTGCCTCGACCCGGTGGTCTGTTCAGCTGCGCCTGTGCGACTGGCTTCAAACTCAGGGCTGATAACAGAACCTGTTCTCCATACCAATCCTACGTGGTGATCTCTATGCTCACTGCCATCAAGGGCTTCAGTCTGGAGGGAGCGGATCACTCCGAGTCTATGGTGCCTGTGGCAGGCAGAGGTGGGCTTTAGTAGGACTGGGTGGTATAGAAAAAAAATATATTATACAAAACATTTTTATTTATTTAATTACGTTAATATAAAAATTACAATGTATTAATGCGTAACATATTTTAAATATAATTTTTATATATATTATATATAAAATTATTCTTAAATTAAAATACAGTAAAAAAAACCAAAACATGATGGTCTATTAAATTGAGAAATTATACATCATAAGCTTTCCATTAATGTATGTTTTGTTATGGTTAATATTTGGCTGAGATATGAATAATTTGAAATCTTGAATCTGAGGGTGAAAAAAAAACTAAAAAATTGAGAAAATCACCTTTAAACTTTTCCAAATTAAGTCCTTAGCATATTACTAATCACAATAAAATTTTTAAATATTGATGTTAGGAAAATTACAACATATCTTTATGGGACACGATCTTTACTTAATATTGTAATAATTTTGGGCATAAAAGAAATAATTTTAAGACAAAATCTTATTGCACTACAACACATTGTGTTTGTTTGTGTGTCCTGTAGGTCGCAATGCTCTTCATGTAGACGTGCACATGCCTTCCGGTTTTATTTACTGGTGTGACTTCAGCAGCACCGTGGCATCTCAGAATGGAGTCCGCAGGATCAAACCAGACGGATCTGGTTTCCGCAGCATTGTCACGTCTGGAATCGGACGTAATGGCATACGGGGCATTGCTGTAGACTGGGCCGCAGGTGAGGGCTTGTGTGTTTGCTGTATGTTGAAATCAAATGTGGTAACTGGTAATATAGCACAACTGTGGCTTTCTGACTAAAACAAATTTGGCCACTTTCTTAAACATTAAGTACCGTACTTGCAAAGGAATCTGAAGACTAATGCCAAGTACTTCAGATACACCAAACTCATGGAGTGTTAGGTGAGGAATGTTCTAGAGCAGCTTTAGAGGTCAGAATGGTGACAGCTGTACCGCAGGGACATTAACATTAACTTACATCAGTATAAGCATAGACAGGTGGCGTTGAAGAGGATTAAAGATTAACATATGACAGAAAAGAGGCTCAGTGAGTTCAGGCCTCTGTGACCCATGGCTTGTTAAACATACACTTTTGACCTGAATATGTGGATCAGCAACCCAAAGTTGTATTTTGCATTGACCAAATCTGATATAATCTGACATTATAGTTGTTTTATTTTCTCTCTCTCTCTCTCTCTCTCTCTCTCTCTATATATATATATATATATATATGCTGCTATTCTCTTTTGCTCACCGGAACTGCATTAATTTATTTGAAAATACAGTAAAAATGTTACATATTTTTATTGGAAATAAATGTTTTCTATTTTAATATACACTGGTCAAAAAAATAAAGGGAACACTCAAATAACACATCCTAGAGCTGAATGAATGAAATATTCTTATTAAATACTTTAGTTTTTTTAACATAGTTGAATGTGCTGACAACAAAATTACTCAAAAAATATCATTAGAAATCAAATGTATTAACCCGTGGAGGTCTGGATTTTGAGTCACACACAAATTGAAGTGGAAAAACACACTACAGGCTAATCCAACTTTGATGTAACGCCAAATGAGGCTCAGTAGTGTGTGTGGCCTCCATGTGCCTGTATGACAATATAATATAACAAAAAATTTACTGTATTCTGAACTCCAGGATCGAAGCTGCCCATCCCTGATCTAGCGCATGTCTACATACAGTGTTTGATCATTTAGATCTCCAAACAGCGTTAGGGTTTCTCAGATTTTTTGGTTTTTGCTGTTTCTCTGATGTTTTGTCTTTCTACAGGAAACCTCTATTTCACCAATGCCTTCTTAACTGAGACGTACATTGAAGTGATCCGCCTCAATACCACGTTCCGTCGTGTCCTTCTAAAGACCCAAGTAGACATGCCTCGTCATATTGTGGTGGACCCCATGAACAGATACCTCTTCTGGGCCGACTACGGACAGACCCCCAAAATCGAGCGAGCTTTTCTAGACGGCTCCAACCGGACAGTGCTTGTTTCCTCAGGCATCGTCACCCCCAGAGGCCTGGCTTTAGACCACAGGGATGGATACATCTACTGGGTGGACGATTCCCTGGACATGATCGCACGAGTCCGGCCCGATGGAGGTGAGACTGAGGTCGTACGCTACGGGAGTCGCTATCCGACTCCGTACGGCGTCACAGTGTTTGAGGGGAATGTGATCTGGGTGGACAGAAACTTAAAGAAAGTCTTCCAAGCCAGCAAACTGCCAGGTGCGACCGACCAGCCGCTCGTGATCCGAGACAATGTCAACATGCTGCGCGACGTCACCATCTTTGACCGAAGGATGCAGCCAAGTTCGGCCCACGAACTCAATAACAACCCCTGCTTGGAGTCTAATGGTGGCTGCGCTCACTTCTGCTTCGCCATCCGAGGATCTGAGACGAGGAAGTGTTCGTGCGCTTTCGGGAATCTGGCCGCGGATAGCAGCAGCTGTGTGGTATCCCGGGATGACTACCTTATCTATACAACAGAAAGCACTGTACGGTCTCTTCGCTTGGATCCGGAGGATCATTTGCTGCCCTTTCCCGTGGTGAACGTGCCCCGGACTTCGGTAGCCCTTGATTTCGACCGGTTGGATGGCAGGATCTATTTCACCCAGAGCTCGGGAGCGGGCCAGAGCAAGATTAGCTTCATTACTTTGGCTTCGCCTACCTCTCCTGCGACAGAGGTGGCCTCAGGTGAGCAGCTTATTTAAACTCCTAATGCACCCTGACACTGCAGGTTTAGCTGGAAATGGAAAGTTCATTAAGGCAATCTTCGAATGTTGGCTTGACAAAGTATCTCGCGTGACATTTAAAGTGCTTAGTTTGCAGACTGGAGGTCATTTAGGCCTTATGTATTGACACATAAGCAAACTTTTACTTATAAGCAAACTTATTTGCTTCTCAGACAGGTGTTTTACGTTTTCAATAATATTGTTTTTTCTTTTATGCCAAAAATCATTAGAACATTAAGAAAAGATCATGTTCCATGAAGATATTTTGTAAATTTCCTACCGTAAACTTAATTTTTGTTTAGTTATATGCATTGTTAAGAACTTCATTTGGACAATTTTAAAGGTATATATATCATATTATATTATAGTATAATTTTTACTATATTATATTATATTCACATTTAATATAATAAAGTATAATCTAATCTAATGTAATATAATCAGTGTTTGGATAATAATCTGTATTACATAATCAGATTCCAAAAATAAAGTTATTTTTCATAATTATATTACCATTACTTGTTTATATTACATGATTACATACATATTCTTCACACAATGGCAGTAATTTATTCTTTTTTTTCTCCGTAATTCTTTTTTTCTTGAAATCCTCCCTTAATTTTTAAAAATCCTCCCCTTTACTTTTATACATTTGGAAAGTCTTCCAGCTTTTCATTAACCCTCAAATGCATTGTAGTTCATTCATGAACCCTATTTTGGGAAGCATAATGGCATAATGTAATGATTAATTCCGCATTTGAAAAGCTGGGCTGCAAGTATCTTCAGAAAGCACACAACACCGCCTGAGTGATGCACACACAAATATAATGATAAAAACCGTTGACACCACATTAAATTAGAAAGTTAGCAAAAATATAGATTTAAAGGGAGAGTTAATAATTCTGTCCACCTTATGTTGTTCTAAATCTTTGCTTCTTATAAAGTTTTAAAACATTTGTTTCTGTGTGTAGATCTGGGAGCTCCGGATGGCATTGCCTATGACTGGATCAATAAGAGGATCTATTACAGTGACTACATTAACCAGAGCATCAGCTCTATGGCCGTGGATGGGTCTCAGAGGACTGTTGTAGCTCAGGTGCCCAGACCCAGAGCCATCATGCTGGATCCGTGTAGAGGGTGAGTCTCTCATTCAGACTGTTTTTTAGATGTGTAATGTGCCATTTTATCATCTAATTTAAAGCTATATTCTGTAACTTTTTTTGTGTTTAAAATGCACAAAATTTCTATAATAAATGAGTACACCCTGAATCCATCTTCTAAACCTTATTTTTGGCTTGTCCTGATTTATTAGGCTACTGTACACCCATAATAAATGTTTATATTCAGATTATTTAGACTGGTTTGGATAAGTACCACTTCGAAGTAATCCGATACCTGCACAACTCGTCATAGACATAAACAGAGAGAAGTAGTTTGAGCTTTAATGTTCTTCCGCAAGACATGGTTAATCGCTAGAGCGTCAAAAGTTAGAGCTTTAATTACATTTCTTTGTATATGCTTTCAGGTATATGTACTGGACCGACTGGGGAACCAGTGCAAAGATAGAGCGTGCAACTCTGGGAGGAAACTTCAGGACAGAGATTGTCAACACTAGTTTGGTTTGGCCAAATGGTCTGACGCTGGACTATGATGATCAAAGACTGTACTGGGCAGATGCCAGCCTGTAAGATCTCATCTTTTAATAATCAATTTAATTATTCACATTTCATATGATGTTGTTAAAAAGAACATTACTTTGTGTACTTGGTGTAATGCAATGTGTTTCTGCTGTTTAAAGCATGAAAGCACGCCCTCACTCTGTGATGTAGAAATGTGGGGGCATGTTTAAATGAGCCATTTTAAGATGGGGTGGACAAGTCATAACTTGTCAAGAATATATCTTTGAGACTTCAGGGATCTTATCTATGCAGCTTGTAACACTCCAAAGAGAAAGGAAAACTCAAAATTGCATCGTATGACCCCTTTTAAATATATGAATTATATAATAAATACACACTATACACATATACACACACACATACTTAGTGTGTGTAATATTTTCAAAAATATCTAATATACAGATTTATATTTAATTTATACTTTATACATTTAAAATATTTGTGCTACATAATGATAAGAAAAGGTTTACTGTTCTCTATGCAGACAGAAGATTGAGAGATGCTCACTCACTGGTGCTAACCGTGAGGTCATCGTTAGCACCGCCATCTACCCGTTTGCAATGACGGTGTATGGTCAGCATATCTACTGGACGGACTGGAACACACGCAGCATCTACCGTGCAAACAAGCACGATGGCTCAGACCAGAGGGTGATGCTACAGAACCTTCCTTCACGGCCCATGGACATTCACGTGCTCTCCAACAGCAAACAGCAGCAGTGCAGCAGTCCCTGCGAACAATTCAACGGTGGATGCAGCCATATTTGCACTCCAGGTTAGTTACCCTTTCAGTTGAATCATCGCCAGTCTTTTTGCTCGCACCTCACCATTGAGTGCACGCAGTGCCACGAGAGGTCTCTCCTGCGCAACCACGCATCAAAAAAGAGCAATTTCATCACGGTTTCATAGCCATTCTCAGGAATGTCTATGCGACCATGCATTTCTGAGTGCGGCAGTTTCCTCACTTCCTCAGACAGACATGATCGCTGTCTCTCATGTTTGGGCCAGGAGCATGCTGAAGCAGCGCTCGTGGATGACTCATGCATTCATTGTGGACGCATGTCCATCGCTACACTGTGGTCCCACCTCTCGTTCACGAGACGGCTCCCAGTGCGCACACCTCTTGGCAGGTTGGGCTGTAAAGGCTTAACCTGTACCACTGTGAAGCGCCTGGGGGATCGCATGGTGACTGTGCAGAACTTTTTGCGGGACGAGAGTGTTCAGCGAGCGTCTGCCAGCACCTGTAGTTCTGTCGCAGTGTTCTCTAAGGCGTGCGCTCCCCCGAATACCGACTGGAACACCACGAGGACCCACAGAGATGTTTGATTACAGTCGTGCTTGCCTTCCTGAAAAAAGTTGAAGCACAAGCTGTCCCCTTCGACTATTAAAGTATATGTTGCTGCCATCGCAGCATACCATGATGCAGTGGATGGGCAATCCCAAGGTAAGCACCAACTCATCGTAAGGTTCCTCAGAGGTGTGTGTCAGGTTAGTCCCCTGAGACCGCCCTTAGTACCCTCTTGGGACCTTGCCGTCGCCTTAACCCGGCCTGCGGCTTGCTCAATTTGAGCCCGAGCTAAAATATCTCTCATTAAAGACAGCGCTCCTGATTGCTTTGGCCTCTATCAAGAGGGTCAGGGACCTCCAAGCCTTCTCTGTTGACGAAGAGTGTCTAAAGAGGGCGACACTGAACACCTTCGCCATGTTCTACCCGGGTCTACCAGGGTCTTCCCGTGGCTTAAATCAGACGTGCAGGTAGCGGGAAGACTGGCTGATGTTGGCTTGTGCTGTGCCCTTTGCAGGGGGTTTCCCGATGCCAAGGTAAACCCCCTCCATCCTCCTCCAGCCCCGCAGTCGGACTCAGAGCAGAGTCAGTTCCGACTGTGCTCCTACTGGGCTCCTTCACCAGTAGGTTGTGGCCTTAACATCTTTGTTTCACAGTCAGCTCGAAGGCTGTATTTCCCTTCACTTATATCCACATCTTATCGATATAGTGCGTTATAAATCTACATGTAAAATACTTTTTCATTTCTCTGCCCCCTCCCATCCCATGCTAGAGCTCTAAATCTAAAAATGTCTTAAATGGAAGCTGGAATCCCGACGGGCCTTAAATGCGGTCCCCAGGGCGTTAGGATGGTAATGTGTCTGCCGGCACCGGTGTCTCCGCGTAACACGGCTCAGGGTCGTGGCCTCTTCCATGGGTGTTCCCATATGTAACGTCAAAGTGATTTGACTGAAAGGGTAACGTCTAGGTTAAGAACGTAACCCACGTTCCCTGAAGAAGGGAACGGAGACGTTACATCTTTCTGCCACGACCCTGGGTCGTGCTGACGCCGACTCGGCTCCTCAGCGAAAACCTGCATGTGCAATCCAGCCGTGCCCTCTTATACTCACTCTGTGATAAGGTGCACCTGGCTGTAATTATTGCACGCCAATATTCATTGGCCTTTTCCAAAAGATTCAAAGACAATTGGTCTCTCATGCGAGATCCCATATGTATAGTCTCCATTCCCTCCTTCAGGGAACGTGGGTTACGTTTGTAACCTAGACGTTTTCAATACCTTTAACTTCAAGGTAAATATGTTGGCGTAAATATATATGACACTGTTATATGTGCAGAGAACAAATCTGCGATTTTAAGATTTTTTCTGCACATGAAATACTCAGTGAGGCATGATAAGCCCCTTAGCCTACCCCTAACACCGCCCTGCTGTTAACCTTACACCTTACCACCAATCCTGTCCCTTAACTTACCCGTATCCCACCTGAATAACAGCAGAAGTGATTTGCAATACAATATGAACACAAGTACATTGCAGTTTTCTTTTTATGTAAGTATATAGTAGTTAAGGTCACCTAATATAAAGTGTGACAGACCTTTTTAATAAGCATAAACGAAATAAAGAACTTTTCTTCCTTCAGGTCCTCAGGGAGCAGAGTGTCAGTGTCCCTCTGAGGGTCGCTGGTATCTGGCCGACAATAAACACTGTATCCCTGACAATGGCACGCGCTGTCAGTCGGGGCAGTTCACCTGCATGAATGGCCGCTGCATCCGTGCCCAGTGGAAATGTGATAACGATGATGACTGTGGGGACGGCAGTGATGAACTCGAGCGGGTCTGCGGTGAGATGCGTTTTTGTTTACTGTACTTGTTCTTAGGAGGACTTAAAATCCGAAATCAGAATAGAAGGCAATTTTATGTAAACATTCAGAATATTTGCCAGCGGCTTCATATGTGGTTTATCAAACATGTCCAAACTGGCATCTTGTGCACTTTGAAGGGTGAAATAAACTTAACATTGACATTTGTGCATGACTAAACTACAAGCCTAATGTTAACAATCAAGTCTCTTGTGAGTGTCTCTGTTAGCCGATGGATGAATTTTCCTCTCCTGCACTACAGCGCAATCTTTCACTAACATGTTTCTTCTTGCTTTTTTATTGCTTGCACAATCTGTTAAAATCTTTTGCTGCAGGATCCAAGAGTCATTTCGTTTTTGGTTTGTATTCTTGCTTACCTCTCTTCATGTTTGGATAAAAGCTCTGTTCCAAAATGTAGTGTGCTGCCTACATAGGCAACATGATTACACTAACTTTGGGCCAAACCCTAAAGCAGTACTGCATTCATCCTTTGCACAAGCTACACAGTTAACAAAAAATATGCTCTGAGGACATAAGAACATAGTTTTGTTTTTTAGTATGCGATTGTTAAGGGAACATTTTAGTTTATAATTGTGCAAACGTTATGAGAATGTTACTTCTGAGCATTCTCTGACCATTCTGAAACTCGTATTAACATTTTTTCCAGAAAACTTTGCCAGAAAGTTCAGAGAATGTCCTCTGTTAGCTGAGTACATGCACAAATCCCTCAAAGAAGTCAATATTGATTATAAGTATAATATTAATCTGTTTAGTACCGAATAACATTGATAAAATGTCTAATTTTAAAAGCAGACTATTGAATTTTTAGCTTAGCATGCTAATGGAAAATTAAATTGAAATCAGTTGTGAGTCAAAAGACACTGAGGCAGCCTGCTAGAATTTCGAACAGAGCCTTAGACGACATAACATTTAATAACCATCCATAAACATATACTAACCTCTTCCACAATGCACCACTCTCTCTCTCTCTCTCTTGCATGCAGTCCCACAAGCAGCAGCATTCATTTCACTCTCAGGTAAACTTAAATAGAGAGATAGGTAGAGGAGGTAGGCGGTGAGCTTCAGTAGTCCCTGTTAGTTCATACGGCTCTTACTGCAAATGAATAAAAAAAACAATTTTTGTGTGTGTGTGCATTTCGTGCATGGCAGCATTTCACACCTGCGAGCCCACCATGTTCACATGCGGAAATGGTCGTTGTGTGCCGTATCACTACCGTTGCGATCACTATAATGACTGCGGGGATAACAGTGACGAGACAGGCTGCAATTTCCGCCCCTGCGACCCCAACACTGAGTTCACCTGCAGTAACGGCCGCTGCATCGCACGGGAATACGTCTGCAATGGAATTAACAACTGCTACGACAATGGGACCTCGGATGAGCAGAACTGCGGTAAGTGCATTTGTCAGCTACTGTATAAACACCCTAGGGCTTATGAGCATTTATATGATACATAATAGTTGGATCCATAACTAATCATGGATCCTTGTTACCGCAGCTGAGAGGACATGTCAGCCAGAGCACACGAAATGCCAAACCACCAACATCTGCATCCCGCGCTCGTACCTGTGTGATGGAGATAATGATTGTGGCGACAACAGTGATGAGAGTCCAACACATTGTGGTGAGTTATCCTGTACCACATATAGTTAGGTTTAGAAATGCCCTAATATTCTGTAAATTTATGACCTAATGTCTTTTAGTTTGCCACGCAAATGTATTATTATATAAAATTTTAAGTGTGCTCACTGAAACTTTATTTAATTTTGTAAAATTGTATTAAATAGTGCTGCCAACTGAGAAATCGCGATTAATCACATAAAAAAACACTTTGTTTGAATTAAAATATGTAGGTGTACTGTGTATATTTATTATTAATATATAAATACACACACATGCAGCATATTTGTAAAAATATTTACACATTTATATATCCATGTTCTTATATTTTACATTATGTATAAATATATTTATAATATATATATATAAATATATTTAATATATAAATGCATATATAGCATATTTTTCTTTAATATATAAATGCACGGTTGTAATTAGACATGCGAAATAAATATACACAGTGTAAACACATATTATGTAAACAAAAACATTATTGTGGATCTGATCAATGTTATGTATAACCACAACGCCATTCTTACAACAAACAAATACAACAAACACCAGCCCCATCTACAGGAACGAACCAACCTCTAAAAAAAACCTGCACTCACTTATAAATGGTGCACACTGCAGATGCACAGGGGATAAAACATAACTTAACAATCAATAGTGATTTATCATTCGACAGTAATAAAAATTAAATAAAATAATTAGATGAAAACTATATAAAATATTTATTAGAAATAGGTTGAAGTACTAAAATGACTATATGACACTAATAAAAAATAAACTAGGTCTACTGTAAATCTGGAATTAACATCAATTAAACATAAAAGTATAATTTAAAAAATGACTAAATTTATTAAAATATTGATTATTGTTTATGAATTGATGATGAAATTATTGGTCAGTAATTTAGATTATAATTTTGGCTAATTATTGATCAATATATTATTAAAACAACTGTAAAGGTATTTACACAATACTAAATTATACTGAGATAAAAGGTAAAACATAAAATAAATGTAAGAAGGAAAAAATGATGTTTCAATTATAGTTTTTTTTCTTCCTTAGTGTGGAATTGATGAGTAATTGTTTAATAATTTCCTGTTGCTTTTTGAGCCAAAGTTGTTGCTTAACTTGCCCTTCCTGTACAATCAGTTAAATTAGTGACTCATGTATGTTAGCGGGTCCATCTGGGCATGCTGAGTTCATTTCTGATTTATCTGTTTTTTTTATCTTTGTTGTTTTCTCCTCAGCCACATCTACATGTTCCCAGAGTGAATTTCGCTGCTCGAGCGGACGCTGTATTCCTGGACACTGGTACTGTGATGGAGGTACAGACTGCAATGATGGGTCTGATGAGCCCGTTACCTGCAGTAAGTACCACACATAACATATTAAAATATTAATGTTTATAAGCTCATTCAGTATATGTGTCAGGAAGGCTCAATTGTTAGAAAACCTATGAAAACACTGTAATGGATGAAGCTGTGTTTATGAAGGGAAACTGCTGCCCATGTTTTTGGGTGATGAGTTAATGATGGGTATCCTGCCTCACTGGTCCTCGGTGATGGACTGAATGTCTGTCACAGACAAACTGGTGGGAAATTATGTCATGGGGCAGTCGTGGCCTAATGAATAGGGAGTTGTACTTGTAACCTAAAGGTGTAATATATTATTTATATTACAGATAAACATATTTTTATTAAATATGTTTATACATGTATGGGTGTGTATTTACGTAGACATAATACGCATAATACATATATGGCGTATACAAAAACTTTTATTTTGGATGTGATTAGTCACTAAAAAAATGCTATAAATAACTTATTCAATTATATTTACAAGAAAAACTGCTTGAAACATTTTATTCACGATTAATCATTTGACAGCACTAGATACTTGAGAGGTCTGATATACTCATATGCTGTAAATTCTAGAAAAAAGTATTATAAACTACAACGCTAGCAAGTCATAACAGACCAGTAAACCACATAACAATACAAAGAACATGAGAAAGGTTTGTTTTCTGAATGACAGCTGAAGTGTGTGATACTGTCTGGTGTGTGTCTGTGATGCCAGCGGTCAGTCCAGCCCTCTATTGTGTGTTGCATTCCTCCAAAGTGACGTGCAGCAGAAAAGCCCTCACACACACACACACACCCCGACCCTTTCTTTGACAGTCTCTGCCCCCTCCCCTCTCACACACACTGCCCATCCTCTCGCTTTTGTCCCGTTAATCACAGCACCCCTCGGTGCCCTTTGTTCCAGCGGGATACTAGAGAGAGGAATGCTTATTCTCTCCCAGAATCCCTCTGGCAGTGGAATCCCAGCAGCAGCTTGGCCATGATTCTGGCCTCTCAGGATGGGATTTAATGGTTAAATAGATTATGTAGGCCACGTGTTCCTCAGTTTCCTCTGAGATCGGACCGAGACATGGCCCTCGGGCAGGTGGCTCTTCTCACCGCCATGTGTTTCATCCCTGCAGCCTCCACGGTGAGGACCTGCAACACCGACCAGTTCCGCTGCGATGACGGGAGGTGCATCGCCTCGTCCTGGATCTGTGATGGAGACAACGACTGCGGGGACATGAGCGATGAGGATGAGAGACACAACTGTGGTCAGTACGACTTTCCACCCAAGGTCTCATTACACAGTGCACTTTTTGATGCTATTTGTATTTGTCCCTCTGGAATTACCACCAAAGTTTACGCACAGAACTGATGCAAAAGTGCATATACTATAGGAAGTGGTAGATTTAGATTCTTAAGGACTGACTTATATGAGTCTTATTTGTACTTAATTGTAGTTTCCAAAAACTAATATGAAAGAAAAAATGTTTTTGATCATTTTTATTTATAAATCCCTCACCACATTTCCAAATGCACTCTTTTTTAAGTTTTTGTTTTTTTCTGACTAATAACTGTATAGCTATTGGACTTCAACAAAAAACATGTAATGTAAATGATGATGATAATGATGATGATGATCATTATTATTATTGTTTTGTTATTGTTGATTGTTTTTTCAATAATTATGATTTATTTTATTTATTATAATCATCATTATTATTATATTTATGTATTTTTGTCGTTGTAATTTATTTTTATTTTCATGGTTTTTATGTATGAACCCCAGACCACCTTTTCAGACACACCACCAAGCTGTAGTATGCTTTTCAGTATGTTATTGTGTGCATTGCCATTTATTTATTTAAATATTTTTTAATATATTTTTTCCATTCATTCATTCATTCATTCATATAATTAGATATTACTATTTAAGATTAATTTTATTAGTATTTCTTGCTTAGCCATTTATCATTAATTCATTGAGAGTTATTATTTATATTTGATTTTACATTCACTTCAGTTTTATTCAGACACAGATTAGATAACATTCATTTGGTGTATAGAGCTGTAAGCAGCATGTGGACAGCATAGATTAGATAATGTAAAAGAATTTGATGAAAAGTGTGAGTTTGAATTGATATTTGGGTGTTGGGTAAAACCTTGATGTTAACATTTGACAACATGTCGCATAAACATGCTCAGTCTACACAATTAATTAGTAAAATACATTTTTATTCATTCTGTGCTCATTTTTACTTTTACTTTTCAATGTTTAAAAAATATCTTATATAAATGTATATATAGTAAATATTTATATATATATATATATATATATATATATATAAATTATTTTAACATATATTTATAAATTACCTCATAATTGAATGTTTTTTATATTTGTTTTCATATATTATTAAAATGTACTTACTGTAGTAATTTGAGCCAGTATGTATTTTTATAAAATGATAAACATAATTGTGTGTGATAGTAGAAATGTTGTGCCAAAATGTGTCATTTCTAATTTCTGTGCTCTTGTTTTGTCTCACACACAGCAAACCGTAGCTGCTTTCCTCAGGAGTTCACCTGTATAAATAACAGGCCTCCTCAGAGGAAGTGTATCCCGAGGGACTGGGTTTGTGACGGAGACGCAGATTGTTCAGATGCATTCGATGAGCACCAGAACTGCACTCGCAGATCCTGCTCCGCCAACGAATTCACCTGCAACAACGGCCTCTGCATCCGCAACTCCTACAGGTTAGTTTTGTGTGAATTATTATTACATTTTCAATTATATATATATATATTTTTTTTATTATTAGCATTATAATTATTATAATTATTTCATTTTTAAAATAGGGTGGAATTACATAATAATAGTAATAATATTAATATTAAAACACATTATACAATTTGTGCATTATTGTTTATATTATTTTTTATGTATTTTTAATCAAAGAGGTTAAAATGTAATTATTATATATATATATATATATATATATATATATTATATATAGAAAAGGCATTGTATAATTTGTTTTGTAAAAATAATGTTTATTGTATTGTATAATGCATTATTACATTTGATACAATTTTATTTTTATTTTGTATTAATTATTTTTTTAATAAAAGAGGGTACAATTTTATATTGTATTAAATATGTATTGTATTATTTTTATTCATTTTTTTTATATATATATATATTTTAGGTTATTTATTAGTTCAATATTTATTATCATATTTATGAAAGATAGTACTTCTTTTTATATGCTCATGTCTTTATAAATTAAACTATAAATGAATTTGCGGTGTTTATACACTGGTGATAGGTTTAAATGAGCAATTTCTCATAAGTTTCTGCTGTGTGTTGTGTCTGTTAGGTGTGACCGTCGTAGTGATTGTGGAGACAGCAGTGATGAGCAGGGCTGCACCTATCAGCCGTGCCAACAGCATCAGTTCACCTGTCAGAACGGCCGTTGCATCTCGCGGGATTTCGTCTGTGACGGGGACAACGACTGCGGGGATGAATCGGATGAGCTGGATCACCTGTGCAGGACTCCAGCACCCACCTGCCCTCCCGGAAACTTCCGCTGCGACAATGGAAACTGCATTCCTCTTAATGAGGTGTGTGACCACAGCGACGACTGCAACGACAACAGTGATGAGAAAGGCTGTGGTAAGTGCTGTATCACGTAACCTATCAAGTGTGTTTTTCAAGTATTGTTGAATGTAATTTTGCCGTACATTTATATTGTACATTGTATTTGTGTCTCATTTCTATGTTTATACATATGCAAATAATGACAAAATACCCTCTTTACAAGTCATTTATATATAAATCCATTGGAATTTTTTTTACAAAAATACAAGTAATTTGCATCATTGCAGGGTGGAATTTAGTCATCATTAAATTATGTACTTTAAGTAAAGTTTTTTACTAATTTAGAAATTAAAAAGTACTTGATGAACATATACTATAATATACTATAAAGCATTCACTCAGTATCGTTATCTAATTTTTGACCAAGATGGCTTTTAGGGGCATCAGAATTTTTCATATATATATATATATATATATATAAATAGGCAGCTTCTCAAAACACATACAGTGAAGTCAATAAGTATTTGATCACCCTGTGATTTTGCAAGTTCTCTTAGAAATCATGGAGAGGTCTACAATTTTCAGATAGGTGCATTTCCACTATGAGAGACAGAATCTAAAAACAAAAATTCAGAAATCACATTGTATGATTCTTTAACAATTTATTTGGGAATTACTGTGTCAAATAAGTATTTGATTACTTGCTTATTAGCCAGATTTCTGACCCTCACAGACCTGTTATTTTGCTTTTAAATAGTCCAGCTACATTCTGCTCATGATTCTAAATAAGTAGCACCTGTCTGAGGTTGTTATCTGTCATAAAGACACCTGTGCACCCCACAATCAGCCAAAGTCTAAGTAGCAACATGGGCAAAACCAAAGAGCTGTCAAAAAACAGAAGAGACAAAATTTGTAGACCTTCACAAAGCTAGAAAGGGCTACGGGGAAATTGGCAAGCAGCTTGGTGAAGAAAGAACAACTGTTTGAGCAATTGTCCGAAAATGGAAGAGGCTAATAATCACTGTCAGTGTCCCTCGGACTGGGGCCCCACGGAAGATCTCTCCTCGTGGGCTATCAGTGATGCTAAGAATGGTGAAGAATCAGCCCAGAACTACACGGGAGGAGCTGGTTAATGCCGTGAAGAGATCTGGGACCTCCATTATTAAGGCTACTATCAGTAATACACTAAGACGTCAGGGTTTAAAATCTTGCATCGCACGGAAGGTTCCCCTGCTTAAGTCAGTCCAGACCCGCCTGAAGTTTGCCAGGGACCATC
Source organism: Enteromius unitaeniatus (assembly GCA_032359435.1). Taxonomy (NCBI): domain Eukaryota; kingdom Metazoa; phylum Chordata; class Actinopteri; order Cypriniformes; family Cyprinidae; genus Enteromius; species Enteromius unitaeniatus. Next base: position 4,679,711 of record JAUMHI010000049.1, read on the forward strand.
TGGATGATCCAGAGGAGTTATGGGAGAAAGTCCTGTGGTCAGATGAGACCAAAGCAGAACTTTTTGGTCCTAACTCCATTCACCGTGTTTGGAGAAAAAAGAATGATGAGTATCATCCCAATAATACCATACCTACAGTGAATCATGGGGCTGGAAGCATCATGCTCTGGGGGTGTTTTTCTGCACAGGGGACAGGACGACTGCACTGTATTAAGGAGAGGATGAACAGGCCATGTATTGTGACATATTTGGCAAAAACCTCCTTCCCTCAGTCAGAACATTAAAGATGGGTCGTGGTTGGGTCTTCCAACATGACAATGACCCAAAGCACACAGTCAGGAAAACCAAGGAGTGGCTCCATAAGAATCATATCAAGGTTCTGGAGTGGCCTAGCCAGTCTCCAGACCTAAATCCAATTAAAAACCTTTGGAGGGAGCTGAAACTCTGTGTTGCTCAGTGACAGCACCGAAACCTGACAGATTTAGAGAAGATCTGTATGGAGGAGTGGGACAAAATCCCTCCTGCAGTGTGTGTAAAACTGTGATGAACCACAGGAACTGTTTGACCTCTGTAATTGTTTAGGCTTCTGTACCAAATATTAAACATTTTGACTCAAGTGATCAAATACTTATTTGACACAGTAATTCCCAAATAAATTGTTAAAAAAATCATACAATGTAATTTATGGATTGTAGACTCCTCTATGATTTCCACATAAGAAAACTTGCTAAATCACTGGGTGATCAAATACTTATTGACCTCACTGTAACAGCCCTGAACTCAGGACTGAACAGAAATCTGAATTATTTGTCTGTTATTGTTTCAGGAATTAACGAGTGCACAGATCCATCCATGCACCACTGTGACCACAACTGCACCGACACTCCCACCAGCTTTATCTGCACCTGCCGCCATGGTTACCGCCTCATGTCCGACAACAAGACGTGCGACGATGTAGACGAGTGCTCGGTGACGCCCAGCGTCTGCAGCCAAATCTGCGAGAACACCATGGGCTCGTACGTGTGCAAGTGCGCACCGGGCTTCCTCCGCGAGCCCGACGGTCGCAGCTGCAGGCAGAACAGCAACATCAGCCCCTACCTGATCTTCAGCAACCGCTACTATCTGCGCAACCTGTCCACGGACGGAGAGGCCTACTCGCTCATCCTGCAGGGCCTCACCAGCGTGGTGGCACTGGACTTCGATCGGGTGGACAGACGCTTGTACTGGATTGACGTGAGCCGGAGGGTGTTGGAGCGGATATTCTTTAACGGGACAGGGCGAGAGGTGGTGGTCAGTGGGATTCTGCATGGAGAGGGCCTGGCGGTGGACTGGGTCGGGAGGAAGCTTTACTGGGTCGACAGCTTTCTCGATTGCATGAAGGTGTCGGAGCTGGACGGCCGGTTTGTGAGGAAGCTAGCGGAGCACTGCGTGGATGCTAATAACACATACTGCTTTGAGAATCCCAGAGCCATTGCTCTGCATCCAAAGTTTGGGTGAGTTTACCAGCGACGCAAGTCAATTTCAGGCCTGTAAAGATCCTTATCAATGCAAATCACCGCTCTCTCCCAGATAAAAAAGGTCACACTTTCCAGAAGTTGGTCTGCTCTCTTAAAATCTTCTATTAGAAATAAAGCAGGAGATGAAATATCTGCCTTAGCAGTATTACAATTCTAACAGGTTCTAAAGGTTATATAACAAACAACACATGTGATGCCGGAGCACAAAACCAGTAGCACAGGTATATTTGTAGTAATAGCCAATCATTGGGATAAATCATTAGGATATTAAGCAAACATCATGTCCCATAAAGATATTTAGTCAATTTCCTAAAATAAATATATTAAAAGCTTAATTTTTAAGAAGTAAGATGCATTGCTAAGAATTGTTGTATATGTATATGTCCAGGCATAACCAGTCATAAGTGTAAATTTTTCAAAAGTGAGTTTTATTCATCATCTGAAAGCTTAATTAAATAAGCTTAAGTTTGTTAGGACAGGACAAAATGGGCTGAGATACAACTATTTGAAAATTTGGAATCTGAGGGTGCAAAAAAATATAATTCCCCTTTAAAGTTGTCCAAATTAAGTTCTTAGCAATGCATATTCCTAATAAAAAATTACGTTTTAATATATTTACTGTAGACAATTTACAAAATATATTCATGGAACATGATCTTTACTAAATATCCAAATTATTTTTGGCATAAAAGAGAAATAGATCATTTTGACCCATACAATGTATTTTTGATTATTGCTACAAATATACAATATGTAATGATGCTGAAAATTAAGCTTTGCATCACAGAAATAAATTGCAATTTAAAAAATATATAAAAATATTAAAATTGTAATCATATTTTACAATATTACTGTTTTCACTGCATTTTTGGTCAAGTAATTGTTTATTATTTTTATTTTATTAAGTAATTTTAATATGAGATGACCTCTTTGTGCAGATATGTGTACTGGACTGATTGGGGAGACAAAGCGTTCATTGGACGTGTTGGGATGGATGGGAATAACAAGTCGGCCATCATCACTACTAAGATTGAGTGGCCCAACGGCCTCACTATTGACTACACCAATGACAAGCTTTACTGGTCTGATGCTCACCTCAACTACATCGAGTAAGACTACCTCACCTTTATGTCCTGTTATCGAGAGTATTTAAATAATGCACATTTATGTAACTAAATATAATATGTCAAACTATTATGGATTAAATTAATCACAAATTATCAGTATTTACTGACAAATCCCACAAATTAAGATTTGGTTGTTGCATCACAAGTCGTTTTAAAACAAAAGAAAGTTGGTTATTTATTGTGTGAAATTGGCTCAGTGTTTGCAATTAAAAATAATATGATTTTACAATGTTCTTAAGATTATTCTCTATTATTTGTGTGAAAGTAAAATCAGTTTTTTTTATTAATATAAATATCAGTTTTTCTCATAAATGTTTATTTTTTTAAATAAATAAATAAACTAATGTTACGCAAATATTTATTTTAATTTGAAGCATCTCAGTGTTTACATTTTAAGGAAACATTCAGTGTTTGAAATGCATTCCATGTTTGAAATTATAATTAATATTGATTTAAAATATCTTAATAATTTGTACAAAAGTAAATAAGCATGTCCTTTTTAAGATGCTGTGTCTCAACTAATGCAGGTTGTATTCATTTTTGCACTGAAGGAGCATGTTAAACATTATTAAACTGGTTGTGTCTCCTCAGATTCTCAGATCTGGATGGGAATCACAGGCACACTGTGTACGACGGTGTCCTGCCACATCCCTTCGCCCTCACAGTGTTCGAGGAAAGCGTGTACTGGACGGACTGGAACACTCGCACAGTAGAGAGGGGCAACAAATACAATGGCTCCGGACGGGAAGCGCTCGTCAACACCACCCATCGACCGTTCGACATCCACGTGTGCCATCCCTACCGTCAGCCCATAGGTGAGCCCAGGACAGTGTAACCCGAGCAGGACGCTCATTATCTCACGTCAGATCGCTATCACTTCCTTTAAACGTCCACTGAGGCACTTATGGGTCTCTGCCAATATTTACACAGTCCGACACAATGCCGCCAGTCTCTGCTCGCCTGTCCTTTCTCGGACACAGGAAAGACTAAACTCTTTATCATTGCTGTAATGGCCAGGACAGGTAGTTTAAACTCTTTATCTGTGGCTTTCTTTAGAAAGAGGAGCTACACCTACATGATGTGGAGCCGCATCCCGCTTCTTTGTAATAGGATATGGTCTGACTCAGTGGTTTTCAAATGACTACAAGATTTACTTTGAGCGACAACAACGACTTAATTCAATAATGCACGTTTATTGTATAAAAGTAAATAAGGCTGTCCCAAATATAATGTTTACATTTTATTCAATATTTGAAGTTAAATAAATATTAATTTAGCACTTTCTTAAAAATGTTCTCTATTGTTTGCAAAAAGATTTAATGTTCTTAGATTTTTACATTTACATTAAAAAGTAAAATTTATATGAAGTTAGAAAAAATATTAATTTATAATATTCTTGCAGTTATTTTAGTATTTTAAAAATATTTTTTTATCATATTTGTGTTCCTGATTATAACATTTTCTTAAGATAACCCCTATTATTCATTCAAAAGTGTTGAATAAATAATAAACTTTTATTATTATTTTAATACATTTTAAACAGTAATATACCGGGTTTAAGGGCATTTTATTTACTTTTGTACAAATAATAGAGATTAATCGTAATATTTAATTGCTAGCAAAGAATACATCCCAAACCTTGAATTTTTCTTAAAAATCCAATCATGAAATATTACCAATGTTTACAAATTAAATATTACATTTTTATATTTTATATTTAATATAAAATTAGGTTATTCTTTTTTATTATTGCTTATTATAAATAATGAACCATAATCTCCTTAAAATCAAGCAGTAGAATTTAATGTGTGAAATTGAATTAAAATGAATTTTAATTTATAATAATATTAATGTTAACATTATCTTTATTCTTATTATATGTTTAATTATGTTAAATAATTTCAACATTGATTTAATATTTGTTATGTTTTTTTATGCAAAACTTTTCATACCAAAAACACATAATGAATACATTTTGAAGTTAGATTTTAGAGATTTTTTAAAATTACTATTATTTTAACCTTATTTGAAATTAGTAATATAGAACAATCTTAAAATTATATTTTCAATTATATTTATAATGTCAAACAATAAACAAATTCCCTAGAAAAGAAAATGCAAAAATGTATTCAGTATTAGAATCAAAATAATCTGCAAAAATATGCATAAAATAAATATTCTTAGTCATTTATTACGTCTATGTTTATAGTTTTGATAAGATTATGGTTAATTCGGTTTTATTATTTGCATTTATTTGTCCATGATTAAGAACAGGTAAATGGATCAGTCTCTCACACTATATCTTTGCCCTGCAGTGACTAATCCCTGTGCGGTCAATAACGGAGGCTGTTCTCACCTGTGTCTCCTGCGAGCCGGAGGTCAGGGCTTCACCTGTGAGTGTCCGGATCACTTCATGACCGTGCAAATAGGAGGTGTCGCACGCTGCCTGCCCATGTGCTCCAGCACTCAGTACAGATGCGCAGACAATGAGCGGTTAGTATATGAATACTAGTGTAATGAGCTGCTGCGCTGTATACTACCTCCGCAGACGGCTACCTCATGAGCAACTGAAAGCAAGCCTTGTATTTATCTCTTCCTAAAGCTGTATCCCTATCTGGTGGAAGTGTGACGGTCAGCGGGACTGCAGAGACGGTTCGGATGAGCCCTCCACGTGTTCGGTCCGTCACTGCAGACTGGGCCAGTTTCAGTGTAATGACGGAAACTGCACCAGCCCACACTTCCTGTGTAACTCTAATCAGGACTGTCCCGATGGGTCAGACGAGGACACTGTCTTGTGTGGTATGGAAAAACTATCAAAATATATATCATGTCAGTAGCTGCAGTGATGTTGGTGGTGTGGCTGGGCATGAAGCTGATCATTTGTAGGATAAGTGTTTTCCTACACACATTTTTTACTAAAACATTTTATTCTAAATTATTATAAAATTTATTTTTAGTTGCAATGTTTACATTTTATAATGTAATATTCATATCTTATTTAATATTTATATCACTTCATATATCATTAAAAACTGAGATGTATGGAAGGTTTTAAATTATTTGTGTATATTGTTTATTCATTGTGTAGCTTTTAAGTTTTAATTTGAAATATTCTTTGTTTTAATACTTAAAAAAATTATGTTTTAGTTTTTCTGTGTACTATTTACATTTATTTCATTTCTAACATTGAAACATAAAAAAATTATAGTTTTACTTAATTTTAGTTGACAGTAACAACAATGCTATTCTGCTTCTAGTAGTCTTCAGATAGTTCTTACTTCTTATTTTTATATGTTTAAGTCATATGGTTGTTGTTTTTTTTATTATTATTATTTCATTTTATTCATTTTTATTTCTATTGTAGTTTTTTAGCAAATCAGGTAAATTAAAATTATAATGTGGCAACTAGCTGAAATAATGTTTTATTGATATATTTATATAATATATTTATTTATATTTTATTACTGCAAACATGTGTTAATGATTTTATTTTAGTCACAGTTATTGTTTTAGTTAACTATAATAGTAATTTTTGTTATTAATTAAACTGTTGCCATGTGTTTGTAAATGCATCTTCCTGTCCTTCTGCACTTCAGCCACACATCAGTGTGAGTCTCACCAGTGGCAGTGTGCCAATAAGCGCTGCATCTCTGAGGCCTGGCAGTGCGACGGAGAGAACGACTGCGGCGACGGATCAGACGAGGATCCCGCTCACTGCTCCAGCAGGACCTGCAGACCCGGACAGTTCAAGTGCAGGAACGGCCGCTGCATCCCACAGAGCTGGAAGTGTGACGTGGACGATGACTGCGGAGACAACTCGGATGAGCCAATCGACGAATGCAGTGAGCTGCCCACTCCTTACTGCAGCATTACAACGCATTTGTTTTGTTAGTTAAATAGAAAATAGAAAGTGTTATGCAGTATGAAGCAAGCACTGAATCTCCTTTCCTATTGTTGTTCATTATGGTTAATCTTCTGTGGGATGTTGTGTGCAGTGGGTCCGGCGTACAGATGTGACAACCACACAGAGTTTGACTGCAGGACAAACTACCGCTGTGTTCCTCTGTGGGCCGTGTGCAATGGACACAATGACTGCAGGGACAACAGCGATGAACAAAACTGTGGTGAGTCATCAGACAACACAACTGAAAACCTAACTATAACAAATGTATATGTTTAGGTACATAACAATTTATCTATTTATTAATTAAAGAGAATTTAAAAATAGTTAAATGAGCGATATTACAAAATTATTAAATAACAACATTTCAAAATGTAAAATTACTATGAAAAAGTATTGAAGATGTATTACATGACTGAAAACAATATTCTAGTTTACAACTTAAATATGCAGAAATTTTAATAAATAAAATAAAAAAGTATTCAAATTTTGACTCTATTTGCACTCTATTCACACGGCAATGCTTACAACACAAAAATGTAGATATGTATTCAAAACAATAAATTACTATTAGAATTAATAATATTAAATTAAAATAAATTAAAATGTACAAACTTTTAGGAAAAACTAAATTAATAAAAAAAAGAGTAAATCTGTATAGTGATCCACTTGTTGAGAATAGGCTGCAAAAAAATACATTTTTGCCATGTTCGACTTTTAGTTCTTGTGTATTAACATAACATTTTTAAACATTTTTAAAATGTGATGCGATCTGGGAAAAATAGGTTGAATGTCATTTTTGGTCAAAATTAGGTTTTCATTAAATTTTTATTCTATAACATCTTGTCTATCATCTCTGAAAATATCTTGTCAAATTTCACTTGTTTAGTGCAGAAAAATAGTGATTTATTGCAGCCAGTCTTTCTCTTATGAACATGCTGCAGAGGTGCTTTCTCTTCACATCACAAAGACTGTTAACCTACCCTATCCAAACATATAATAAAGGTGCACAAAGTTTATTTATTTATTAATTGTAATATTCTGAGAAAACAACACAGTCTGAAGTAGCTGCTCAATTATCTTGCTCATCTCAATCTGCTCAATCTTTGCGATGTCAGTTCCCTTTAAAATCTAATCAACAACCAATGAGAATCAAGTCCCATGCCCATGTCATATTTAAACAAAATGACACAACAAACAAGACTTCAACAAAAATGACTTTTAAATTTCAGTCAAGTTCAGTAAGATGAGTCTGTAGTGCTGCTGTGTGTGTTTGTCATGATGGATTGAAATCATGAGGAGTTATTTGTCCTCTCACACTCCAGCGCTACATTAGTGAGTGTACGTTCAGTCCATCAGTGATGGACGGCCCTCGCTGACCCTTCCTCTTGTCTGGGGCCACACCACTGATTTATTTGTGTGTGAGGTATGTCTGTGTCAGGCACCAGTGTGTGTGTCATTATTGTTTCAGTAAGGGTCAAGAGGTTTTACTGTAGTATTACTGGTCTGTTGTCAGTAATCTGAACGATGTAAACACACACACACACACACACACAGCGTTTCTCTCAAGTCTTATCAGCTCCCTCACGCTCTGTTAGTGCCATCCTGCAAAGAGAGGAGAGAGAGGAGAGATCGCCCTAATCTGACTGTAAGAATGTGCCGCCCGGGTCAGGTGGGGCATCTCCTCCTCTTCTTTCCTTTCCTCGGTCTATAATAATATACATATTTTATGCCTCATAACTATCCATCTCATTTTCTCTTAATTTTCTTCTCCTCTTGTCTCACTTTGTCTCCTTTTGTCCTCTCATTGTCTTTTCTTATTGCACTTATTCTGCTTTCTTATTTTTGTCCTCTTCATTCTTCTCATTTTGCCTCTCATTTTGTCTCTTCTCGTCCTCTCTCATTTACTCATGAATTACAGTATATCTCACCTTTTTTCCTTCTCATCACTTTTTACATTTTCTAGCTTTTAAGTCAGCTTTTAAGTCTTTTTCAAGTAATTAAGTCATGGCATTAAATGTTGCATTGCACTGGAAATAAATTAATATCTCTTTCAGTATATTTTAAACAAATATCTGTTTTTAGATGCAAGACTATATTAAGTATGAAGTCTGAGAAATGTAACAAGTTGAAATGCATTTGTTTAAAACAAAAACAATTATCTGACAGTAGGATACATTACCTTGTTTTCCCTTTCAAAAGGTTATTTTTCAGATAACATTGGCATATATTTGTTTTTGTTTTATTCAAAAACTCATTTTCTTAATTTACATCAATTTATGCTTTAAAATTTCTTTAATTGGTCTTAAAACAGTTTTTACAAATCTTACATTTACCCTAACAGGTCTCATCTCTCCTCATATTCTCTTCTCTCTATTTTTGCCTCTTCGTCTCATCTTTTGCCTTTTCCTTCACTTCCTCCTCTGATTCACTTCTTTCCTTTTTCCTTTCTTCTCATCATCTCATCACATCTCACTTTGTCTTTTTCCCTCAGTTCTTTTATCTCTACTTGTTGTCTCTTCTCTTCATAGTGATCATTATCTCTTTATCAAAGTGCATGCTGTTAGGTGTTAAAAAGCTCTTATTTATCTTACATGTCTCCTAATGTACAGGTATTTTATGTCAGGGAGGCTGAGAGAGTGGTCTGTGTGTCTGTCTCTTCACTTGCGCCCTGTCTAAGGTTAGCTGGTGTGTGTCTGTATTGTGTTTGCAGAGGAGATGACCTGTGAGCCGGCGGGTGATTTCCGCTGTGATAACCACCAGTGCATCCCCCTGCGCTGGCGCTGCGATGGAGACAATGACTGTGGCGACGGATCTGATGAACGTAACTGCAGTGAGTAACAGCAATGACAACTATTTGGTTACCAGTGCTCTTCATCAAAATATCTTCTGTTATATTCAAAAGGTGTAAGAAATTCATACAGGTTTTGAGAATTCTCATTTTGGGGGTGAACTATTTCTTTTAAGTTTGATTTACTCATTAGAGAACTATTATATGACTTGGATTTAAAAATGTGACCGTGGAGCACAAAACCAGTCATTAGTTACACAGGTATATTTGTAAAAAATATGTATATGTGTAAATCTCAGTTTAAATAAAAAGGGTTGTTTTACTTTGGACCAGGCTAACATAACTAAATCATACAAAAAACTACTTTTATTAAGTTTTTTTTGTCATGCTGGCACTAAAAAAAGAACAGTTTGGTTATCCTTTAACAGTTCACTTTTTCTGTTTAAAATGGCATGAGAGTGAATACATTATTGCTGGATGAACTGCTCCCTTAACAAAAGAGAATTGTAGATTTGCTTCACAAGAGAAACAGTAACAGTAAAGACAAAGATGAAGAGATTGAGAGGAACAAATTGGATGGACAAAGAGTGTGGAGGAGATGACGTGATGGCAGACAAGGTGCTGTGAGGTGTGAAAGGTTGACAAATGGTCTGGGCTAAACCTTTGAGCTGCATGTTGAAAGCATTGCTGATTTTTTCAGCACTTTCTCCTCCCTGCAAAAGAGCTGTAGGGGTGGTTAACGCGAGTCACTTCCCTGATGAATTCAGCTATGAACTCACCTCCCAAAAATGACCCCGAAGAGCAAGCTGTGTCTCATCACAGAATAATCTCAGCACTCATTTGTGTCTTGTATTTTGATCTTGTTAACACTGTGTGTTCTCATTGCACTATTATTGCACTACTGCATACTACAGTATGGTTAAAGGGATACTCCACCCCAAAATTAAAATTTTGTCACTAATCACTTACCCCCATACCGTTCCAAACCTGTAAAAACTTTGTTCGTCTTCGAATTTTAGATAAAAATCGGGAGGCTGTCCCATTGACTGCCAAGTACATGACACTGTCAAGGCCCAGAAAAAGATTGTCAGAGTAGTTCATCTGCCACCAGCGGTTCAGTTCGAATTATTTCCTTTACACTCTTCATACTGTATTGTATTTACACTTTGATTTGAACAGAAACATCACTTCCTTGTGGTGCAGCGGACACAGAACAGCGTACGTTGTGCATTCAGTGGATATTAGGGAATTTAAAGGAATAGTTCACCCAAAAATCAAAGTTAGTATGGAAGTACCATTAGTAGAAAGTACCATGAACTACTCACCCCCAAGGCATCCTAGGTATATATGATTTTCTTCTTTCATATGTCGTACGTCGAGTCATAGATCAAAATTCTGCTATGGTAAAGTTTTATTCTCCAAATGACGCTACGGTAAAGGGATACGGAGAAGATTAATCATTAAATAAAGTAATTATTTGTATTTTCTTTTCCAACAAAAAGTATTCTCGTCGCTTCATAACATTCATATTGAACCACTGATGGCAGATGGAGTATTTGGACAATGGACTTTTCTGGACCTTTTATAGTGTTATTTACTTGGTAGTCAATGGGACGGTCAAAAGCTTCTGGTTTTTATCTAAAATATCTTAAATTGTGTTCCAAGGGTGAACCAAGCTTTTATGTCTTTGGAACAACATGTGGGTAAGTGATAACTGACTAATTTATTTTGGGGTGGGGCACCCCCATACCTTTGTGGCAAAAAAAACTGATAAAACCAGTCAAAACATGTTTGCTGGTCTAGTTGTTTTAATACGGTCTTTAAGCCTAGATTAGCTGGTGTTTGCCTGGTTTAGAGAAGCGGCCTGCTGTTCTTCAATTTTGATCAGATTAAAAGAACTACTAAAAGACACTTTAAAACTAGCCTGGACTATTCTGTCCTTGGAAAATAAAGTGTGGTTAATTGAAATGTACAATGCAATTGTCAAATATGATTTTCTGTACAGTTCCTCACCTTCAGGCCATCTAAGATGTAGATAAGTTTCTCAGTCCAAACAGCTGATAAAAAAACAACTCAATAATCCATCAATTCATGTCTGGTTAGGGGAATGTTTTTTTTTTTTAAATAAGAGTTTTCTCCCCATAGTATTTACTAGTAAAAACAGTCCAAAACCATTCCAAAGGTATATGTTAGTGGATTTTGATGTTAGAGTACAGCAGGGGACAACCCTTCAGAAAGCATTATTATAGAGTAAGCATCAGTTTAAAATGAAAAATGCCCATCTTCTCTCAATGGCTCTGAAATGTTGTGTGGAGTATTCCTTTAATAACACTTGTAGTAAAATCATACATCTTTTTGGGCTTATTGCTTTATTTGCTTGCCTCTTTAGTATGTATGTTTATGTGTGTCTGATGGTTACGCTTCTTATGCGTCCGCAGCCCCTCGTCCGTGCACAGAGAGTGAGTACCGCTGTGACAACCTGCACTGCATTCCTGACCGCTGGGTTTGTGACCATGACAACGACTGCGAGGACAATTCTGACGAGAGAGACTGCGGTGAGTGAAAGAAAAGAAGAGACAGCAGAAAGGAAAGACTATCAAAAGAGGAATGAAGTGAGCCGTGGCACTTGCCACCATGTTCAACATTATAATGCCGTCTTTTTATTACAGATTAGTCCTCAGAGGGTAATATCTCAATGCAGTTGTGTGCCTGGATATCTTGTGAATGACTTACAGGAACTGTGCATAATGCATTCTCCATGGCGTATTGAGAGATTGGCTTCATTGTAGATGAATGTGTTTCAGAGCTGCGGACCTGTCCCCCGGGTTACTTCCAGTGTGCTAGCGGCCACTGCATCGCTGAACGCTTCAAATGCGACGGCAATGCTGACTGTCTGGACTTCACTGATGAAAGCTCTTGTCGTGAGTGTTTTTTTAATCTATTTAAATTCTGAAATGCTCCTGAAATGTTACCAGTAGACAGCTGGGAGTTATATTGCCCTCTGGAGTCCAAAAGGGTTGTGCAACTGTTCCCATCATCATGCAAATATAAGGAATATCACGGAACTTGACATTTTTTAATATTTTGACAAACTTTTTTTCTTTTAAACACGCACAAGTGAAATGTTCACAATAAGATCAGAATCGTTTTGAGCAGCCAGTAGTTGAATCAGCCCTAGCAATGCCAAAGTCATGGATTTGTTTCCGATTAAATGCTTGATTGCAGTGTTAATTAAGAAAGTTGACTTTGAGGTGTATGTGTGCATATTTCAGCCACGCGCTACCCAAACAGCACCTACTGTCCACCCTTCCTGTTCGAGTGCAAGAACCACGTGTGTGTGCAGCAGCACTGGATATGTGACGGAGATAATGACTGCGGGGATAATTCAGATGAGGAACTGCATCTCTGTTGTGCGTATCTATCTATCTAATCTATCTATCCTGCCAAAAGTATTGGGTCACCCCGTTCCGATGAACAGATACATTAGAAATTTTCATGAGTGCAAACCTGTTTGGACAAGATGCTTTTCTATTACGCTTTGTTATTGCCTCTGTGTATAAGGTTTAAAAAGAAATGATTGATTGAAAGTCATAATGCCAACTGGACACCTCTGGTGTTACTTTAAATGAAGACCCTGACCCAGTCATCACCAAACACCAATGACTTGTACATACACTGTATGGACAAAAGTATTGGGACACCCAATATATATATATATATATTATACTTTTTTAGCATTCTATCTATTTTTTGTTAAGTTTATCTCTTTTAAAAGGTTAACCATGATTATTTTGCTCAAAAGCCTATGTTTAGACCTGGTAACCCTGCACAAATGACCACCTGAAAGAATACAGCTGAATTACACTTTTCAATCTCAATTGAGATTACTCTTATATACATGTTTGCCACTGTTTAATGAAGTGTGGTTACCATCTTGCAGATGATTATGCTTAATAAACAAAAAGAAGCAGAAATTGTGATCTTAATCAAAATGTGGTTCTTATCTGTCTAAACTTTATTTTTCTAATATAATTTGTATAGTGCATGAGTTACATAACTCAATAAAGTAGATGTGGAGCAACATCATCTTTTTTGTCTCCTCAGTGGACATCTCATGTGACCCTCCATTTCGTTTCCGCTGCGATAACACCCGCTGCATCTACAGTCACGAGCTCTGCAACTCTATAGATGACTGCGGTGATGGAACCGACGAGAGGCCGGAGCATTGTGAGTGATTGTTAACCAAATACGCTATTTACCAACAGTATCAAACCCTTTTAATTCCCTAAATGCTATTGAAAGCAGTAAAACACCCTGTTTTGTGTGAATGACTCATCAGGTGTGACTCCCACACACGGGCCCTGCTCTGCAGACGAGTATAAATGTGGGAACGGGCAGTGCATTCCTCTGCAGTACGCCTGTGATGACTATGACGACTGTGAAGACCAGAGCGATGAGCTCGGCTGCTGTGAGTTTTGCTCTTTCACTCACCCTCATGTTGTTTCTTTCTTGCACAGACAAAAGTGGAACGAGCTCCAAAAACTATAGGATTTAGATCCTTCTGCTTGCACATATTCGTAACATGTCTTCATCTGTCTCTGTTAGACTACGGACATGGACGCACATGCAGTGAGAATTTGTGTGAGCATAACTGCACGGATTTGTCGACCGGCGGCTTCATTTGTTCCTGTAGACCTGGATATAAACCCAACCCAGAGGACAAGAACAATTGTGATGGTTTGTGGTGTTGTCTTAATACTTTATTCATTAGCAGGGCAACAGAACAGTCATTTACAACACTTAATTCTACGAAAGCAACAGCTTGTTCCACATGTCGCGCGTCACTACACCATTTCTGTCATTGCACATGTGCGCTACTTTCCAGTTTCCGTTTTCAATCCGATCAAGTGTTTAGGAGCTCAGTTGGATCGATTAAGGTGTTTATATGAAGCCTTTTCAGTCCGATTGAGCCATCAGTCCAATTACCAACGGATTATTTGGTTGCATGTAAACATAGCCAGTGATCATCAGTACAACAGTATGACTCATTAGCTCAATACCATACTTAGTTACACCATATAAAATATAAGAGTATATAAATGTATTATAAATATTTTCTAAATATATACTTTATGTGTGTATATTTATTAGGGGTGATTTATTAGTAGCACCTCGGTACATGTATGTATACGATATTGTATGTATAATGTGAGGTGTTTTCTGGCCGTCTGCAGATGTCAACGAGTGTGAGATTTATGGGACGTGCCCACAGCTCTGCAAGAACAGTAAAGGCAGTTATGAGTGTTTCTGCGCAGATGGGTTTCGATCGGTGGGAGAGCAGCCAGGAGTTGAATGCGCTGCTGAGGGTAAGGCCTTTCTATCTAAAATTATTTACCTTCTGTAGCCTAAAATCTGATCATTTGAAAAAAAAAAAAAAAAAGTTTTTAGAAGATATGCTGCATATGAAGGGAGCAATGCAAGTCATCACCGTTTCTTTTGCTCTTTTCACAGGAAATCCTCCCGTCTTGTTATTGCCTGATAACGTACGGATCCGCCGCTTTAATCTCTCATCAGCGCAGTACTCTGATTATGTGGATAATGCAGAGCACATTCAGGCACTGGACTACCTGTGGGACCCAGAAGGCCTTGGTCTAAGTAAGACTATTCACGGGATCACATCTAATGTGACATATGCTTAATGTTTTGATACAGCACAGGGAAGCACAATTTACAGCACAATAAAGCAAAGATAGTGATAATTTAAAGAATGTTTTGAAATCTTTACCAAACCAACCTACCTGGCACTGTATTATTGAGATTCTCTAAGGTTATGAGTGCAAACTGAAGCATATCTCTGCAAATGATTTTCCAGGTATAGTGTACTGGACGGTGTTGGGACGAGGCTCTGAGTTCGGTGCGATTAAGAGGGCCTACATGACCACGTTTGATGACTATGGAAATAATCCTGTGAAAGAGGTGGACCTGAACCTCAGATACATCTCCAGTCCTGACGGCATCGCTGTGGACTGGATTGGAGGGTTTGTGACATGCTTTTCTATACTTTACATGAG
The DNA here is from genome assembly GCA_032359435.1 of Enteromius unitaeniatus. Taxonomy (NCBI): domain Eukaryota; kingdom Metazoa; phylum Chordata; class Actinopteri; order Cypriniformes; family Cyprinidae; genus Enteromius; species Enteromius unitaeniatus. The sequence goes on from JAUMHI010000049.1 coordinate 4,695,118, forward strand.
CTCTGTTGCAGAGTGTCTTAACTGGTTTCTGGGACAGTTCCAGAGAAATAAACAACCCAAAAAAAAATTTGTTTTTGTCTTTTCCATTAGCCATATTTACTGGACAGATGCGGGGACTAATAGAATCGAAGTGTCAAAACTGGATGGACGTTACAGAAAGTGGTTGATTCACAGCGATCTTGATCAGCCAGCAGCTATTGTGGTCAATCCTGGACTAGGGTAAGAGTATGAATGAGAATCTTAACTCCCCTTTTAGGATTAAAATACATTAAATTAATTAAAATATAGTAAACAGCCTTAAGGGATGCAGGGTTATACATTTAAAAAATTGTTTTTTAGGTCTGGAAAATAAATACATCTTATAAACTAGTTATTTTGGATAGATATTGCTCATGTATTGAGCTTTTGTAGAGATTCATGAGTAAAGAAATTAAAAAGTATTATTATTTTTCTCTAAAAACTATTTAATATACCTATTCAATCGATTTTATAAGTATGTATGTTTATATAAAATGTTGAGTGTTGTCAAACTTACCATTTAAGTTTATTTTTGTCCCTCATTAATGTACACACAGCACCCCATATTGATAGAAAAACACAGAATTGTTGACATTTTTGCAGATTTATTAAAAAATAAAAACTGAAATATCACATGGTCCTAAGTATGAAAAAAGTAGGGGAAAAAATAACTTAATGATAATAACAAAATTGTTTTATTTGCGATATAAAAAAAGAGTGAATAATATGTTATGTTTGAATATTAAATATATATATATATATATATATAATATGAAATATAAGCAGATAACTATGTATAAACATAAATATAATATAATATATAAAATGTATAAAATAAATAGTTTATGTGTTTATTTATATATACATAATAAATATACACAGTACACATACATATATAATGTAAACATTTGGATGTAATATAGTAATATATACAGTGTATATGTATATATACATATATATATGTATATATATATATAAATGTTGGAGCCTTGATTTTTGGGTGTGTATATGTTATAGTAAGATGTTCTGGACCGACTGGGGCAGAAAGCCCAAGATTGAGATGGCGTGGATGGATGGGCAGCACAGAGAGGTCCTGTTAGATGAAGATCTGGGCTGGCCTACTGGTATAGCTTTTGACTACTTGAATGAAAACCGCATCTACTGGTGTGACTCAAAAGAAAACATAATTGAATCGATGAAAGTGGATGGAACAGACCGTCAAATGATCATATCAGGAGGTGAGATGTCAGAGCGATACATCTGATATAACAGTTTTAGACTGGCCGATGTTCTCACGTTTGCTGTCATTGCAGACATCGGTCATCCCTACAGTCTGGATGTGTTCGAGGGGCACGTGTACTGGACGACTAAAGAGAAGGGAGAAGTGTGGAAAAAAGATAAGTTCGGGAAAGGAGACAAGGTGAAGGTGTTGACCATAAACCCCTGGCTGACTCAAGTACGCATCTATCAGCAGCACCGGCACAACCACTCAGGTGAGACGGCAATCTTTATGTTTCAACAAGTGCATTACATTTAGTTTAGAGGTTCTAGGGACATGTCCTGACTCCCTACCAATATCTAGAGACTACTAAATTGTCCCTAGTGATAATATGCCAATAAACTGTTTGTATGTATGTATGTAGTTGACGAAAATTGGACTGGGTCTTATGGTGTGACAACAAAAATGTAGGGAACAAACTTGTACAAATGTACAAATAACATGAGAAAATGTACAGTGTCTTAATTTTTGGAGTTACAAATAGCATGAGAGAGGTTTATGTTCAGTGCTAGAGGGTTTTTTTTCTTCAATTTTGCTATCACACCATAGGGCAAATTAATAATTAATAATTAATGCATTTCATTTAGCCAGAGATAATTCCTGTAGTGATAGTAATAGTAAATGTTCAATTCTCTTGCAGTGCTGAACCCCTGTCAGGGTGTCTGCAGTCACCTGTGTTTGCTGCGGCCAGGTGGATACACCTGTGCCTGTCCGCAGGGCTCCACGCTGCTCACCTTCAACAAGAATGAATGTGATGCCGGTAAGAGATAAACACACACCTACTACTGTTAGTTGTAAGCTGATTGGTCCCATCGCATCCTATCAATACATTTCATAAAATACATGCATGTGCTGCATCTACTGCTGCATGATTTCCTTATCGTCATGTGATGTTTTGACTTGAGTGCTCTGATGAAAGTGAGTGTTTGACTTGTGATGTGATTGCATTGTGACTGTGTTGAATTGCCTCGCATACGCAGCCATTGAGGCAGAGGTGTCCATGCCACTTGCATGCAGATGCATGAATGGAGGAACATGCTACACTGATGAGGGAGGCCTGCCGAATTGCAAGTGAGTGTGAACGCTAGTGTAGCGCATGTCAGCCGCCCCGCCGATAGACGTATTTAAAGAGCTCATGGGAATGTTATTTCACCAAGTGCAACGTGTTCCTGTATCATTGTTATATTTATTTGGCAACAGCATTTCAATTAACCAATCAGAATTGAGAAAGAAGTTTACAGAAATTGTCAATATCAGTCTTACCATACCAGTTAATTTCCTTCTGATTTTAGAGATGAATTATGGATAGAGTTAGGTCTATATTTTTGGACAGTAATGTTAATCCAGGATCACGTTGTGCTTGGCACAGTTACACGTCATGAGGGATTGCATTTTCATTGATAATTTGAGATATGTATTCATTGTTTTATGAAAACCTGCTTTTGTTTGGAAACTGATATTTCCCACTGTCATGGAAAAATAGAAATAACTGACTTAAAATCATTTTTGTTGATTAAAATACTAGTGG
>JAUMHI010000049.1:4712618-4725264 GCA_032359435.1 Enteromius unitaeniatus
TGTGGTTTTTTAACGAGAGGCTTAATAACAGCCAGTTTAAAGGCTTTGGGGACATATCCTAATGACAATGAGGAGTTTATAATGGACAGAAGAGGATCTATGAATTCTGGAAGCAGAAAGGGGAAGTACACAGAACGGAGTGATTTCTAAAGAGCTGTTTTTGACAGGGTACAATAAGCGTTTTTTTACACTATGTTTGAGAAAAATTGTAAAGCAAACTATATAAAAATTTTCCATTAAGACCCTAAAGAATCATATTAGCTTGTGGAAATTTGGCTTTGTATAACCCCTTTAACTAGTTGCTTATCAGCATGCATATTAGAAACATACTAGCCATTCATTAGTAGTACACTCTTAAAATAAATAAAAGGGTTCTATATGAATAAATGTCTATATAGCACCAAACGTTCTTTGATTTGTAATCATAGGGGACCTTTAGTGCTATTTAGCACCTATTTTCATAGGCGCTGAAAACTTTACTCAGATGTACTGTAATTCCAAACCCATACACTCACTTTTGATGAACACAAAACACTTAAAAATATAAAAAATAAAGCACCCACAAACTTATTAAACATTGCCTTATGTGGGTCATGTGTCATAGCCTATCTTATGAGAAGACAAACTCACTCAATATAGAAAGTTTGAGTAAACTGAAAAGAGTTATTTCAAATGAATATTCAAAAATAACTCTAATAATGAAAACTCAAACCCAGTAAATCGATACAGCAAAATAACTTAATGTACAAGCTTCAAGATATGATATATTTGGTCGTGCAAGAACCAATGACTTGTATTACCATTTTCAATTTGGAAGAGTTCACAATGGTTTGATTTGTTGGTATGATGTTACAAAATGCATTATGAGAGGAAACATTATAACACTTACTTTGGGTATCTTGTTGATAATAGTTGTAATCTCTTTGCCTGCTCTGCTTCGTGATTCAAAGCAAATGTCACTCTGAAAAAAGTTAAATAAAAGAAATGAAAGTCGTTGTAAAACAATATGATGTTATACATATACATATTGTGAATGAGGTAAATCATGTAACGTTTCTCTTGGTATTTTCCAAAGAGCAACAGCTCAGGTCTTCGCAGTATCACCATTTAAAGACAATTATGTCTATGACGACAAGTTTAGGACAGGACAAAAATATTGTTATTAATATAACATCATAAAACACAACATTTAATGTTAGTTAATGAGACGTTAAACACTTTCAGTGTTAACTCCATTACAACCTTCATGTCAGCACCATGAGTCAAAGAAAATGACATCTAAGAGAAGAACCCTACAGGTGTTTTACCGGTTCTTTAAACAGTAACAGTGCTTTATAGCATCTTAACCTTTTTGTGTGTAGTTAAGCAAATATTAATGCCTTTCTACATGACCTTATTCTACATCCCTAATCCTACCAAATACCTAAACTTACCTACTAATTATTAATAAGCAGTAAATGGAGGTAAGTTATTGAGGTAAAGTCATAGTTAATAGTAATAAGCATTCCTTATTCTAAAGTGTTATCACAAACTCATGTACATCTTAGATGACTACCTGAAGGTAAGTACATGTTCAGCGACTTTTTGTGACATTTTGTGTTTCATCTTTTCATTTTCTTTCCTATTTAAGTGTGCCATAAATTATGTAAATATATGTTTTTGATGTGAAGGCTGTGGCAAGGTTGACGGATCATGAGTTGATGGCATATGCTAAAGCTGGAGCAGTGGCTGATGAAGTCCTTTCCTCCATCAGAACGGTGGCTGCTTTTGGAGGAGAGCACAAAGAGGCAGAGAGGTACAGCGTGCCCTTTTTTATCTGTCAATGCAAACCTATTTACATCTGGATATACAAAGTGACACAGGATGCTTATTGAGAAAACACTGAATGTAAAGGCATTCTGAACCTGCAATACTGTGGATTGTAAAAAGTAGGCATTTTGGTTGGAATGAAGTAGTTGAAAGAGTAGAAGTGGTGAAGGTAAGACAAAGCATGAAATTGCATCTTGGTGAAAGAATACAAAAGCATTGTTTTAGTTGGGATAAGTCTTCCAGTCATGCATGCATAAGTAGAAACTGCAGAGTGAGAGTTTTTTAATTTATTTTTTCCACAGGTATGACAGAAACCTTGTGGAGGCCCAGGCGTGGGGTATTAAGAAGGGAGCGATCATTGGTGTGTTTCAGGGATATCTTTGGTGCATCATATTCTTGTGTTATGCACTGGCTTTCTGGTACGGCTCAAAACTGGTCATTGAAACCAAAGAGCTCACGCCCGGTGGCCTTGTTCAGGTATGACAACAAAACAAAACAAAACAAACAGTTTCATTTCATTTCAGTCAGAATGATGCAACACTGTGTTCAGTATTTTTTATTTATAAAATATTTTTTGTTTTTTTCAGGTATTCTTTGGTGTTCTTATAGGTGCCATGAATCTGGGCCAGGCCTCTCCTTGTCTTGAGGCCTTTGCCTCTGGTCGGGCCGCAGCCAAAAGTATATTTGACACTATTGACAGGGTGAGAATAACACACACACACAGTTCTTCTCACAAAATCAATGAATTTCATTCTTTCAGCTTCAGGGACAGATTAATCACTGTCACATCCTGTTCCCGTACAGGAACCAGAAATCGATTGCTTCTCAGAAGAAGGTCATACGTTGGACAAAGTTAAAGGTGACATTGAATTCCACAGCGTTGACTTCAACTATCCCTCCCGTCCGGAAGTGAAAGTGAGTTATGTTTTTAGCATGCATAATTTTATCTAATGTTTGCGTTAAATGGTTCTATTCTTTTAAACATTGACTGGCTGTATCTTGTGTTCAGATATTAGAGGATTTGAATGTTGTGGTCAAAGCTGGTGAGACGACTGCATTTGTTGGACCTAGTGGATCAGGAAAGAGCACAGCAATACAACTCATTCAGAGGTTCTACGACCCAAAAGAAGGAATGGTACAATACAAAATAGTGTTGTTTATGTGTGTGTGTATCTACATATATATATATATATATATACACACACACACACACACACACACGTGTATATATACAGGTGCTGGTCATATTACTAGAATATCTTCAAAAAGTTTCTTTATTTCACTAATTCCATTCAAGAAATGAAGCTTGTAGAATGTATACATTCATTCCACACAGACTAATATATTTCAAGTGTTTATTTCTTTAATTTTGATTACTATAACTGACAACTTATGAAAACCCCAAATTCAGTATCTCAAAAAATGTAAATATTTCTTAAGACTTAAGACTTATTTCTTCTTTCTCAATAAATAGTCTTATCTCGTCATTATACATTATCATTACTTTATTCTACTTTTTGATAATGTACTGAGGCTTTGCTACAATCTGTATTGTTAAAAGCACTATATAAATAAAAGTGATTGATTGATTAGCTGATTAGAGTGTGGTACCAGGTGCCTTCAATACTGAACCTTTTCACAATATTCTAATTTTCTGAGATACTGAACTTAGGGTTTTCATTAGTTGTTAGTTATTATCATCAAAATGAAAAGAAAAGAAATGTCTGTGGAATGAATGCACACATTATACAAGTTTCATTTCTTGAATGGAATTAGTCAAATAAATGAACTTTTTAAAGATATTCTATTTATATAACCAGCACCTGTATACATACCTTATAGTATATAGTATACAATTCTTTGCCGCTGTCACCTCTGGCTTGCTTAGTTAATTTCTAGTGATTATCATTGTTTTGATTACAGAGATTGTCTTTGCATTGAATAAATTAATAGTTTAATCTTATCATTATACATTACCATCACTCTGTTCTCCTATTTGATAATGTTCAGTGCTTTGCTACAATCTGTATTGTTAAAAGTGCTGTATAAAGAAAAATTATTGATTGATTAATTGATTGATATAAAGGGATTATTAATAGTTAAAATTAGCTTTTATTTTTACATGATCAGTTTTCATTTAATTTTTTTGATTAATTTCATTTATATTTACATTTGTTTTGATTTATTTACATTACATTTTGGATTGAGTAATTTCAGCTCTAAAATTTTTTTTAATAAATAATCTTTATTTAAACAATCAGAAATAATACATTAGTTTTAGTTTATAACTAACTTTAGTTTTAACTTTAATATATAAATCTAAAACCAAATATTTGATCTAGTATTGAAAATCTAAATTATTGTCAATTTTAGGTCACTCTGGATGGTCATGACATCAGAAGCCTGAATATTCAGTGGTTGCGTTCTCTTATTGGTATAGTGGAACAAGAGCCTGTCCTGTTTTCCACCACGATCGCCGAGAATATCCGATACGGCCGTCCTGGAGTTACTATGGAGGAGATTATTGATGCCACCAAACAGGCCAATGCTTACAACTTCATCATGGATCTTCCTCAGGTATGTATTACCTTACTAATAAATTACACAAAATAACACAGGAAGTGCACTGCAGGTGAATAGGGTAAAAAAAAAAACGAATAGTTATCAGACAAATGCCTATAATCTCAAACTTGACAGGTACGTGGAAAAAAGTGTTTCTGCCTGACGTTTTTCTCCTTAATTAAAATAAATATTTATTAGTTTTGCATATATTAATTTTGAATATCAAACAAAACTAATTTTATGATATCATGCAGACATTTGACACATTGGTTGGTGAAAGTGGGGGTCAGATGAGTGGAGGGCAAAAACAGAGGATCGCCATTGCTCGAGCACTGGTCAGGAATCCCAGAATCCTCCTGTTAGACATGGCTACATCAGCGCTGGATAACGAGAGCGAGGCTGTGGTACAGGAGGCCTTGGACAAGGTGAGTACAAACATCTTTTAACTAAGACCAAAATATAACAACTTGTAATGTTTTTAAGCTACATCCATCAGTTAGGCACAGTCCCTCATCCTGTCCTGACTCTTTGAAGTTGAGTCAAATTCACCTTCTGGATTTCTCACATTATCACAGTTTATGCTATAGTTTAAAAAATAGTAATAAAATATGACAAGTATTCAAGATTTGAACTTTGCCAGAACAAATTAATCTTGATAATTTTAAATTACTTTGTTGATAATGTAAAAATTACCCAGCTGTTAAATTTAAATAGATAATTAAAACCAATTTAGATTTAACCATTAAAAAATACCAGGGTAATTTATAATATATACTAAAGTTTTTTTTAATCATACTATAGTAAAGTATTCAAATCAATTTATTGTGGTAATTTTATAGTTGCTCTGGTAGTGTAACACTTATGTAATATAAACAAATTGCTTTACCCAATACCGTGCTATGTTTTCTACAACTAACTAGGGTATATTATACAGTGTGTATATATAGGGTGTACAAATACAACAACTATGGTATATTGAGGAAGCAGAGACAAGAGGCTTTCGGATTCAATTGCACAATTCAATTGGAGTTTAATAAGCAGAGTCAGAATACACACGGAATGAGTCAACACTGGCAAACAGTACATCGAAGGGCAGAGACGAGAGAATAATCCACAGTTCGAAGCAGGGGTCGGGCGATGAGCAAGCGTAATCCTTTAGGGCGAGGTAAAGAAGTAAATCCAGGTACAGGCGAGGTCGTAAGCTGCCAGTTTTTTACCGTAATGTTTTTTTATAGTGTAGTTTTAGCCACTGTCCTCTGAAAAAAAAAACTGATTGCTTTCGTTCTTTAAAATATCATCTCTTGTGTTCAAGTTTTAGCATCCTATAATTTAATGTAACATGTAACTTTAATGTAAATTTAATTGAACTTGTAAGCAAATGCAGGTTTGTTCAAAAAAGATATATTTCTATATATTTGTTGCATGCGTTGATTCAAAGGCTTTTTTTCAGGCTCGACAGGGAAGAACAACTATAAGCATTGCACACCGTCTGTCTACCATCCGTAACGCCGATGTGATCGTGGGCTTTGAGCATGGGCGTGCTGTAGAGAGAGGCACGCACAGCCAGTTACTGGACAGAAAGGGAGTTTACTTCACACTAGTAACCCTGCAGAATCAAGAAAAGGATACAGACAGTGATAAACCAGAGGATAGTAAGTACAGATGGTTTTTGAGGTCATTAGAAACCTGTATCCTGATATTTTGTCTGTGAAACATGTAAGCAGAAATTTTGCATCACTTCACCAGTGAATTTTCATGCATTGAAAGAGACATGTCCAGCCATGCATTTTTATGAGAATTAAAAAAAAAAACTTTGGAAGCCTAAAAAATGTAAAAAGTTAATTGTGACTTTTTTTTGCAAATCTAAGAAAAGACGCCAGAATAATTAGATTTTTTATCAAATAACAGCTTTTTTGTAATGTGGTGCATTTTTCAATTAGACCAACATGAAAAAAAAAAAACAAGTGGGTGGGCAATATGCTAATGTTTCATGTTGACCTCAACGGGAAACTACTTAGGACTTCAATGATTCAGAGTTGACTCTTTCTTTTGAGAGACAGTAACTTTATACACGGTGCACTTTCCGATTTAAAACTTTGCAGGATGTTTTCATTCCTTTAGAGCTGTGTTACACACTGCATTAAAGGTCAATTTAAAAAAGGAAATCCATAATGGTCCGTTTAGAATGATGCAGATATCTGGGCTTGCAACCAGGGTTCAGGTAGTTCAACTGGTAGTTTAAGCTTACATCCAGCTGTTTCAGCCAACCCTGAATCTGATCTGCTAGAGAGGAAAAAAAGTAAGCTTTTAAGTCTCTTCTGAGCTGCTTGACCTCAGTTGTTCATCACTGGTCTGAGTTGACCACTATGCTGTCTATACACACTGGTTAATTATGGATCATGCACCTTGTAAAGCACAGGTCCAGTCTGCTGCACAACCACTGCAGATTAACCACTTTGGATCTCCTCCCACTGTATTGCGCAGAAAACAACCACAGTAAATTATCTTTCTTGTGCCTGGTAATGTTGTTTCCCATAACAGCTGCATTAGTGTTTAGTTTTAGAAGATCCAATCTGGTGTGGACATCTCTCCACACTATCTATTCTCTTTAAAAATAGGTCAGGTGGTGACTTACCTGTGGTACAATTTGGGGTTGTATGATAGCGCAAAAGAAATGTAAGATAATTTAGCAATGCACATTTGTTCATTGTTCAGTTTTGTTTTTCACGCCCACCTTAAATATCTGGACATTTCTCTCAGCCAGTCAATTGGTGGCTGGGTGCACTGGTAATAAATTTCTGTTTCAAAAATCTTTGAAGTAAAAGTAGTTGCATTGTCAGTCACTCAACTAGTTAAGGTAATCCATATGCAGAAAACAATCATTTTGGTCTGGTAATTGTAGCTTGAGAGGTCATTTGTGACATGCAACAACACTTCTAACCACTTCTTATAAGCGTCTACTATAATAATGAACATATATTAAGAAAAGGACCTGCAAAACCTATTTGCAACCATCTCCAGCACTCACCCAGAAATTCCCATGGGTGAAGAGGGACATGACTTGGCATTCGTTGTTCTTGTTGACAGACTACACACTCCTTACAGCTTCTTTCTACATTCAATCAATTTTTGACCACCACACATATTTACGGGCCAGAGCTTTCATTTTAACTATGCTAGGGTGTCCTGAGTGAATTTCATGCAACACTGATTTCTTAAATTTGAATGGGACAATCACCTGTGCACCCCATAACACACCCCTGATCTTTTTTTTAGCATTAAACACTTTCGAATCTTCTGACACTTTACTTGGCCAACCTTCCACTACATACTGCTAAACTTCAGAAAGCTTTTGGTCTGTTCTAGTCGCTCTGACAATCTGTGATGCATTAAGAGGAGCCTCCTGCAGATGATTAGTCCAAAAAAAGGTGATATGTGCTGATATTTCGTATTAATAAATTAAATGATGCTCAGTGCTTCTTTCTCAATCTGTGAATATTTCTTTTGAGCAAGAGACAAGGTACGAGAAGCATATGCAATAAGATGCTCCTATTATCACAAGCTAAACTCAAAGATAACTGAGGATTCTAGTGTACTAACAAGTGGAATTCATTTTGAAATTTTGTAATGCTACCTAAATAATGACTAAAAGTACAGTAAAGCCCTATTCGGACAGGACTAGTTTTACAGGGGGTCATTAGAGAATGTTTTGTTTCACAGACTACTTGGTGATTTAAATCCCATCTGAATCTGCCATGTCTGTGTTTTTCTCTCACAACCTCTGTGATAATTCAAGAGTCCGAATGCGATGTCTGTGATATTATTTTTCACAACGCGTTTCCTTTTGTGTTTTAGCCAACGCAATATGCCGCAGATGCCCTTACCACAAGCACATTTAATATATTATGATATATAAAATAAATAAATAAATACAAATAAAGAGCCAGATCACGTAAACTGTTAAGACTGGCTATTGTAATATCAGTATCAGGTAAGATTACTCACGTTCATTTCTGCGCTCGGTTACATATGTTTTAATTATCAAAATTAAACGTGTTTACTACAAATAACAATCATAATAGTTGAACTAAAGTAACCACACATTAACATGGTTTCCATTTAGCTTCACCATGGTATTTGTGATTATACTAATTGTAATCAATCTGAATGACTATAGCAAAGCATGCATACAGAGCGGGTGATCTCTGTGACGCCCATATGTACAAAACGGACCCTCTCACCTCTGTCATGAACACAGAGGTGTTAGTTCCGTCCGAAATGGTACATGAAGATCACGGACGACAGGTGATAAGAATCGAAGCTCACACGTACAGTAGTTTAGAAAACTAGTGCTGTGCGAATAGGGCTACAGTGCAATTCGGCTAGGTATACATCCGCGCTAAAATATCAAGGTCAACGTCATCATAGCTTGTGTAGTATAGACCCAGCTCCCAACACAACTTTGTGAATAAATTAACGTCAATAACAGCCCACCACTAATAATAATTTACCAAGCCTTTCACATTTAAAGGTGCAGGTATATCTAGAATAGTCCTCACCTTGTTGGATACACTTCTCCTTCCATCTATTACATGACTGAAATATTCAATTCATATCTGGCCCCACAGACACTTAATTTATTTTTTACTCTTAAAAGCAGTGTTTCTGAAAGCCACTGTTGATATTTGAAATCACCAAAACAAACACGCCCCTACCCCAAAAGGGTCTTGCCACTTTAATATGTCTGCCCCACACATACGTAGCTTAAGCAACCCAGTGAACGAGTGAAACAAAGCAATACCTATGTTACACTGTCTACACGGGATGCGAGTGGCACGAGTATAGTGGACTATAGAAGTCATTCTAATCAGTGATTATTATAATCTTTTGCTTTTTATCTTTCTGTCGCTCTGCTCGGCTCTTCACTGAACACTCTCTCCTCCACATCATGAATAGACACGACCATTACTGCTGATTGGCTACAAGTTTGCTTTGCTAAAGCGAAATGCCAATTTTTTTTTTTTTTTTAAATTGTAAACCCTGCCTTTAATCCTTGAGGAAAATCATCAAATTGTCCATAATCTACTGGAAAATAAAAGGGGTGGAACTAATGCCACATGCCAGATGAACATAAACATGAAAGTCCCTTGCCTGTATTAGTCATACTTTCTTTTTTTATCATTAAGATCTGCTGATATAATTGAACTAAATCGATCTTAGAGAACACCTTCCTTCCAATTAATGGTAACTCATTTACTCAATCTTCATATTGCACAGTAATTGTGAATTGGACAGTTTTCACATGTGTAGGTAAATGGATGCACTTCACAAGTTATTAGAACATTAATATGTTGGAAATGTGTATACGCAATCATCCTATAATGACAAAATCTACCCAGTGTTTTTTTTTTAAATCCTTATTTTTCTGGATCCCAATTTTAAATTTTAAATTGTTCTAAGGTGCCTGGCAGAATAATGTAGTGCTGTGGAAGCTCCTCCCACATCTTACTTAGACCCGCCATGAGTAACTAAACAGATGATATCGTTCGCTGTTGTGGATGCTAATATTGTAATCTTTATAGTTATCATGCTTAATAATGTGCTAGTTAGCTAGTTTACAGTCTGCTCATTACTCCAGGTAAGAGAGGGGCCACTGATGTCACATGGAAAGTTTTACCAATGTTTTTACTAAGAGGGTCAGATGGCTCTCTGAAATCATTATAAATACAAAAAATTGTAATTTGTATTCTGAAGATGAACAGAGGTCTTACGTGTTTGGAATGACACAAGAGTGAGTGAGTAATTAATGACTTTTTTGATGATTTTTGGGGTGAACTAACCCTTCAAAGTAGTCCAAATCTGTAGAAAAACAGTGGACTTGGCAACACTTGCTTGCGACTTGTCGGTCTTTGCATCTGAATTGCACATTTATATCATGCGATTCTGACAAAAAACAATTGCAAGAAAAAAGTAAAAATGATGAGATACCTTTGTTTTATCTAGTGGTGGAAATGGGTTTTCAAATGTTCTTTTGAAACCATGGAAATGCTTTATTTTCAGATACTATATGCAGTGCTCTTATTTATCACATTTAAATTTAATCATAACAATAGTGACTACATCTATCAATGACAAAAACACAACTACAGTAGTATAAAGTACATAAACTAGTACAGTAGTACTTTATATTGCAATGAATTCTTGTGAAGTGATGCAAAAAATAGCAAATGAAGGTGGTGTAGTAGTTTTTAGTACTTTTGTCTTTGTTTAGAAAAGAGCAGAATGAGGGTCAATGACATTGTGTACATTTTTGGGTAAAATGGTTTCTTTAAACACTAACATGACGCTAAATAACACAGCTGCTGAGATGACCATTACAGAGGAGGATGGGCTTGAGAAAGTAAGGAGCTTCAGCAGAGGAAGTTATGAGAGTGCCCTAAGGTACATAAACATTATGACTTTTGATATGTATTTCGGAGGAGAATCCTAAATGTTCTGTTTTTAAATTCCAACACCTTTCCAACAGGCGTTCTTTGAGACAGCGATCACAGTCTCAGATGTCAAACAACATTCCGGATGCCATATCTGGAAATTTAAAAATGCACTTGGACCATTTAGAAATGGAGGAAGTTGAAGCAAACAACAAGGTCTGGAACTGAATATAATTACATAATATCACACATGCAGCGCTTCCTGTTTTTGTTGTTTTACTCTAAAGTCCCCTATCTTGTTTTTCAGAAAAGCAAGGGTAAAGATGAAAAGGTCATTGAACCTGCGCCTGTGGCACGAATCCTGAAGTATAACCGTCCCGAGTGGCCATATATGCTGCTGGGCTCTTTAGGGGCTGCCATCAATGGATCGGTCAACCCTATCTATGCTCTTTTATTCAGTGAAATCCTTGGGGTGAGACACACACTCATGAAGTCTGATTTGAAAATTTGATGTGTACCTTGTTGAAAAAGTTTTGAATAAAATGCAGCATCCCATTAGCTTGGCAATCATATAAACATTCCCTGCGCTATGCATTCTCAGTGCTATCTAGATTATCAACTTGATGGTAATTTTAGTTAAATGAAAAAAAAAAAGTGTGTGTTTATATTAAGAAATATACATAATTGTAATGGCAAGAGGACGTAGAAAACTCAAATGGTACTACTAGACATCAGCCTTATTTTAGTATTATTAACACTTTTATAGTTTTTATTAATGTTTGGGTTAGTTTTTATCTGTGCATTTCTGTTTTTTTATTTTAAATCTTTTGTTTTATTATAATGTCTGTATAGTTTTATCATTTTAATGTCAGTTTAAGTTAAGTACTTCAAACTACACCAAATGAAAATATTTTAAAGTTAATTTGGCAACTATCTGAAAAAAATGTAAGGTTTGGTGTACATTTATTTATATGTCTATCCACGAAGAAATTGTTTAGGGTAATTATAGTTAATGATGATTACCCATGAAAGGCACAGGCAAACACCACCTTTAGTGTGTGCAATATTTGTTATTTGAAACAATATCATGGTTGCTTTTCAGACATTCTCCATTCAAGACCTAGATGAACAGAGGAGGCAGATAAACGGGATTTGCATTTTGTTTGTTAGCATAGGAGTCCTGAGCTTCTTTTCACAGTTCTTACAGGTATTTCCACTATTCCTTGTTGAGATTTAACATTTCCCTGTGAGAAATGTGTTGTGATATTACAGAAGACCCCTGATGCTATGCTATGTTTCTCGCAGGGCTACTCATTTGCCAAATCAGGAGAGCTGTTAACTCGCAGACTGAGAAAGGTTGGATTTCAGGCAATGTTGAATCAAGAGATTGGCTGGTTCGACAACTCCATTAACAGTCCTGGTGCTCTCACTACCAGACTAGCCACTGATGCCTCCATGGTGCAGGGGGTGAGTAACAAAAGATACCAACGGCGCAAAGCTGGGAAATGCATTGATTTAATACTTGTTTCTTATAGACACAGCAGTAAAAACTTCATAAGTAGACTTTAGGGGGAAAGTTACATAAAATCATTAAAGAGGTCATATGTTCTAAAAAGAACAATATTTTGTGTAATGTAGTGTACATGCATTATTGTTTCTCCTTTAAGCCCCACCTCCTAAAATGGATCGATTTGTACAAAGCTCATAATTAAAAAAAAAACGAGATGTGCTCGGATTGGTCAGATATCCAGTGCATTGTGGTTGGCTGAATACTTCAAGCGTGTGACGGAAATGTTACACCACTTACCTCGGCACTATGACACAAAAACAATAAAAGCCGTTAC
>JAUMHI010000049.1:4755979-4773499 GCA_032359435.1 Enteromius unitaeniatus
CGTGTCCTTCCGCTCCTTTGCTCCGCTGAGAGCGTGAGCTCACACGCACACCACAGCGAGCCGCCGTTTGTGACAATGTGTATATACAGTGTGTATGTGTATATATATATATATATATATATATATATATTCTGTAGATAGATAGATAGATAGATAGATAGGTAGATATAATACTGTATGTATTAAATTTTTGCTATATTCTACAGCTACACAAATAAGAAAATTGAAACAAGCTCCTAAATGCATGCAGACTTCTTTGTGGTTTGTTCATAATAGTGTTTTTTTGGTAGAATGACTTCATGGCATACATCAAAAAAGGTGTGTTTTTTACTGATAAAGGGATTTATTCCACAGTAGGTGACCGAATGAGTGCACTTAAAAGCCACCCGGCAGATTAGCGCTCCGCCACACAAGCATATTTAGAGTCTGACTTGTAAAGAATAATCACTACAGCACATCCATTTAGAATTGATTTTGTTGATGTGTGATGGTTTTTTAGTCGTCTAAAGTGCTCAGAGAAAACTAGTCGTGCTTTCAGTAATAGACTCTTCTCAGTGAATTACAGTATTAATGGAAGGGAGAGAGAAACAGACGTAGGAGCTGTAGTCTGGGTGGAACGGAGCCCATGCGTACTTGTTAGATTTGACAACAGTTGCAGTCATCCGAGGCTTTGTATTCAGGGAAGGGAACCACTGGGAAATGTAGGTTTAATTAGAGATCTGAAGTGTTATTTGCAGCACCTGGGTTGGGATATTGGAGTTGTTAGTGGGATGGTACAGCAGTGAAGCTCATCAGATGAAACCGTGTTAACAAAACGCTGTAGGGCCGTTCACACTAAAAGTGATTAAAGCGCTGGAGGTCAGTCGCTACACCGCTTTTGGTTTCTGTTCAATGACCGTGTCCAGCTCTTTCAGGTGATCGATCACTGCTGGTCCTCCTAGCGATAAGCAATGCATCGCTAGCAAATTAAAAAGACTTTTTTACGTAGAACCAATTCTTGTTTTAAGTAAATGTAGAGTTTTATGCTTTAAAACAATTATTTGAAAATGGATAGTAATACTATAATTATAAAAATATAAATTTATTAATAAGTTTATTAATGATTCCAGCCTTTAGTGAGACTTTTTTTTCCCCTTTATATCATATCAATATGTTTGTGAATTAATTTTATTGACGTTTTTAATTGTTAGGCTGCATTTATTTGAGTAAAAATACAGTAAAAACAATGAGATTGTGAAATGTAATTACAACCTCAAATAACTCAATATAAATGAAAAGATTTTTGTGACTTTTTATCTCACAATTTAGAATTGCACGATATAAACTCGCAATTAGGAGTTCTAAAGTCAAAATTGCGAGATATAGTCAGAATTACGAGATATAGTCACACTTGCAACATTATATCTCAGAATTCTGACTTTAGAATTCACCGTTTTGTGATTTGTTACTCAGAAATGTGAAATATAAACTCGAAATTGCGAGTGTTCTCAGAATTGCTACTCCCAATTCTGACTTTACATCAAGCAATTCTGGGGGGAAAAGGGCAGAATTGCGAGATAAAAAAATTGCAATAACCGTTTTTTTTAAATTCAGTGGTGGAAACTGGCTTCAATACATTTCCATTTGAACATTTTTTATTTAATTTTATTATTATTTTATTATTATTAATAAGTCAGTGTCACGTGATTCTTCAGAAATAATTTCAATATTACATTTATGTAACAGTTCTCATTATTATCAGTGTTATAAATAGATGTACTACTTCATATTTTTGTGGAAACCCTTTCAGGTGTTGTCTCAGGATTCTGATGAACTGTAAGTTTGTGCAGTGTCTGCAGAGGCAGCATTTTTCAGGTTTCGGACATGGCTACGGTGGAGTGCAGCGTACTAAAAATGTGAATTATGAAATTGAATCACGACCCTCATGAATATTATGATGAAGGATGTGTCAGTGTCAGCAGTATGTGTGTGTCCTTTCTGTCACCTGGTGTCTGTCCTCATTGCTGATGTGTTTGTGTGTGATTGTGACCCAGACTCACTCCCGCATTATGTATCCAGTCAGCATCAGAAAGGGGGAGAGAGAGAGAGATGCTGTCATGTAAGGACTCTCTGACCTGAACAACTCCTGACAAACACCATTTCTCTTCCTTACCTCACTTCCTCTGCCTCTGTCTGTATTCTTTTATTTCTCTCTCTCTCTCTCTGTGGTTGTCTACATCGCTCCATCTTTGTCATTCACTTTCTTGCCCTGTGTCTTTCTTTCTCCTCACCATGAGACTTGAATATTAGCAGCTGTGGTTCTGTTCGGCCCACTGTGGAGAGAATCAGTATTTGACCTTGGAATTTCTAAGCGTTTCATCAGTGACGTCTGCTAGAGCCGAACAGAATTAAACAGGACTGTGAGAATTAGGATTTTTTTAATGCATGCTTCATTTGGCCTTTGGGCTTTCAAGCACAGAGCCATTTAAAATTAACCAAAGAACTCGGATAGAATAACTTTTCCTTTTATAATAATAATAATAATAAAAAAATCAGTTTTACCTAAAATAACTATTTTCTAAACATTTTTTTCTAAATTCAGTTTGTCCTGAAAAAAATTAAATGACCTTGACTCATAGATATAATTTATTTGTTCCATAACAACAAACTAGCTTTCTCTACGTCAATTATGCATTAACTAATATTGGTAATAATAAAACAAAGTGTTCGTAGAATGTTAATATGAAATATTTATTTTAAAAAAATATATATATTAATAAACTTTTTTATTATTATTAAAAATGTATTTTTTTGATTGCAAGTAGTAAAAGATTTAATTTTTTCCCTCCAAACTGTCCTCCCAAAATTTAGGTTTTTGATTAGAATTATTTCAGTCTCCAAAAAGGGCAATGTAAAAACAGCTTTATGGTCCATATATATTATAAATACCATATATTACAAAATGAATTGTTAAATATCAGTTGTACATCATTGCAGAAAGTTTTGATTATTAATTCAGTTTGGTGTACTTTAAAATGACTTAAAATAACACATAGATGGATGATTATTTTGATCTTGGTTATGATCATCTTGATTATTTTATCCTGTAATTTCTGCCATCAATTATAACTTGACTTTCTTGGAACAAACCTATGATAGATGAAAGGAGTCAGGATGGTGTCATTTTGACTTGAGATAAGATTTAATAAATGTCTTCACCACCTGTAATAATACAGTATATTAGATGTTTTTCATCTGTGTAGTTGGGTGTTGGTGGTTTGTGTCCAGCAGGGGGCAGAGCAGCTTGCTGCTTTGTTTCTCACAGCGCCTCTGCAGTGGACTCCTGTTTTTAAGCTGAAATTTTAATAAACTCTTGTTATTGATTGCCGGGTTATACCTGGCACTGAACGAAAGATGTAAATCACAGTATCTAGCTATAAAACTGTCTGTATTTCTCTCTTCTCATTTCAGTGAACAATGCTTTAGTGACATAACTATAAACATTTGCTGTACTGCCAAAGCATATGAAGTATGTATGCAGCAGAGCAGAAACAGAGATGAAATTAAATAAACCAAGTGCAGTATGGATAAATGAACAAGTATGAATACTTAAAAGAGTTTTTTTATATATAGTGGTGTAATATAATTTGTAAAGTTGTCAAGTTTTAATGTTTTTAGCATCATGAAACACTGTTTCAACACAGACCTTCATATTTTTGGAGCCTTTGCTACTTTTTTCTTAGATTTTTTACATAAAAAGCTAAAAAGAACAGCGAATATACTTTCGTTCTAACAAAATAAGTCTTTACTTTTACTTTTTTTTGCATTTAACACATCCTTGCTGAATAAAAGTAAAGAATAAAAGTGTGATTAATTGCATCCAAAATAATAGATTTTTGTTTACTTTATTGCATGAATGTGCACTGTGTTTATTTATTGTGTATTTATAAATACTAACGTGTGTGTGTGTGTGTATATATAATGAAGATTATATGTATAATATATATATATAATATGCTATGTTTATACAGAAAATATAACAATTTAAATATATAAATGTAAGTATTTTCCAAATATATACTGTATGTGTGTGTACTATATATATACTTTTATTTTGAATGCAATTAATCACAATTCTTCATTTGACAGCACTAATGTATTTATTTTTAAGGACTGTAATATTATGTGATTCAGTTCAGTTTTATTTAGTTTGATTTTTGAATGTGCCCAAAAGAATCCGTGCCAAAACTATAATTATACATGCAATTCTAAACAATAAGTGCATTTTCTGCATACAGATACTTCTTTAAATATTATTTCTGGAGATGTCGTTTTGTCTTTCTTTTTCAGTATTGTAATGATTTGTTTTTGTAATTGAATGTCTGCATCACAACACTGGATTGCGCATTACATTTTCTAAGAGAGCAATTTACTGCTGGCTATTTGAGCTTAAATAATGTGGGTAAATGACAGTGAGCGTGTGTTTGAGCACTGCGTGCCGCTGACCCACTCGTGTTTTATAAGCACACAGCCTGCAGGTGCAGTTTGTCATCATGCGCCGATGCTTATTTGTTGCTTTGTTTGTCTGTGTGGTATTTTGAAGGATCCCGAGCCGAGGAAGCAGCACACAGAGGATGCTGGGAAACGGGTACATGTTATCTCGCTCACAGAACGCTTACTTAGTGCCTCTCGCCTCTAGACGTGTTTGTGTGTGTGTGTGTGTGCTGTGTTTCACTTAGTTTTGAACTGGAAGCTGAGTAAATCTCCTGGTAGACAGTGTCTGTGTCAGGACGGGGCGACTGGGTGTACATGTTCATGATCAGACCAATATGATTTTGTCAATAGCCTCTCAGAAGAGAGCAAACTTCAGAAAGTGTCATTGATTGGACGCTGTCTGATCTCTACAGCCTAGTGCCTCATATTTCACAGACATCCAGAGGATTTAAGGTCTCCTGTGCCTTTTTGATAGAGTTATCGCCAGTTCTTGGATTAAATGGATGGAACTCGCTGTAATTCTTAAAAGTCCCATGTAGTGCCAGACTTTTAAACGTCACACTTAGATTAAAAGAGACCATTTGACAGACATGAACGTGCCCATCAACAGGCACTAATTGAATTGAATTGTATTTGTTGATGGATTACTATTACTATTAGTAATTACTATTAGAAAATTGTTTTCTGAAAATTACTATTTTTAGTATCTTCTAGTTATATTTAGTTACGCCATATTGATTTGTATTCTTAAAAACAGGTTTAATGCACTTTGTATATTCTTAGAAATATGAGTAATGTATCAAAGCTATCAAATTTACATTTTTCAATGTGATTATATATATATTTTAAGAACTTAATTAAGGATATGCTTTCAGAGACAATAGCAAAAAATGAGCAAAAAACAAAAATTAGCATAACATTTTTTGCATACCATTTAGTACTATAAAATTATTATACAGACATAAATATATGTATTTACATTTTAATGAGGTGTATTTGTAATTATTAATTTGTAAATGAAAACAACTTTTTTTGTTATTTTAATTCATTGTATTAATACATTTAGTTCACTGAAATGTGAATATTAAAATGTGTATTTAAAAATACACTATTTGTGTATAAAAGATATATTATATTGTATATTATATTCTTAGAAAATGTAAGTAAAGTGTCGAATGTAGCAAATGTATATTACTTTAATTTAAATTGAAATTATATTTAAAATGTGAATTTATTTTAAGGCTATACTACTCTTTAAACAATAAGAAAACATTACTTTTTTATTTAAATTACAGTTCTATTTAAAATGTAAATATATTCTTTAAGAATTTGTTTTATGGCTATATCATTCTGACACAGTAACAAAACATTAGCAAAAAACATGAACAGGCAAAACAAAAAAAGAATGAATAAGTAAATAACAGAATTTTTTCAAAGATGTAAGTTGCTTGAATTCTATCTAATTGCTCTCTAATTCAATTGCTACTAACAAGCATCTTTTCCAATTTTAAAGTCACTAACCTGTGTTCAACAGGTGTTCATTTTGTCAACCTGGTACATTGTAAACGTAAATGGATTTCCTTTTGGACGGATTGTAAGACCTGTGTGCCCTTATTCCAGGAAATTGTGTAAAACCAGCCAATCAGATTAGAGCTTGGCTTTCAGACTGAGAAAAGGCTTGTCTAAATAACAGGAATTTAGGGATATGTTGTTGAGCAGAATTGCATGGTTTCAGTAGTTGAGCTGATCCCCTGATTTGCTGTACTTCAATGCACATTGAGATCTCGTTGGCCAGATTAACCTTTAGCAGGTTTTGAAAGATGTGTGCTGCTGAAAAGAGCAAATAGTGGAATATTTCAGCGGTGGTTACACACACTGAGCAGCCCCCCCAAAAAACTGGCCTTTTGGTTGAAGTTAGGGCCGGGAGAGGAAATAAAGCTCACTTCACTGACCCAGAGAAATAAGCCCTGTAAGTTCAGCACAGACTATATCTGACACACTCGACCCCTGCTCAAACCCAAGCGTGAAGCTGTAGAGCACAACAGTAGGCGTCTGAAAGTACCAATGCCATCAATTTCCTCCATAGAGAAATATATTTTTAACAATCATTTGTAAACATACCAAGTTGGACCTGGCATGAAAATGCATGAGAAAATACTTTCTGAGTCTGACACATGTCCCGTTTACTGCCGCAGGTCAGAAGGGTCCCGGGGTCGAGTGGTCATCTGCACAAGACCGAGGATGGAGACTGGGAGTGGAGTGATGATGAAATGGACGCGAGAAGTGAAGAGGGGAAGGCTGCTGTCAATCACGGGAGGGTAGGTGTGGCCTTTTAGGGTTTCAATTATTATTCATGTGAAAATGGTTTATTTATAAATATATGGATAGTATGTATTATTTGTTTATTTAAAATTGTTTAATTAGAAATATTTATTTATTATGTACTTTGTATTTCACATCTTTTAAAGTCAATACAATACAATATTTTTGAGCGTAGAACAGACTGAACTTGAATTGATTCATTAAAATGTTTCTTTATAAAGCAATATATTCTGTAAAAATATTTATATTTATTACTTTTAAAATTCCACACTTTTTGAAGTCATACAATATATCTGCGTGATGAACAGTGATATACTATACTAGTATACTATATATACATTTTTATTTTTTATTATTTATTCATATATATATATATATATATATATATATATATATATATATATAAAATAACAAATAAATATTTTCTTAAAAACTAACATTTTAAAAAAATATTTACACATAAATAAATATTTTCTATATTTATTCGTATTGTAATAATAAACATGCTAACTCTGAACTGATTGATTGACAAATCATTCTTTTTTGTGTTACTAATTTAATTAAAATGTTTAATTATTAATTTTTTTTATTTATAAATATTTTATATTATGTACTTTATATTACACACCTGTTGAAGTGTGATTACAATATTTTAGTGTGATAAACAGACTGAACGTATTATTCAAAACATTTTTTATCATATATGCAAATTATATATTACTATTTGGTAATAAACATACTGACTTTGAACTGATTCATTAATAAAGCATTCTTTTGAGTCTAATCCTTTCAATGAATAAGTTAATAATAATAATAATTTTTTTGAACGTTTTAGTCACAAATTATATAGCAGAAGTCTGTTTTTTTAGACAAATGTATTATTTATCATTCAAAGATGTATTGCATTTAGTTGGTAAAATGCGAAATGTACACATTTGCACCGGTGCTCTTAGACTTTTGGACCTTACTGTAAAAATAAAGCCTTCGGTATGAATCTGCAGTTAACCCACATATGAGATTTGAGCAGCTGCACTTTCTCTGATGTAAAGCCGAGCAGTACACATCAAGCTCTCTTAATATTTGATCATAAACGCTCTGCCCGTACCATACAGGTGACGCACACCATTTGATCAAAGCTGAGGGCCCTTTTTCTCTCAGAAATGTGGAATATATAATGCTAAAACGTCTCCGACAGGAAGGAACAATCAGAGCCCCCGAAGCGAAACGTCCGCAAATCAGCGGCAGCTAATGAAGCTGGAGACGTTGTTCTTGTGTTTATTGTTTATTATGGAATGCAAATGAGCAAGTGCTGATTGCACTCCCACACAAATAGCTACATCTGTATGTCGTACTTTGTGCGAGAGCGAGAACATAATTGAATCCTGTCTCGTTATTGCTTTTGCAGTCACGCAGGGTCAAAGACGAAAACCAGCATGTAAGTTACAGTCTTTCTCTCTTTTACCTTTCAGAATGTTTGTTTTTTAATTAGCTGTGTGGGGTAATCCATCGCTGCTTTGTGTGTGTCAACATGAAATCCAAACTGACCCTCTTTGCTTTATGTAATGTACGTTACCAGCTTAATGTGCATGATGAGTACAGCGATGTTTGTCTTTATCAAAACTTACTCTGTTACTGAAACGGCTTTTTTGGCAGTACAGGCTGCTGGTTAATGTTGGACAGGAGACAAAAAGATATATAGTTTTAGGGGTCGCAGCCTTTATAAAATCGTTCTTTTATATAATTTGCACTATTCATTTATGAGAAAAAAGACATATGTTGAAGTACAATATTTATAGACAAGAATATCATAAAAACTTGTATGGACTCTTTGTTCCAGGCTAGAGAACAACCAACTATTAACAACTTAGAAATATACATAGTCAGTCGTATAACCATCCAAAATGACCTTGTAATTGCATAGCAACGGCCTGGTAACCACTCAAAAGACTCAATGACCTGATGACTATTTAAAAAAACCTAAGCAACCACATAGTAACAACCTCGTAATCACCCAAAACGTTCTAGTTTAATGCAAAATATTGCCCTGGTAACGACCCAAAATATTCTAGTAAAACACCCCGGTAACCACTCAAAACATTAAAAAACAAAATACAAAAAAAACACAAAACTGATTGTAATATATTTATTATAAAGGCATTTCTGTTTTAAATTAATACTGTTCTTTCACAATATTATGCTTTTAACTGTATTTTTGATCAAATAAATGTAGCCTTGATGAGACTTTTTGCAAAAACATTGAACATCTTTTTAAAAGACAAGTGTAAGTGAAATTACAGAAGTAAAATGGGTCATGATTCCTATTTGGTGTTGTTTGGATTTGCGCTACAGCTGAAATCCTAGTACACTGTAAATGCTGTAAATATGATCTCAGACACAGGGGGCTTGACACTGACTATGTTTGGTTGTGAATAGATTTAATTAACGACTGAAGTATCGTTTGATCATTTAATTGAGAGTATCGAGGGATTGCGCTGTTTGCTTAATAATCTGCGTATTAAATAATTAACAAGTGTGGCCCATTCGACCGTATTGGACAAATAGCAATTAAGCAGCACAAACACAGATCTTATTTCCTAATGTCTGTGTGCACATATCCATGTTTTTTACATTTTCTCCCACTGGATTACCAAATGCCATGACTTTTAGCTCAGCCTTTGAGTTTTCAGAAAACCCATTTCCCCAGCTGCTGAAGAAGTGTCCTTGGAGGGAATGAAAAGAAACAGTGAGGGGTGGAAAGATGTCTTTCTGTACCTTCCTTTGCTCTTAAGCACTCCATTTTTCCTCTGCAGGGTGAAGTGAATGCTAACAGTCTCCCACTAGAGGACCTGTCCATTCAGCATCCCCAGGTGAGACCCGGCCGGCGCTGACAGTGTTGCTGTGATTTGTCTTGATTCGGTGGCCCTGATGCTCTGTGCTGTGAGGCAGCTGGTCTCTGGGCGGTCTGAACACGACTCTGTGGTTGCGACTGGGAGCCTTGAGGGAGCCTATTTAACTTAATATTTCAAATAAAGAGTGAGAGCGGGTGTCTGCTACAACAGCATCTGGAAAAGAGTCTCTGGTCCAAAACTTGCATAGGGAGCCTTTTGCATAATGCAGCTATGTTTCAGACACAAAGACTGTAGCTTCTTTCAGTTGCATTTATTATTGCATTTCAACATAACTGTTTAGGTTTAACGTAGGTTTTTATTTTTGTACAGTTAGTAATTCTAGTTACCCTTTCAGTCGAATCACTTCAACGTTACATATGGGAACTCGCCAATTGGAGAGACCAATTGCCTATGAGCCTTTTACTAAAGGCCAATGAACATTGGTGTGCACTGATTGTGCTCAGGTGCACTCAATCACTGTGTGAGTATAAGAGTGCATGAGCACAGTGCACATGCAGATTTTCGCTGAAGAGCCGTCGCCGTCTGAGCTGCTACAGGAGACTCCCTCTGCAAGTTCTGGAAAACGATCGAGGAAGATTCCTGATTTTAAGAGTTCCTGCTTTCTTGCTTTCTCGTCTGACAGCGTTTCTTCTGGGCGAATCCTGCGGGCTGGTAGCCTTTTTAAAGGCTTGCGTGCCAGTCATCTTGCATGTCCAGTGAGCAAAGACCTCTGAGTGCATGGAGTTGCCACATTAGGGCAACCGGAAGAAAGAACAAATTTTATTACGGTTGGTGAAGCGTTCTTCACGAGTTTCCTAACCTCTTGAATGGACATGATCGTTGTCTCGCGTGTCTGGGCCGAGTGCACGCTGAGACAGCTTTTGTGGATGGTCAATGCGTTCATTGCGAGCATATGACCATGGCTGGGGAACTTCCAGGTGAGCATTCAGAATGTTCCGTCCGGGGTGACAGCCGTGCGGACTTCTGATGCACCACGTAGTCCCGTTGTCCTCCTGGAAGAGACTGCTCCCCCCGTAACAGGGCTGAGTGTGTCTTTTGGGGCGCCCTGAGAGGATGAGATGTCTTCGGCAGCATCAGAGGGTGACTCTGTTGGTGAGGTTGAAACCGCTTTGGGAGCGCGCCGCGGTGTCTGCCCCATCCACGGCGGAGACCGAACTGTCGGCTCTGCTCCTCCGCTCTGCGGTAGGAATTGGTCTGGAGGTGCCGCGTATGCCTTTAGCCGACCCTTTGTGGATGGATACTTGGCTCCGCTGCACCTTCTCCCTGTGCCATTCTTCACGGAATTGCACGGAGAGCTTACCAGATCATGGCAAGCCCCTTACTCGTCACGCCTGCTCCCAGGCTCTTTGCCCCTGTCCACTCTCGATGGCGGTGCGACCAGGGGGTATGCGGCGATCCCTCAGGTGTTGCTGGATGCCGAGAGAGTTTGCTTTCTCCATGCCCCCACCTTCCAGGTCGGCCTAGTCTGCGACACTGTCAAGGACTTGGCCCAGGAGTTCTCCACCCAGAGGTGATGAGGACTACTCTTTGGGCAACGTCGATGGCATCTCCATCCCCACTCTCGGAGGAGGGCCGGGAGCTTCTGTGTATACGGAGAGAGCAAGTATTAAAAAAAAAAAAGGCTGTTCTCTCCCCACTAAAGCGGCAGAGGGACATCCGCATCCTAACAGCTGTCTCGGCTACTGGCTGATAATGGCTCACTCGTGGGATTTGTTGTATAAGGATGCGAAGAGACATAGTGCTGGGGCACTTCAGTCAACCGAGTAAAGAGTACTCTCCCAGAAAAATAAAAGAGAGGAGAGGATCTCTTTTTCTCGGTATGGAGCTGGACTCGATCGCTCTGCCCGCCTCACCAGCTAGCGCGTTGGTCACGCTGAACTGCCTAGATACGTCAGGCTCCTGGGGTAAATGACAGCATGCCCGCATGCAAACATGCCGCAGGGCTGATTCATTTGAGACCGCTCAGTGCTGGTTACACAATCGGGTCCTTAGATGGGCAGCACCATGGCACACTCCGGACTGGCATTTTCCCACAGTGTAGCCTCCTATTGGCCATGGCCAGGCAGGTCGTAGTCAAGGACACAGGTGCCTCGTCCACGGGCCGGGGTGTTGTATACAACCGGCAGGCAGCCAGGTGTCCAGCTGCTTTGGCATATAACATAAAAATGCCTCAAGTTGTTAGCCTCCACCCCCAGGTAGTCCATCTGGTATGGATCACTCTGGGGAGGCCAAAACACATTTCTTCGCCTTCCCCGTGTCTGCCCATTGCCTGCTGTTTTCCCTCGCTTGGCGGGGGTGCGCTTGCACAGCTGGTCTCCAGGACTTTTTATTATTATTCCTTTATTTAAGTACTTTAAGAGCAGACTTAGGTACGCCTTCCCCAGTGAGCCTCCTTGCACAGATGTGTAAATTCAGGGAGGATGAGGAACAGATCCTTGTGGTAGCCCCTTCTTGAGGATCCCTTAAAGGAAACTTCTCAGGGGATTGGGCACCTATGGCACCCGCATCCCAGGGGACGCGACAGACTTCTCCGGCGTTTCGATGCTGTCATAGAGATCATCTCCTAAGCGGGACGCTCCGAGATGAGTCTGTTGTAGACTAATGCTCCTCTCACGAAAGAGAGGACCCTCTAAGATGCAACGATTGCAGTTGTGCTTTCTTTCCTGCAAGAGGCTGTCCCTTCTTCTCTCTAAGTGTATGTCGCTGTCACAGCCGCTTTTTACAATGCGCGTCGGGTTGATGAAAAAAGAATTATCCCCGAGAACACATCTCTCACCCTCTTGGGATCTTGCTGTCGCTCTACATGGCCTGCAGCACACTCCCTTCGAGCCCCTTCAGGAAGCAGATATAGAACAAAAATATCTGGTGCTGAAGGACAGCCCTTTCAGTGCGCTGGTCTCTACTAAAGAGGACAGGAGACCCACAAATCATCTCTGTTTACATAGAGTGCCTTGAGCTTGGTTCTTTGGGAAAGCGCCGCTACACTGACCACACTCGGAGCATCAGAACACTCCAGCAGCTCGGATTCTGCTACTGCAGACATTTTTATCGGAAGGTTGCGTGCAGATCCTCTGCTGACGAACTGGAAAAGCTAAAACAGTCTCGCCAGTTCGCCACGTCTCTGAGGTCGCGCTGACGCCGACTACGGCTCTTCAGCGAAAACCTGCATGTGCACTGTGCTCGTGCCCTCTTATACTCACACAGTGATTGAGTGTGCACCTGAGCACAATCAGTGCACACCAATGTTCATTGGCCTTTAGTAAAAGGTTCATAGGCAATTGGTCTCTCTGGCGAGTTCCTTTATGTATCGTCTCCGTTCCCTCCTTCAGGGAACGTGGGTTACGTTCGTAACCTAGATGTTCTTCAGCTTTTAAGTTCTAGTTTAGTTATAGTTATTGATAATATAACCCTGATGCATTGTGCTAAAATTGTTTAAATAAATAACTAAATAAATAGCTTAGCTTCATAAAATTCTAAATGCAACAATATTAAACTTTTGTTAGGGCTAATAATCAATATGTGGCTAATATTAAATGTTATTAATGACATTATTATTATTATGTTAAAATGTAAATTGAAATACTGTTTTGCATAAGTGAATAATTTGTTTTTACTAAATTCTAGAAATCAACACTACATCTTTTTGCATTACAACATTATATATTATACATTATACATATTCATTTTAGGATTTGCTTAAGATTGTTTTATTATTAATTGCTTTTAGTTATTGTATTGAATAATATAAAAATGTGCCTTAAATTTGACTTTAGTTTAATTTTTAGTAATTTTGTTTTTTTTGTAATTTTTATTTATTTATTTATTTATTTATTTTAAATATTATGCTCTATTATCTATAATTTTATTTCTCCATTAAATTAAATCTATTACCTGTATTTAGATTTATTTTATTTTCTTGTTTAGTAACGTGTAAGTAATTTTAGTACTTTACCTTAAATTACAGTTACCTGACAAAGAGTTAAGGTTTTTAAGCTATACATTCTTTATTTAATATTTATGTTTTCTTTTATTTCAATGAACGAAAACTTTTTTTTCCCCCTAGTTTTAATAGTCGATAACACAAAACAGATTTTTAGTGGGCATTAGATGGCTTTAAGGTCATCTAAATTTTAAAATAAAGGCATGCAAGATTTAATACTAGTATTTATTTCCTTTTTATTCCTGTTTCTATTAATGTATGAAGATGTGCCGTACAGCTCCTCCACATGCAGCAACGATGATTTTGTCCTCCATAGTTTTGGAATTCTGCCTCCACTTGCTAGTAATCGTGTCACTGCTAGAGCAAGCTCCTGATTGGTTAACGTGGTGCAAATTTTCACCAAAGTTTAGTTTTTTCAGCTTGAGCGATTCACGTAAATCGTGCGTCAAATGCGTGAAACACTCAATTCACGCCATCTTATTCGCACAAATCGCATCATCAGCGCTGCTTAATTTGTGTTAATCGGGCCGCAGGATGTCTAATCGTGTCTTTGCGTTATTTCTATCTTTTGCGGTAGCGTGTATTTAACTTAACTTATATTTTACAATATTTTACTGTTTTACTGAAAAATTTTTTAAATTTTTTTTTTGTAATTTTATGATAATTAGAGTTTGACGCTGTTAGTTTCTGTATTTTACTGCCTTGGTTCTGTCATAATGTGGGTTGACTGAAGTAATTTCGCTTCACATCTCAAGTAAAACCCTGACTTCCTCCAGACCTGTGTGTAAGCAGCAGCGCGTGCCGTTTAAAGATCTTTTAACCTCAGCATCTAGAACACTTCAGCAAAAGCAAACAACTTACCATCATGTTGTGTGTTTGTGTTCAGGTTCAACCATTGGAGAAACCCTTGAGCATTCAGGGAGCGGTGAACATGGTCCTGAGGTTAAGGTGAGTGAGCTCATTGCCGTTTCTTTTTTGTTCCATCCCTCTTTGTGCTACTTTTATCTGGAAAGAGCGGCATGTCATCTGTATAAAGTGGCCAGATGTGTGTGTGCATGCGCATGTGGCTCGAAGAAGAGTGTGTCTCTTTTTAAATGATCTCTTTCACTCCATCTCTCGCCTCTTGTTGAAGTGCATCATGTTAATGCATTTTCTCAATCGCCCTGGGTTAGCGTGGGAATAGGTCCTTTAACCCTGACCTCACGTTTGCATTCTCCTGCCTGAATTTGCGTTTAAGCCCATGCAAAAGACCGCAATCTGTTCTCAATTCACGTCTAAGGCCAGAAAAGCTGAAGCGAGTGCTTGACAAAACCAGTGGTGGCGTCTTACTTAAAATGGGCAGAAATTAGAAACTTCAGCCAACTTGCTTATCGATTAAGGAAAAATATAGACCAGGACTTAGGTTTATTCATCCGTTGTTGATTATATAGGCACTGATCCTGTGGAAAAACACGTGGTAGTCTCAGTTGATTTAACTAGTAAGAAATGTATGGCATCTTTATAGCTTTATACTTGTTTGAAAATGTCAGTAAATATATTGACATGCGTACAATTGTATATGTATGTGTGTGTTAGGGGTGGGCGATATGACAATTTTTGATTGTTGCCGATAAAAATTTCTCCACAACCTGCTTTTTAAGGAATATCGTAGTATTTTATCATCTCTGTCTCAACAGTTATCATGTACAGACAATGATGAAAAGGGTTCAAATAGGTAGAAAATATTGGAAAACCAAAGAATGTGCAGGAGCTGAGTGGAGTCGTGGATCATCCAGGAAATTACGTATAGTATTACGACTCAAGCTCAAACTTTTCAGTGGGGTCATTTTTTATTAATTAGATTATTATTTTGTCTTGTGGGGTTTATGTAAACATCTGTTATGTGAAATAGCCTATTCAGGACATTACTAAATAAAAAATAATATGATTTATGATCCTTTTTTATTTGAATTATTAATATTTTACACATTCTGCAAAGGGTATGTACATGTACAGTACAGCTGTGTGTGTGTGTATATATATATATATATATATATATATAGTTTTGATGTCATGGTGATTTCAGCAACAATCTTTTTCCATGTCGTGACATACATTAGAGTGAAATCATATTTCTAGTCATATCTCTGCATCATATCTTCTGAATGAAATCCAATACATGTTTCTTATTAATTCTGGGGAGCTGATTCCAAAAATAGGGGTTGTTTCCTACAATAAATTATGTATTTTGTAGCCTTTTTGCTTTCCACAAACATTTGTTAGCTGAAGAAGTCTTGTATTTTCCCTTCATCAGCAGAAAAAACGCCACAAGACATGATTCCCAGCTTCCTCTGAGCAAGATTGCAACTTTAAATAATTCTGAAGACATTATTTTATGGTTAAATCTTGTCTTTAATATGGTTACATTTGGCTGCTTTTGTCATTGCATAAATAAATACATTTGACCTCTGCATCATCAGATTAATAACATTGGGCATTTTTTGCCAATCAGCAAAAATGTTATTCCAAGAAGCAGGACAGGGACTTGGTTCTTTGATATGGTTATTGATTAAATGAACAGATGAAATTTAAGGATTAAGGTTTAAACCAAAAGAGTTGGATTAGAAGATCAAAAAGGTGATTTTTCTTATTTATGTAGTATATGCCAGATGATTTGTTCACAATAAGAGCAACACTATAACATGCAGTCAGAAAATCGAAAGTGTGATTATCAATACATGCTGACTGTTGTGCAAAATTATTTTCTGTCAATCAAGACAGATGTTTCTTCTGCCTGCAGAATGCAACAAGATGTCTAACCAAAGCTAACTAAGTCATGATTCTCAGTACTGATAAAGAAATGCTTCAGTGTCGGTGCCAGTAAACCAGCTGTTATTTGCTCAGCAAGATTCTCTTCAGACTGTTTATGCAGTTGTGCATGACGTTACAAATTAATCATTATTCGTTGATTTATAAGTGTTGATGCTGTTTGTTTTCATGTAGAAAAACAACAGATATAATTAATGTTCTCGGTTCATACATGTTTTATTGTTGATGAAACTAATAAATATTTGAAGAACATTAGATTTCCAGTGACCAATCAAAGGCTTTGCTGTTTTCATCTTATTGGTCAGGTCTTTGAAACTAATTTTGTATTTTTGAAATATGTTGAATACCACAGGTCTAGGTCAAAGATCAATACTCATATATAACCCAAACATGAGATCAAAATTGACCCACTTTAATTTCTTAAAGGGGCAGTTATATTACATTTAAAAATATGGTGTTTAACCAAGATGTAGGTGACTTTGTCTCTTCAGTAGAACACAAAGAAAGGTTTTTAACTCAAACCATCGCCGTTCCAAAGTTAAGACTTAACCAAATTAAACCCTACAGCTTGTGGCGATACGTTGAGGTTATAAGACATGAAACGATCTATGTTTCAAATATGTTTCTATGTTCTATGTTTCACGTCTATGCAAAAAACTGAACTGTATTTATAGAATTAATTAAACCTCATATACACTACGATCCCTGACTTTCCTGATTTAGTTCACAGCATCTGGCGTACGACCCGTCAACGTGTTCTGGCACATAGATACAGATTCATAGATAACACGTAGATCCATGGAATGGCCCATAGAAACGGTCACTAATAAGGCATCTATGTATATATCTCTATGTGCCAGACGGTGATGTGTCACACGCAGGGTTTAGTTTGGTTTTGTCTGTGTATGTTTTTTGTCTCAGAGCTTTGGAGCATTTGGTACCCATTGACTTGAATTATATGACTGCAATGGTTGAACTAACGAAACAAAGTCACCTGCATCTTGGATGCCCTGGGGGTGAGCAGATAAACATCAAATGTTCATTTCTGGGTGAACTATCCCTTTAATG
>JAUMHI010000049.1:4773599-4801384 GCA_032359435.1 Enteromius unitaeniatus
CACCTGCATCTTGGATGCCCTGGGGGTGAGCAGATAAACATCAAATGTTCATTTCTGGGTGAACTATCCCTTTAATGAACATTTTTATTGTGACCAATTTGTTAAATTTGTTTTCTAGTAATCTCTTAGTGCATTTTATTTTTTAATTTCCAATAGTGCCAGATAGCTGTTTAGTTAATCTAAAGTACATTTGATCCACTCAATTCCCAAAAAGTCCTACCCTACAGTTTTCAGCATTCAATATTGTGTATCACACAGAAAAATTGTTATCACACTGATAACACATTGTACTGGTTTTGGTTTAACATAATGTGTTTCATAAAGGGAAAAATATTTAATTATACTTTTGGTTACCAGTAAGACAGCATTACCCTTTTACACACATTTACCTTTGAAATCTAAGTCAGGTTTTCCCACAGAATCAGCACGGAGAAAAAAGGGTCTGCAGGTTGTACGGTTCACCGGCGTGTTCTCAACTAATCATTACATTGAAATCTTTCTGTCTTTCAACCAATTATCCTCAACAACCCCAGTTTGGATTGACAGAGAACATGAAGCGTGTGAAGAGACTTTTTCAATTTTCAGCATTGAAACTTCTAAACAACATTGATTCTGTGCCAAAAACGGACATCTAATCAAGCTGCAAAGACAGCTGAGTTTGAACCCTCATCACAGACAGAGAGAGCGAGAGAGAGAGGCTGTTGTAAACAGATGCAGGAGAACAGAGATGAATGGCTCGCATCCATTTGCACAGTGAGGTCAGTAGCGAGAGCAGGTGTTCGGCTCATCAGAACGGATCAGGATAATGGGCAGGAAAGCGAGGGATAGACTTGTTTGTATGTGCTTGCTAAATGATTTAAAATGGCTTTAATTACCTCTGCAAATATTTCTTGACGTAAATACACGCAAGTGGATCAATGAATGCGCCGTCAGAGGCTGATCGGTAAAGCCGCAAGCAAACGTTCTCTTATGATTACCTGCTGTAACTGAGATTGACCCAGGGTGATCTGAATATTTGTCTCGATTATGAAATGGATTTCGTTTGGCTGAAATGGATTTTCTTTGTTTGGCTGTGTGAAAAGGATGGACCTGAATATGGCTTGTATAATTCTACAGATCAAGTGTTGTGGAAATGTTTAAATTAAAGGAATAGTTTATAAAGGAAAAATGTAATAAATCCGAGAAATTAATGTACCCTCAGGCTATCCAAGATTACATTACAACATTACAAGAAATTTAGCATTGCATTAATTGCTCACAAATAGATGCTCTGCAGTGAATGGGTCCCTTTGTTTTACATCACAATAATCCACATGTGATCCACACTACTTCAGTCCATCAGTTAATGCCTTGTAAAGTGAAAACCTTTAGGACTTTTTCTTACTTTAAAATGTCCTATCTGGCTATATTGCAGCTCCAGTAAGGAATAATTGACTCCGGGCTGCTGAATTATTAGAAAAATAATGCACACCTGAGGTGGTGATGTGGTCATGACCCGAAGCATACACCTCGGGTGTGCATTATTTTTCTAATAATTCAACAGCCCGGAGTCAATTATTCCTTACAGGAACTTCAATATAGCCGGAACGGACCATCGATGGCCCAGGGTCAATTATTCTGCTTATGGTTGCCACACATCAAGACTTCGGTCAGATGATATATTTCAAGGTATTTGTATGGTTTTTGCACTTAAAACACTTTAGTGAGTAGGATTATTTACCCAACATTTTAATTCTAAGACATCATTTTGACCTAGCAGAGGCTTGAGCTGTTGGTAGCAGACTAATGCAGTTAATAACTAAGTTATGAGTGTGTGTTTGGGAGAGAGAGCGTGTGAGTCTTTGCATGTCTCAAAAGTGTTCGGCTAACAGTCAAAATTCAGTTCATTTTCTTGTGCCGCTGTTGCTTTCTAGTTGATGTTTCAGATAAAGTCGTCAGAGTAGTGCTGACAACATAAGCGCATATGTGCTTGCCGTACATAGTAAAACGTAATTTTGTGGCAAATCATGGAAATGAGCTGTTGTTTTAATCATATTCATTATATGTATTTGTTAAGCCGGTGTCATTGTGGGCTTTGGTTATATTGCTGTTGTAAGCCCTTTAAAATAATAGTTCCCTGATTATAATTGTTTAATTGCACATCTTAGAATGTTTGTCAGCCAATCATATACGTTCAACTTCCACATACAGTAGTATAATTATCCATAATATTGCATTTACGAGTGAAAAAAGTCACATCGTCTGAATGCACAGATCAAGCACTATTTACAAATATGTTAGTGGATTATGATGCGAGATGATAACGGGGGATGGCTTTTTTTGTAAGTGTTTTATGCATTTTGGAATCACATTTTTTTAGTGAAGGCTAACATGCCTTGATGAATGTGTTTCTTGTAAACATGCTGATTTTCTCTTCGCAAGATGTTGATAGACTGAAGTGGTATGGATTACTGTGATGTTTTTATCAGCTGTCAGTGAATCACCCATTCACTGCAGAGCATCATTGACAAGTATTGATTATTGGGTGAACTATTGCTTTATGGTGAAGCGTGCTGAATTACTGGCGGGCCGATCACAATGGTAGCTTGTTTAGCAAGTAAAGTTATGATGTTTTGATGTTCTGATATTTTGATTTTCTATGAAATTGAAACGCAGTGTGAATCTCCGGATCTCATCACGAGGCGTACAGAGGCATGAGTCCATAAATCTGAGGTTTATTGGGATTCAGCTGGCAGACAGAAAAATGTTGGTGTTTGATAACGTAATAAGTGATGTGTGGAGTGGCTTAGAGAGAAGGACGAGAGCGAGAGAGGAAATCTCAAGAGAGAGCATGGATTTATTTATAAATTGCTCTTAATTTTGATCCTTTTCAGTGTCTTATGAGTCGGTGAGAAAGACTAAACCTGAGCAAATACTCATTAAAAACCCTGTGTCTAAATTCTGATTGGAAAAGCAGCTTTCACTTGTGATGCACTTTCTGTATTAAAGCTGCTCTGTTGCTTGGTAACTACAAACAGATCTGTTTTCATGTCAACAATTAAATCAATGATGAATGTTTATTGGCAATATTTTTTGAATAAATACAAATGTTTTTTTTCTCCTTTTTTTAAAAAATAGACAGACAAAGACAAATTGTTACAGAATATTTCGGTTTCAAATAATTGCTGTTTCTTTAAAAAAAACATTTTTTATTCATCAAAGAATCCCATATAATAATTAGCCACAGTTTCCACAAGGTTTTCAACATTGATAAATGTTGAAGTTTTGGGCTTTGTAAATGATTTTTTGTGTAAACTTTTCCTTAAAGACAATTACATTTTATTTAACCTCTGTAAACTGCAGTGAATGGCTTTTTGCTTTATTATAGTAGCACACCTTTTAAAATAGAGATTAGAATGGAAAATATTGTGTTTTCGATTTGCCTTTGCATTTATGTTCATATATTATTCATATAAATGAGCCCGAAAGACTCTTTTCTCTCGGTTTTAATTTGAGATAATGCGGTAGAGTTTGTCTGAGAAAGTTTCTCAGCACAGAAGCTTGGTTTCGCTCCCGTGTGTGTAATAGGGTCTGGGTTGATGTGATAACAGCGTCTGCTGGCTCCTCCCAACACTTCATTATAGAGCACAAAACACACACACACACACACACACACACACTCTTCCATATGTTTCCTAGACCCCCTATCCAGTGCATAAAGCCCTTGCTCTCTAGAAAGAAATGGAGCGAGAGCTCAAGGGAGGTGTAATTATTCTAACCTTGACATGTAAATGAATGTTTAAGTCCAGCATTACTCTCTGTTCCTGCTACTTGACTCTCAGTCCAGGCTCATAGTTTAACTCTGAGAGAACACAAGTGTCTTGATGTAAGAAAAAAAAAATTGACTACTGCATCAATATTAGAGGTCTTTTAGGGTTTATCCATCCATCCATTCCTCCATCTATCTGTTGTTCTATTATCTATTGTTCAATTTCTCTATCCTTCTATTATTCCAATGTTCTTTCTATGGTTCTATTGTTCTATCCTTTTTGTTCTATAATTCTATCATTCGATTATTGTTCTGTTCATCGTTCTGTTGTTCTTTATATAGTTCTATCATTCTATTCATCTATCTATCTTTCTATTTGTTTTATTGTATTTATTTTATGTTCCATCGTTCTATCATTCATTCTGACATTTTATCTATCCATC
This sequence comes from Enteromius unitaeniatus, assembly GCA_032359435.1. Taxonomy (NCBI): domain Eukaryota; kingdom Metazoa; phylum Chordata; class Actinopteri; order Cypriniformes; family Cyprinidae; genus Enteromius; species Enteromius unitaeniatus. Next base: position 4,777,791 of record JAUMHI010000049.1, read on the forward strand.
CATCCATCGATCTATTGTTCTATTCTAATGTTCTAATGTTCTTTCTATAGCTATAGTATATATCTGTCTATCCTTCTTTTTGTTGTTCTATCATTCTGTTTATCTATTTTATACTAGTCTGTTGTTTTATTGTTCCTTAAGTTCTATCATTATATTAGCTTTTTTAAAGCTTTTTTTGTTCTATATTTCTGTCATTCTATTTGTCTATTGTTCTATTTATAATTCTATTCTTTCTATATTTCTGTTTATCTATCATTTTGTGTATCTATCTATTGTTCTACAATTAAATCTGACATTCTGTCTATCTGTCTGTCTGTCTATCGTTCTATCTATTCATCTATCGTACTTCGTATTCATACTATCAAATATAGATTTGATCTAGATATAGATTTGGCTCTTGCATTCTTTCTTCTCCTTTATTGCCTCGGGTTAGTCTCCGACTTAACTTACTGCATCTAATGTCCGCTCACTCCCAGTGGACACGTTTTTTTATTTTTGTTTTTTAGTCAAAATAATTGTGAGCGATCGACTTTCTCTTCGTAAGCCGTGTAGCATCAGAGGAATGCTGAACCTCATATGTGTAGTCTTTACACACATTTAATCAACTAGTGGTGTTGTTATCCGGCCTGCTGGCTGTGAAGGCATTTCTACTGTCGCTCTGGCTCAGATCACGCTCAATGGTTTCAGCTCAGTCCTGTCAGCTCCCATTACCCAACAATGAGGCGTTTGGCCGATCATCTCTGACAGCCTTTGTGGCGGAATATGATACGGATTTGTCCCTGCCTCACAACTTCGCAGGAGTCTTACTCAAAGCTCTTTACGCGCCACTAGTGTGTAAAGAGGCTCCGGAAGCGGGAGGCTGCATTCGATTTGATGCTCTGCGCTCAGGCCTCTTTATGGAGGGTGAATTACATTTAGCTGCGTTTCACAGTTGTGAATTCGGTGGGTTAAATTGTGTTTTTCTGACAGGCAGTCTGGTACAGCACTCTTAAAGCTCTTTCATGACTCCCAGCAAGGCTTCGTTGTAAAAAGCATAAAGCATTTGCATGTTAAACTCATTACATATTGAAAACTGTGTTGAAATAGCATACATTTAAGGGAATAAAGGAAAAGGAAGATATTTTGAAAAAAAATATGTAACGAGACTCTAGTAGAACTATGGGATACTATGGCAGTCAGTGGTTTCCCAGCCTGGTTACAAACTTTTTGTTCAAAACATCCTCCTTTGTGTTAGACAGAACAAAAAAATGCATAGAGGTATGAAACTTCTTGAGAGTGAGTACATGATGACAGAATTTTCATTTTTGGGTGATAACTGGTGATAAACAACTGACTGTGGGATGTAGCCTACAAATGCAGTTAAATGCTCCTGAAATTCTCCTGTATGCCCTCATATTTATGTTATATGATATAGTTAAACAATATTGCACGAGCAACGAGTGCAATTTCACAGGATTGTTGTTTTTGTCCCAAATAGCCAAGTGCAAATATGATAGGCCTATTGATTTTATATAAGTTCAATAAATAATATTGTGTTATATTATAAGAGACAATATTGTCTTTTTTTTTGTTTTGGCAAGGTATTACCTATAAAGCCACATCAGAACCTTTGAATGTCTCTAAACAACACACTTTGGTGATTCATTTCTGGCCCATTTATAAAGAGAGCCATCTACTTCATTTCTGAATAAATTATCCATTTGAATGAATAGAATGAGCGAATGACTCATTGACCCAATCCTTAGTAGAGACATTTATTGCCTCCTACATTTCAGAGTATCATTTCATTAAAAAATAAGAAAAATGTAATATTTACATATTTACATAATAAAAATCACAAAGTACAATTAAAACCTGTTAATCGCATGCCATTATTTTTGCATTGTAATTGCAGTGTAAATGCATTCATGCCACCCTTGAGCTGTAATGATCTGTACGATTGCTTAAAAAGTACCATTGTACCTTCCATTATGCTTACCTTAGCAAAAACTCTTTAATAAAGGTTACAAACCACAGAAATCAAAATGCAGATTGATGCTGTAAAGATTAATTAAATAGATTAAAGCACACTTTATGCACAATTTATCAGGGGAAGTTTTACAATTTGGTGCGATTTGCATATTGCACACTTTTTTTTCCCCCACATGCTTGGAGGTGTCTTTTTTAAAATGATCTATCTTTGTAATTTAGGGTCATCTTTAGCAAACTCAGCTTGAAACCTTTTGATTTGTGAGGCTACTATCCCATTTTTCAGACCAGACAAAATTGAACAGAGTTGAAACCTCATTAGAGCTGGACTTTGAATTAAATTACCTCCCTCAATTAAAGTCCCACTCTCATTAGTTAGCAGCTCTTTAGAGGAAAATAAGTGCACAGAGGGAAAAAAAACTTAAATGGTTCTTAAGTTAATTGTAAACTCATTGTTCTTAAAGGGTGCACTCAGGGATTTTTTTCCTAATTAAAAAGTTTTGCAAATGAAAAACTAGCAGTGTTTTTGAATTATGTTTAAAATTTGGTGACGCGGGTCATGACCAACCAAATGTTACTCACTTCAGCCGTTCAAATTGAGATTGTTGGTACCTTAAAGACAGCACACATTTGAGCATACATCAAGAAGCCTGTAATGCCGTATAAAGAGATTCATAATTTACATTTTTATGCATTATACCTTTTCATAAATATCTGTAACCTGTAAGATAAAATGCTTTTTAAAGTTTGATAGGGCCTTTGCACCCGGGCTCACCACCTCCCGTGGCTTCAGGAAGACAGGGAACAGTGAGCAATATGCATTTAAAGAGCCAAATATAGAAATAATATGTAAAAGTAATTTATATGTGCCAAACTTCCTTCTGCCAGCTGGTGGTGCTATGTCTATAACTGAACATTATGTCGATATCTTCAGATCAGTACTTATATCAAACATATCAAGTTTGATGCATATTGATGGTTTACTTGAATTACAGAAAAGCACAACATATCCTGTTGTCTACAGGTGGTGCTATGATTATATCTGAATATTGGCCTTTAGATATCTTCAGACAAGGAGTCTTGCTAAATATCTGAAGTTTGGTGCAGATGCGTGTTGAAGTTAGTGTGAACAAGTAATTTCCAGTTGCCAGCTGGTGGTGCTGTGATTAAAATAGAATATTGGCCTTCAGATGTGTTCAGGCCATGACTCTTTTTAAACGTGTAAAGTTTGGGGCAGATCTGAGATTTTATGACTGAGATACAGCAACTTATATTTCCTGGCGAGACATCGAAATTTGAAAACTCAATGAAAACTCAAGATCTTCACAATTTACCATCCCAAAAGCTTTTAGATTAAACTGACAAAATACAATGTTGATGTCACCAAATCGCTAAGAGTAGTTCATTACAGAGTAAAACATGTCACTTCCTGTTGTCAGCAGCATAGCACCATGACTATAACTGAATGTGGCCATGTCGATCTGTTCAGGTTAGGAGTCTTATCAAACATGTGAAGTTACGGGTAGATTGGCCATTGTATGGCTTTGTATGACACACAATTCAACGCAATTTAACTTTGTTTATTTTACACTGACCAAATTTGGTGTTGATCTGAATAAATCTCTGGGAGGAGTTTGTTAAAGTATGAAAAAATTTGCTGAGATTATTACAAATAACGGACTTCCTGTTGGGTTTGGGATTTTGCTCCAAGCAAGACTTTCTTGTAGGTGATGGTGTGCTACATGTGTGTACCGATTTTCGTAAATTTACGTTAAATGTAGCGGGCGGGGCACTTCTTTGAATGTAAACAGGTGGTGCTATTGAGCTATTTTGTCACCCCCACTTCTGAAACCCATATAACACACACAGTACTTTTGAGATGTGTGCAAAGTTTCATGGCATTTTCGAGTATATTTAGGGCCTCAAAAATGCAATTCATTCCGCGGTGGAAGAATAATAATTCAATTCCAAGAGGGTGCTTGCACCGGGGTGCTCGGGCCCCAATAAGCATAAGTAAAATGCAAAAAATGATGTAAGGGGTAATTTAGTAATTTTGATATGATCGTTGTGGTGAAAATGTACTTTTACCAGAGGTATTTATGTGTAATACATGACAAAGTAGATGTATGATGTACATTTTAATGCATTGCATCTTCTCATAAATAACTGTAACCAAAATTAAAATTAATTATAATATTTTCAGATTCCTTGTTACAGATAAAACTAGTTGTGTGGCATGTTTTAACACCTTTTGTTTTCTAAATAAGAAACTGAATAGAAAATGAATAGATAAAGAGTTTGTAATGTATAACTGTGGTTGCAATTATTCATAAGATACAAATGCATAAGGTGCATTACAAGGTATAAATAGTGCATTATTTTATAGTTTTTTTATAGTATTGTTTTCATATATAATTAGAATTTCAAAGATTTTAATAATTAAGCAAGCATAAATAAAAGGAAATAAAAGGAATAAAAAGAAACATGCTATTAGGTGTGTAAATATTCGTTTTATTTATTTTCTATTGCTCATAATTGTAATGATGATTGTGTTAAGATGTGTTTAATTGTGCTGAAAATAATGCCACCATGCATTATGAATGCATTTTGTTTAAGCAAAATAAAATGCCTTGTTTTTTATTGTGAATTTTGTTGTGAAACCCCAGGCTTGCTCCTGCCAGTTTTCTTGAAGCATACCCAGTTTGTTTGGTTGTTAAGGTCTTTTGCAGTCAAGTGGTTGTGGATCTGGCGTCTCCTGAGGGAAATGAGGGATATCAGATCAGTTCGATGAGAACCAGAGGCTCCCATGAGTAGAAAAGTGAGAAAACAGCAGCAGGGTGCTGATTTCCTTTGGCCACAGGGTGAAAATATCACCCCGAGCCAGCAGGAGACAAGTGTCAAGTATGAGGGCTTTCCATGCCTTGCAGCTCTCTCAGGATTGATTGGCTGGATAAGAACGGCAGACCTTACAGGACGGCTGGTACCGCTGTGTTTTTGAGATGGTGTCTGTGCGCACTTGTCGCTGCTTGTAAGTTCGAAAGCTTGACCTCCCAAAACTGTCAAAACATAACGATGGTGAGAAAATTGGCTGTAAGGTGTCTGTGCTGTGTCAGGTCACAGCCGCTGGCGATGACTGCATCAAAATATCCAGCCGCTGAGGCAGAAAGTCAACGACCTGCGTTTGACACTGAAAGATGCTGAAAACAGCACTGTCAAAATCGATGGTTTTTGTCTTTATTTATTTATTTATTATTATCTCTTTGTATTTTGTATTCTTTGGTCTCAAACTGGTCAAAAACAAAGAAGATTCGTGACAAACAATAAAAACAGCTTCACATTGTGATGCATTTACAACTTATGTTATATTATATTATATAGTCATTTAATATTATATTAGTTACAAAAACATTTAGTTACCAGTTAGTTACCGTGCACTAATAAAGAAAAATAATTCTAAAGCATATTAATTACATTAATACTTAATTAATCAATTAATTAGTTAATGTAGTTTAATTATATCATAATATATATTGTAACAAATCAGTTGCTCATTGGTATTTCATTTTAGTTAATGCATTAACTAACATTAACTATTAAGACCTTATTGTGAAGTCTTACTATATGCTATTCTATTCTATTAATATTATTTTGATTTTATAGTAGAATTTTAAAGTCTATTATTTACTTTTTTTGTAATTTCTATTACTTTTTGTCTTAATGTTTTATAGTTTTTATTTAGATTTCAACTAAATTGTGATTGGATGAGTATGATTGGAGAAGTTATGGTAAATTTGATTATTTATTTTTACAGTCAGAGGCAATGCAACAACTTCATCAAGAATTTAATATTTAATTATTAAAATAAAATTTTTGTTACCAAATTAGCATAATTATGAATGTTAATGTTACAGGTACCTAAGAATGTTTGTTGTTAGGATATACTATATTATGATTAGGATATTATTAGTTTCTGCATTTCTTTCCAACCTTGTAACTTGATCAGTAGTCAACAACAATCCTTGTATCAAGAAATAACATTTTTTGTACCTATTTATCATGTGAACAATAAGGCTTTTCTCTTTGTACCTGTGCATGGTGAGTGTTTTCTTTTGTGCTGAATTGTATTCTAAAACTATAAATAATTACCTGATGTAACACACACAAACACACACACAGCTACTATTTATTTCTTTATGCTAGTGGGTAGAAAGCAGTAGAATGATATCAATATGATAATATCAGACTTAAAATGAAATGACAAAAGTGTAACAAGGCATAGGAGGAGGATACACGAAAAACAGAAAACATTAAAATCACTGGAAAAATCAGGTTTTATTCTATCTGCCCGGCAAGATTACTTCACACCCCTACAGACCACTTTTTATTAGCTCCATAACGGATTTATTGCTGCCAGCATGATGGTTTAGCTTTTTAAAATCCTTTTTAGTCTTCAAGGTCCACCGTGCCATTGACAACCCACCATGCATCATAATGTGGGATTGGCTATATAAACCTCTTAACTTTGGTGTTGGTATATTCGCCTAGAGTAAGATCCCATTCCTCTGACGATCATTTAAGTGACCTACTTGAGAGTGGGAGTGAGACGGAGGGGTGGAGAGCAGCACCAGTGATGATTGCTGTCATTATAATCTAGTACTAGAGAAAATGAGGCTAATGCAAGTGTCAATCTGCTAAATAAGTCCACTGGGCTCAATAGCGCAGCTGGAGCTCTGAAGCACATACCACTTGCTAATATCCAGTCTTGACCTTTCGTAAAACAGACCGCAGTAAACGCAGTATCAGGTCTTCTGTTGAGCATCAGGATCAGACTGGTTATGTCTACTTTTACACTGTGTCACAGCACATTGTAGTGGGATATATCTGGTTGTGACCACCATAGACAGTATCTATACAGTACTTCCATCCAAAGTAACACAAAAAAAAACCTTATGTGCGAAATTGAAATATCATTAAAGGGTTAGTTCACCCCAAAATGAAAACACAGTCTTAATTACTCCATATAAAGTCCTTCTTTCATATTTGAAACTCAAATTAGCATATTTTTCTATGAATAGAGAGCCATATGATGCTCCATAGACAGCAACGCAACTCAAATCAGACCCAGAAACATTGTAAAAGCATCGACAAAATAGCCCACGTAACATTAGTGACTTAACTTCACTTTTGCGGCGCTACGAGGATACATTTTTTGCGCAAAGAATGCAAAAATTACTCCCCTGACTTACGTCTTCCTCCATTTTGGAGATTAATCAATCAGTCAATCAATCACTTATTTATACAGCGCTTTTAACAATACAGATTGTAGCAAAGCACTGAACATTATCAAGTAGGAGAACAGAGTGATGGTAATGTATAATGATCAGAATCAAACTATTTATTTAATTTATTTAATTAAACGTAACTCACGGGTGATTTTGGTTAATTTTTCTCCTGTTCAAGAAGCGAAAGCAGAAAACCACGTTTTGTTGATCTTGTCAGTGCACACTAATAACAGTAGACTTTTTAAACTTCCGAATGATGGATCTTACCTTTATCAGAAAAAATTACAACGAAGGCTATTAAAAAAATAAAAGTGATTCTGCTGGTGCCTCTGTGTCCTGGAGCGAGTTTCCAGTCTCCGAACACATTTGGATATGCTAGCACACTTTTATTAACATTGATTTTATTTTAGGCAAGTCATGATGATTTGAAAAGGCATCAGCTCACTTTCTGCCGCTGACCGCTTGGTCGTTGCTTTTAAAAAAACAAAAACCTATAGGCTATTTAACAAACAAAACTGCTCCAAACGTTTTTTCACTGGTATCATTAACAAATACAGAGATGTTGGTATCGTGACAACACTAATATATAAATATGTAAACTATTTATTTTTATTTACTAAATATATGTAGCTTTTATATATATATATATATACATATTTTCTTTCTTCTTAAAAACAGTGTTTTACTAGTATTTAATTATAATTTTTGTGAAAGTTATTAGTGACCACTTTCTGAGTGAAGACAAAATCTTACTCTAATTTCCTGTTGGGTGGATTTTTCACTAAGCTTGTCACAGTCTGTTATAGGATCATCTTGTGAAACCCCCAAAAAGGTTTCGTAAAAACATGATTAAGCTCCATATTTTTAGAAAAATCAAAAAATGGTTTTGAAATTGGCTTTAAAATGGCATGGCATATAACCTGGACATGTTCTTGACATGACCCTTTTCCACCTACTTCCACAGTCGGCTTGACATTCCCTGGTGAAGCATGGCTAGCTCAGGTGACTGTAGTCTTCTCTCCTGCTTAAATGACTGCAGCCTGTGCATATTATTTGTGTTCTTTGCCTTTCCTCTGCAAATGTAACTTTTATGAGGTTGTCAGGTCTTGTTGCTGAAGCAGAACAGACTGTTTGATGTCGGAGAGAACAAAGTGAAGGTCTGGCTCAGATCTCACCAAATACACAGGGGTGCTTTATCATAAACATCAGTGAGAAGAAGCAGAGCGTCGAGTTGCTACAGGTGTGTTTACTCAGAACACCATAGCCTGAGGATCATGAAGATTCGCTCCAGAAACACCAGTAACCATCAGGCCATTAAACCCCACTGTTAAGAAGTCCTTCGGCCCATTTTTGGGGAATAATAATGCATTATATCGACAATGCATTAGGCATAATATCTTTAGTAGTATTGATTAGAGATTGACCGATATATCGTTTTCCTGATATTTTTCCCGATATTTAAGCAGTTTTACATAATCGGGTATCGGTTTTGTTGTATTGGATTCCCTAAAAAATTCTGCCATCTTGTGGGCATTTTGATCATTTGCACAGGAGTCAGGACCGTTTCAGGACAGTGTCTGACAAGCTTTACAAGAAGACATCCTTACCTGCTTTGCTTTAATTGATAAACCTTATTTAACACAACAACCATTCATGCACAAATGAGATTTTAGTGGCTAATATGCAGTTGCACTTTGACTCTTAATAAGCCTGAAGTGTGTCGCGTACTGGCAGTGCCATTTCAGCGTCTGTCCGTGGTGACTCAAGACCGTGTTTTTTGCCACAGAGCGCCATTTGCATATTTTCATATTGAATTACATTGTTTGCCTCTAAAATAATCGTTAATGTACATATTAACACCCACTAAAAGGACCATGAGACAAAACACGTCAACATAACTTAAAGTATAGTCATAATCTTAATCCAACACATAATATTGTCGACCGTTAATGGAAAATAGTTTCCATGGGGAAAACGCGGGTGGAATGGCAGAATCCAGTCACATAAATGGAATTTAATGTATAACGCAGAATGTCACGGGATTTGTCATCCTATGGACTAGTATCCGCAAAAAGAATATTCAAATATGAATCCTGCATGTTCTACTTGTCTGTGTATCGTATATGTGAATGGCACAGTCGTGCACTTTGTGTACTACACACATACTGAAGTGTGCAACGCTCTCAATGTTTTCAGCATCTTCCATCTCACTAAATGAAGATATAAATACACCAATACCTCCCCAGAACTGCTCTGACAGTCACTTCATGAGCATGTGATCGTTAAATTTGAGTAAAACTATCGTCAGATATACATAGACCTATGACATAGACTACACACAGGTGCTTATGGTAACCCGTCAAAATTAAAGTTTGGTTTAAAGCTACTAATACAACAAATACAACTTTTGTTAAAAATAATAATCACACAATATGCCATTTCTTGCATGTTTTCATTTTAATAGCAAACTGCTTTGTCAAAAAATAAAATAAAAAATAAAATGGCTTTTATGGCTTCATCTTAACTACACTGTAAATTAAAACTATGCGACTAAAATTACTGTCACTATAGGCAAAGATTATGCTATAGGATATTGAACCAAGTCTGTCTATAATAGGCTTTTAGTGTTATAGTTACATCAAAATAGTTACAGGCTTCTTAACCTCTATAATGGTGCTATGAAGACAATTAAATGATTTACATATATTATATATATTGTGTTTTTTTAAGTTTATCAATGGATGTGCGTAAGATGATGAATTGAATAGTCACCTCTTGAAGTTTATGCTTTAATCATCAAAAAAAAAAAGAAGAATTATGAGAGGTTGATTGAAGCCAAATACAAGCTGTTGTACAGTATTCATAGGCTTAATCATGAAGAATACAGTGGGTCCATGAACTGCGACCCTTCATGCAGTTTTTGTTTAGAGCCCTTGTTATTCTTAATTTTGATATTCATTTGAATTTTTACACCAGACATGTATATATTGGTTTAAAAACATCGGTTATCGGTCTGCTTGGTCTTTAATACTCTGTACTATTTTATCGTTTTCCTTTACTATATTTAAAACATTAAATAAATGGAGTGTTTTAAGTTTTATTTTATTTTTATATTTAAAAATATATGCATATATATATTGTATATATACATATATAATGTATATATGGATATATATGGATATATTTTATACAGCAATTTGTATAGATAGCTTTAAATTTTATTTTTTGATTAAATGTATTTTTATTTGTTATCCTGTTTAACTACTTTCAAATGTAAACAAAATGTATTATAAAATAAATATGATTTTATTTAACTGCATTTTAAAACATGACCTCCATAAACATTTTAATTACTTTATGTAAAAATTGTTTTAAAATGTGAATTCCATAGAAATGTTAAAAATGTTAAATTCTTTTCAATTTAGAAGTTTTAATTTATTTTATTTAGATATATTTTACAACATGAATTAAATAGACATTTTTAAATTTTAAGTAAGTGTTTATACATTTTTGCTAACTGCATTTTAAAACATGAATTAAACAGTCATAGTGTTTAAAAATACTATACATTTACATGCATTTTAATACATTTTTATTAAAAGTTTAATTTATTTTATAATTTTTAAACTAATTAAATACTGTATGTATGTTCATTTGTCTTTTAAGTGATTTATTTATTTATTTATTTTTTGGGTTACATAGATTATTTTAGTCATTTAGCGACTACTGAAGTCCATACACTAGGAGTGGAATGAATAATATAATCTATGTAACAAAAAATAAACAAATCACTTGGTTGACCACATTAATCTCTAAAATTAGAGAGCCACAAAGTGATATGAGATGCTGTTTAACCTTACAGTACAGTGAAGCCTTCCTTCTTTAAACCAACTCAAAATAACTCAGCACTCCTCCTAGAAGCCCACCTGAACACTCGTTTGAATCCATCTCTCCTCCAAACCCCTGTAATTACAGAAGAAGCTCGCTGGTTTACAAAACATGCCGATATTGCCACTGATTGCTTGCTTACTGGCTGGGAGAAATTTTCTTCCAAAATTATTATCTGGAGAGCTCTAAGGACAGGACTCAGATGAGGCTTGTGTGTGTGTGTGTGTGTGTGTGTGTGTGTGTGTGTGTGTACTTCAGGCTCTGCAAACACGCTCTGTGAAACAGCACAGATGGGCCGTGATCTCACTTGGCTTTCTTACAGACAGACGGACAGGTGGACGCCCATTTCTCACCACAGATATCTCCCCTCTTTTTCTCTCTCTCTCCATCTTTCCCTCAGGAACTCAAGGAAGGAGTTGAATGACATACGGTTTGAATTCACTCCAGGGCAAGGTCAGTGCACCTCATCATACATCTGCCGCAGTGCTAGCGTTATGCTGCCTTCAAATCCTCAGGAGAAATTCACACTTACGAGGCCAGGAAACATTATCACAATGTGAATTTGGTCAGAATAAAATTAGCACAATTTTTTTTTTCACTAGCTGACAGATTTTCAAGCTTTTTTGCTCTAGTGGAACACAATGAAAAGAAAAGCGTGAGCATTTAGGTTTGCATGCGTTATGTATATATTTATTGTTCTTGTGCAGCCACAGTTTTCCAAGCATGTTTGGTTGTTAACCAGCTAGATCAATAGTACTAGAATCGCTCTCTCTCTCTCTCTCACACACAACTTTGTTATTAACTGCATTAGCCTGCTATCAACAGCTCAAGCCTCTGTTATTAGGTCTAAAATGCAGTTCCCTGTCAACACTTCACTCGTACTGCGTCTGCTAACATGCTATGGGAAAAACTCCTAACTGAAGCCTTTTTCAATCACGCAGTGAAAACTGCATGGCAGTTGGTTAGTGCAGTGCTATCTGAATAAACCAATCAGTTGGTTGCCATGCTGCGCCAACCATTGGCCGTGGCTCCTGCCGAAGCTCGTCTGACTGGGCGGGGCCATCTATATATAGTGGCCGCTTCGCCACAGGATTCAGATTTCTTCTCCTTCAACAACATGAACTTTGCTGTCCTGACAAGAAGCCAACGCCTTAGCAGCTGGACTATTTCCCCCAACGCCACCCGGTGTTTTTCACAGAAGTGCAAATTTCTCTAAAGAGCAAATTTCCAAAACTGACTCCAAGATCTTCTGTGTCCTCTCACCTCTGCCCGCCCACTGCTATAGGCTGAAACGTGAAGCCCGCCCATCCATCCAAGCCATATAGGACAACATCTGCTCTCGCTGGCCGAGCCTTTTCTTCCGCTGGACAGGCAGCCTCGACCCTTCACTCCATGGCGGTGCTATAAGTGTTTCAAGCGAAACTTTGGAACTCGCAGCTGGAGAACCTGACGCTGAAACGCTGAGAGAGCAAAACTTCCCACCCAAGTGCTCTGCGGTGTCTGCTGGCCACCACAGCAGCCGAAGAAGGCGCCAGCACTGCCGCTGCCGCTACCGCCACAGCCCCGGCAGTCAAAGCAAGAGTCTAGGAGTCACTCTAGACTGGCTACTAGACACTTCCCCTCTCCTGATCCTCCTGATCAACATCTCGTCAAGAGGGCGCGGACAAAGCCTCGTAACGCTTCAGGGATGACACACAATATAGCTGCAATAAATGGGTCTGTAAAAGCGCCCATGCAGCGTGCTGTTATAGCGCACACACAAACAAAAAGAGCAGTTTCCCTCAAAAGCACTCACATACGAGTCACATGGCCCTAAACAGCTACTCTGTTTCTACTTCTCCTCTGCCATTTATGCCATCTCGGACTTTTCAGATTTCAGATGGTCTGTGCGCCTCATTAGATAGGCCCAACACAATCTGCACTCAATGGGAGCTTGTTTGCCTCCCCAAGCGCGTACTAAACACCATCTCTCACACTAGATCCCCTACTGCAAGACATGCTTAATGACTCAAAAGTCATCCTGAAACCAAGGCTCGGTTATGAACTGTAGGTGCTCTCCACACCATTCAGAGCGCAGGTGGTATCTCTTTCAGCGCTACCCCCTAATGAGGGCTGTGACTTTATCCCTCTCTGCCCTGTCAGGGCATTGAGAGCCTAAATTTTAGCGGTCTGTCCTGTCCTTAGAGCTCTCCGCGTCTGCTCTAAAGGGCTACCCGTCTTGAAGCAAAGGCTTTCTAAGTGGGTTGTGGACGCTATTTTGCTAGCTTACTCTTCACTGGGCCAAGACTGCCCCATAGGAGTAAAAGCCCATTCAACTTGGGGCATCGCCTCGTCATGGGCGTGGTCTAGCGGCATCTCCCTGTCAGAGATTTGTGAGGAGGCCAGCTGGTCCACGCCATCCACATTTGCCAGATTTTACAATCTGGATGTCCCGGCATTACATGCCAGGGTCTTCTCTGCCTAAAGGATTAAATTATTAGTTTGCTATGTGGCCATTGCATGCCCAAACCGCGAACTCAAGCTCTTAAACCTTTAAAGTATGAATTTATTAGCTCGCTGTGTTTGCCTGTTAAACGCCAGACAGCACTGCTCTAACCAATGGCTGTGCAGTTTCACTTCGTGATTGAAAAAGGCTTCAGTTAGGAGGAAAAAAGGAGTTTTTCCCATAGCATATTAGCAGATGCAGTACTCATTCCCAAATGCGAATTTTATCTTTTAACATTTTTAAAGATCTATGGGAAAGTAGATCAAATTATTGCAATTCATTTATGAGTACAAATGAACTATTTAATTTAAGCAAAAAAAAAAGAACATATATATATATCTCAAATACTGCAGTGATTAAATAAAAAAAGGAAGGGAAGCACATCCTTGCCGTGATAACAGATTGGAAATGAATTAAAAAAACAATCAATTTTGTTTGGATTTCCAGGTTTTAACATACATAACATACTAGAAGACTTTCACATAAAGTAAATGCCGTCACTGTGCACGCTGAAAACTGACTATGATTAATACCAATTTAATTCTGCTGTGCCGAAACGCCTCCAGCTCAGTAAGCCGGAGCTCAAAGAAAATCCAGTTTCCTACTGGTAATTATGACATTGTGCTGGTGTTCAGTGCATCTTATAAAAATGATCTTTCCGGAGTGACTTGAAGGCAGCATTAGCAGTAGAGAAACCTTAAGAGACACTCAGCGTGAAAGATCTCACAGTATTTCTTCAGTTCCTGCTCTGACTCAAGATAAGCTCTGCCTGTGAGAAAATCTCACTTTATTCACTGTTTGTGTATTCATGTTCTCATTTTGTTGCTATCTATCTATCTATCTATCTATCTATCTATCTATCTGTCTAGCAAATAATTAAGTCAACATTTAACATGTAAAATTTACTTCAAAAGTAAAACTCTAATTATAAAACTTCCATTCTGATTGGATAAGACTTTTTTTTAAGTTTGACTGTGCATCAGTCGATTATATCTTAAAGTTGCAGAAGTTGTGAACCATAAACAGCTAAACTCTGCTTTCTTTTTATCATTGCTTGCTACATGGTGTTGGACCACCCAGCTCAAGATCTGATGTGTTCAGAGCAGTCCAGGCCATTGCGAATTGTTTGATGATGTTTGCATGCGTGGGTTTGGTAGAACATGCTTTTAACTTTGTGTTCTGACGGCTTTCTTGCTGTGATATCATGCTGTGCGTCTGTGTTTTTTCTGCTCAGACACTGCTGATGGAGTTTCTCAGGAGCTCTTCTCTGCTGGTCTGGTCAATGGTCACGATGTGGTTGTGGGTAAGTTGCATGTGCATTCTCAAATGCATTAAACTACAGCATTTTATCTGGCCTTAAGAAGATCTTAAATTGCCTAAATTCGCTGTTCCTCAAATTAAGACTTTAAAGGGTTTTGAATCAGAGCAAAAAGTCTTAACTTCATAGTTATGGCAAGAGATGTTTTTTTTTAAATCAAGATGCTTTACTTGGCATGCGAAATGAAGATAAGTCTTGGTTTAATAATAAAAATATTAATTACAAATATTAACATATATTTGTTTGACTTCTGACTTCACTTTGTGATGCTTCTGGTTTTATAATGGAGCTCATACCTTCTTCATCTGCAGGGAGAAAATTGCAAAAGGAAACAATTCCAGGGGTCATTAGTTCACTAAACATTGAGAGCAATATGCTAGGTATACAGATGAGTTGCTCTGCTCTAAAGGGTCTGGCCATGCATCAGTAACGATATAACTGCACCAATTAATTCATGTAGTTAAAATTCACGGCTACACACAATTGGGCTTGTAGCCCATAGGACAATTTGAGTTCAAGACCCCTGTTTCAAGCCATTTGAGAGCAAATACATGAATGCTGAGATATACTGCATATCCAGATATCGTTTGTTTAGCTGTATCGCTCAATCCTAATGTCAGTTTTTTTTCTATATGTGTTTTCTCAGTGGCTGCTAACCTTCAAAAGATTGTAGAAGACCCAATTACCTATAAAGTATTGACCTTTAAGTTGGTGAGTATTCAGATGCTAAATGTCACAGAGATTTGTGCAGGATTCCCAGGAATCCTGGGAATGTCATGGCCTGGAAAAGTGATGAAAATTAATTGTAAAATATACATATACATTTTTTTAGCTATGCTCATTGTAGTTAACAATTGTAATATTTTCTTTGTGGGTGCAATCTGTAATTTTTTTCATTCAATTTTCAATTATGAAGAACTTTTTTACTACATATTTAATTTTAATTTTGTTGTGTGCTATACATACACATTCACACACATGCAAGTTTAATTTAGATTAGTTTGATTAATTCATTAATCAAAGTAAATTTGTATACTTTGTAACGTTTTTTGTACTTCATTTATAATTTGTAATTTTTTTTATTTTTTTTTTAAGCAAATATTACTCAAATATTATTCTTAATTCATACTTATTCAGTATAGCCAAGGCTTTTAAAACACAGCTTTGATTAACTAGATTTTACTATTTTTCTTCTTTGTATTATTTATTGTTTTATTGTATTATTTTTTTGAATTGTCCATTTGTATTTTTATTTAAAAAAATTAAGAAATTATTATTATTATTATTATTATACACACACACACACATATATTTGTAGTTTTTTAATATTATTTAAAATAAAAGTTTTAAGTTTAAATTTTAAGCTATTCAATTTCATTAATTATTTAATTATTTATTTTTTTGTGTGTGTGTAAAAATAAAAAAGCAGTGCAAATAGTTTTCTCTGTAATGGTTTTGGTTGTAGTTCGCCAAACTTGTAGTGTATTTGAGGCCATTGTAATTTTTTATTTTTTTTTAATCCAGTTATGAAAATTTAAAATAGACACAAAAAGTCCTTACATTTTCAGCAACTTGCTTTTTTATGCTGCTGTTTATTTTACTCATTGCACATTGAATATGCAGAGCGTGCGTCCCTCAGGTCCCACACAGCCATTCATTTATTATTTGCTGAAATCATGTCTTTGGCAGCATAATGAATTTTCATTACATAATTCCTTATTGATTACTCTGAACACACGACAAATCTGAGAGAATATTAGGAGAGTGTTTAATGATGCTATTTAATGCGTTTTTAAAAATGACAGAACTGGGATATTCTGGCAGATACATGAATACCCGAATTAAAATGTCACCGAGCGTTCCCGTTAAATGCATATAAATGAAGAAGGGAACGCATTATACTGCACGATCCTGTAGGAGTATATGTTCATATTTCAGTCTCTATGAAGGATTAGACATGGATAGAGCTTATAGACACCACTTTAAGTAAATGCTTTTATGTAATGGATGGGGTTGTGTTTTGCACTATTATCATGATTCTTCTGGTAAGATTCTGTAAGATATAAAGTCATGGCCAAAATTGTTGGCACCCCTGAAATTTTCTCACAGAAAAGTATTGCTTTACCACATGTTTTGTTTATTCCCTTTTTGTGTATTGGACACAAAACTCAAAAAACGGGCTGGACAAAATTATTGGCACCCTTTCAAAATTGTAGATAATTAAGATCTAGCATGTGATGCTCCAGTAAACTCACCTCAGGGGCAGTTGTGGCCTATTGGATAGGGAGTTGAACTTGTAACCCAAAGGTTGCTTCCAGCAGGACAATGACCCCAAACATACTTCAAAAAGCAGCCAGAAATGGATGGCAACAAAATGCTGGAGAGTTCTGAAGTGGCCAGCAATGAGTCCAGATCTAAATCCCATTGAATACCTGTGGAGAGATCTTAAAATTGCTGTTGGGAAAAGGCACCCTTCCAATAGTCTCGGGTTTTTGTGCTGTGGGATGTGTTTCCCAAACATTTATTTATTTGTGGCACCTTGCCACGATATAAAAACCGTCCGATTTTCCAAAAGGCTTTGTTAAATAAACATGAGCACGTAATGCACGTTTAAAAATCAATCACTGTATTTCTGAAGGAAGACTTTCTTTTGAAAATTAAAGCACCTCCTGCTGGCGGAGAATGAGTTTGCATTTTTTAAAAATCTGTCTGATTTACGCAGCGAACATATTTCGCTTGTAATCAAAAAAATAACATACACACGGTATTGATACAAATACTTCAACTAAAATAATTTTTTAAAATAAGTTAATACTTGTTCAAAGGTCAGGCACCTATTAATTATCATGTTTATCATGGCGCCTTTAGCCTCAACAGCAGGGGTGCTTATTACCCCTAATACCATACTTTTACATATTCTTTCGTTATTTAAAAACTGTGACTTTAACTATTATATTAAAAGACCTTTGTCTCAAAATATATGCATTAATTTCATAGATTCTCATTTGCTACTTAAATCTACAATGTTTTAAAAAACACAAATTAGCTGCAAGATGTCAAGGATCAAAGAAAAACACATGTGAATCTTGAAAAGCGGTTGGTTTGGAAAGTAATACAGCATGGTTTTAGTTGTCTAGTGGTTTAGATGAAAATAATATAAAGTCTCCTTTTACCCCATGGCGCATTTAGCCCCGTTGTACCCTAGATTTTATTTACATTTTACTTGATCTAGTAAAGATCAAAATGCAAGTTTTCTATGTTGCATCTTAAAGTTTCATGTTTAAATCAAAATCCAGTTTAAACATGATCTAGCCTAACTGTCGCTCTGTTTTTAAGAGCTGCGCTTATTTATTTGAAACAACATGACATGAGTAAATAACAACGTAATTTTCATTCTTAGATAAACTATTTCTAGAGAACCGTAAGCGTTAAGGGCAGGTCTCGGTGGTGTTTAATCACGGTGTTAGATGGAGCCGTGTGCTGGCGGTAAACAACATCTGCGTGTTAGCAGTCGGCTCATTCTGCTTCAGCTATTTCTACAGCATCTGCCGCATTCTACAGCTCTTACCCTTAACTTCACCCTCCGACCCTCCACAGAGCTCCCAGAATGCATTTCTTTCTCGCACCTGGAGTATTTCGAAAAGCACATTAGGAAGTGTGGAGTTTTATTGTTTAATTCCAGCTTGAGCGTCCCTGGAGAGAACTTCACATCATGATTAGAAAACAGCTTTGAGAAATGTGCATTTGTAACAGGAAGGAAGCGTGTGTGGGGAAACTCTCAGGCGGCCCGATCCTCCGATCTCATTTACTAATGTCACTCCTGACTACGCTGTGTGCAACAATTAAGCTGCTTGAATATTGAACCATGAAGAAGACTTCTGTTTGTGGTTGCTGTGTGCACACGTGGAATGTGCATGGTTTATATGCATTAAAGCTGATGCTTGACTGCATTGTATTGGCTTGTGAAAGTGATGTTGTGTCATGCAAACAAAAGTCGGTATTGTTTCCTCCAAACAAGAAAATATAGTTTTTAAATAAGTCACAAATTTGTAGAGTGATAAGTAAATTAGTGATACTGGATGCAGTAAAGTTGGTGGTTTTTTTGGCATGAGCATGTTTATCGCTCACTTAAGCTATTTGGAGCAAAAGGCTTTGCTAATGCTGCATTTTCAATATAATCACAGCTGAAGGCCATTATTAGGCACAGAGCACAGCGGATGATTTATTGCTTTTAGATAAGATGTTACTGCACAGACCGATTAAAACAAAATCCTTTTTTTTTTTTTTTTAAATAAATTAATTACAATATTTGTGTATGTGTGTGTGTGTTTATATATATATGTAATTACAGCTTTTATATATTTAATTGTTCTGTTTAATTTTTGTTTTAAATGAAAAATAGTTCTTTAAATGAGTTTCATTTCATATAATTTATATTTATAGAAAAAGGGAGAAAAATTTAAATGTCACCGAGTTTTTATAATTTTTTTTATAATTATAATTTTAATATAGCAAAAATGTATTAATAATACAAGTAATAAATTTATTTATTGTGTGTGCATAGATAGAGAGAACGATGCACAAAGATAAATTTGAAAATAATTAAATAATAGAAAAATATATATGATATTTTACATTAAATCTATTAAGTGTTATCATGATAAAAAAATACATTTCTGCACATGTTTATCATTATAGCACAAACAGTTCATTCTCCATATTTCCACATATCACTTTGTTTTACCAGTATGTGTGTCTGTCAGTGTAAAGCACTCAAACACACACAGTGATAGAAGCAGTCCTTCTTCTTCCTGTGAGTAATTCATAATGCTTCGCCCAGGAGAAATGTGAGTTATGTCAGCCAGGAGTTTTATGGTCGGACCTTTCTACGGGTCACCGTCCCTCTTATTTAGCAGGAGCGTGAACTCAACCCGTATTTCACTGCAGTGTTTTTCAGAGAGAGCAGACGCTGACCAACACATACATTCACACACACCTCTGTCTGTGATCAGTCGTCTGACCCTAAGCGGCTGATAGTTTCCAGAGGAAACGACAAGTAATCGATTTCCTCCAGACACTCAGGCTGGTGTTACCTGCGATAAGATGATCTGCTCTCTGCCCAGCGCCGCTCCATCATTAGACACTTGTCAAAAACAGACCACTATTTCTTTGCTATTTCATGTTTTCTTCTGCCTTTCATCCCTTAACGTCCCTTTTTGAAGTCCTTTAGATATTTGTTTTTGGAAATGATGTCTAAATATGAAGTACAGGAATGATCAGGTTCAGTGCAAGTATTTCAAACAATATTGAAATCATTTGTGGCGTTATGTTGAGTACCAATTACCATTAATTCTTTCATTCATTCAGTTTATTTTATTTATTGTATGCACTTGAAATGTAAGTGAATGTGTTTCCATGTTCTGAATGTGTTTCCATGTTCTGGAGGGCGAATATGAAAAGCTGTTATTATTCTTAAAGCAGTTGAATGAATTATTCAGTAAAAACCTTTTTTTATAATTAGATTAATGTACATTATAATGAATTATGCACTAGATTTTGGATCCCAATATGTATAATGTTTTGTGTGTTTATATTTGAAAAAAAGATTTATTTCATTTCATTATTGCATTTGATAATCTAGATCATTCCTATGATTATGTATTTATTATATTATAGTATGTTTTTAATTAAATTTTATTATCATTTTATGTTTAAGTCAAGTTATTGCATGTGGTAATCTCCATTATGTTTGTTTATTTTTAATTTAATTTAATTTAATTTTTCAGTTGTTGCATGTGGTATTCTTCATTATGCCAAATTATGTTTATTATTTTTAATTTTATTGTATTTTTATTTTAACAATACCATATTTTATTGACTTATTTATTTTGCAGAGTCCAATTATTGCCTATTGTCATCTCAGTTATGCCACATATTCTATTATTACTTATTTTGCTTTATTTTCAGCTAAGCGTCACATTATTGTACGTATTAACCTACATTATGCCACCAGTGTGGAAAAAAGCTTAACACGCTTAACCCGGAACATTCCTTTAAATAATGCTTCAGCAGTCACCCAGGCTGTGATTTGTTTCAGCCGCATTAACATGCATTTGTTTCTTTGTGTTTGTGTCTCCAGGCGTCTGGTTGTGACAGCACAGAGATCCCAGATGAGGTGAAGCTGATTGGCTTCGCCCAGCTGAGCGTCACCTGATAGCATCTCATTAGCCCAGCAGAGGGAGAGCAGGAGGACGGAGAGAGCGAGCTACTGCATTCAAGACCTCTGCTGCCAAACTCCCACCTCCTGCTCCCATTCAGGTTTTCCTCTTCCCCTCCGAGTCACCTGAATGTTTGCAGCTTTTCAATCAAACGCAGCACTCTTATTCCAACACACACTCGCCCTCGTTCCCAGACGCTGTATGCCTTTCACCAAAACATTCCAGCAACCATTTACCCGGAATTCAAAGCAGGAGTCCATCATCTCAGGAGGCAATAGCTAGCAAAACATAAAAAAGTAGTTTTTTTGGGTTGTTTTTTTAAATTATTATTATAATTATGATAGTCATTGTGCTGGCTCTTACCGTATTGTTATTACTGGAGAAAAAAAAAGCCTTTTATTTTAAACACAACAGTAGCGCAGATCGTAGACCACAAAGCTGAAGTGGAGATGTCTCCCTCTGAATGTAAAAAGCACATTTTCATTCTGAATGTTAACGCGTTCGAACTGTATTGTACATAGACCTTCTGATGTCTAAAATAAGGGAAGATTTTGTTGTTTTAGTTCCAGCTCAAAGAGTACAAGAGCAGAGAATCGGATGCTGCCATGTGCAAACGTTCTGCTTTCTTTTTTCGGGACAGTGTTGATGCTTCGACGCTATAGGTGCCTTGTTTTTTTAATCCGTGCCTAAGAAACGTAGGTTACGGGCTTGAAGCCATTCGGCTGACGCTGAGCTGGAAGAACGCTGCTTGACGTCAGACTCGCTCCTAGTATTCTGGTTGGTGTTGAAGTTCATGCACTTTGATTTCTGCGACGCTTACACCCACCTTAAAGCTGACAAACAAGGTCATCGCTACCACAACGCGCACCTTAAAGGGATACTCCATCTCAAAATAAACATTTTCTCATTAATCACTTACCCCCATGTTGTTCCACACCCGTAAAAACTTTTCGTTTTCAGAACACAATTTGAGATATTTTGGATGAAAACAAGGAGGCTTGTCCCATTGACTGCCAAGTAGTGAAAGTTGGTAAGGTCCAGAAAAGTATGAAAGACATTGTCAGAATAGCCCATATGCCATCAATGGTTTAACTGTAACTTTATGAAGCTATGAGAAAACCTTTTGTACAGAAAGAAAACCAAAAATTAATGATTCGGCGCAATTCACATTACAGTGACTTTACGGTGCCGATGCGTTGAATAAATGTAACTTAATTTTTATGCAGTAATTGCTATAATTTACCACCGGCAAACCCTTGTTTAAGAAAAAAAAAACAATTCAGAAGTATAATTTAACTTGATTTTAACTGCATTTTTAAATAATTTTTTTAACAAAAATAACTTTATTTAACGATTTTGCACCGTAACATCACCATAGCGTTATTTGGTGCCAAATCGTTGAATAAAGTCATTGTCAAAGTCATTTTTTTTGTCAAAGTCACATAGTTACAGTTGAACCACTGATGACAGATGAACTATTCTGTTGACGTCTTTCATACTTTTTTGGACCTTGACAGTGTTCATTAATTGGCAGTCAATGGGACAGTCACAAGCCTCCCAGTTTTTATCCAAAATATCTTAAATTGTGTTTTGAAGACGAACAAAGATTACAGGCTTGGAACAACATGGAAGTAAATGATTAATGACAATGACTCGTTTTAGTGTGGAGTCACCCTTTAATCCTGATGCATCGTATTCGCGAGATGGTAACGCGTAAATTTTACAGCACTCGAATGTGTTTGTTTTTGACCCTAGAATGCATTTGTCTATCAGCAAACGTGAAGTATTTCGTAAAGGAAACCAAATGTGTACTACTGAATGACAGAAAAGCCATCTGTATGTCCAAAACGAGTATAGTAGCTTAAATTATTCTGTTCTTAGCCCAAATGTAAATAAATACTAAATAGTTTATTATTATTATGATTTAGTTGAATTGTGTTTTCTATGTACCATGCGTATTCCCTCCCTAACTATTCAGCCCTTCTGTAATCAGCAAAGATATAAACTTTCTGCGAAGGTACAACAAATAAAACAGAATTGCTACTATTAAACCGGAGCATGGCTGTGTTTTGGAAGTAAAGGGATCCTGACTGTATAATGTGATTATGATATTATCTTTTGCATACCTCTGTGTGTTTTTTATGCAGTAATTGCTATAATTTACCACCGGCAAACCCTCAGAAAGAGATTTCATTACAGTGTTTTAGTATCTAATCGGCTCCTCATGAAATGGTGAGAAAAACAGATTTATGCAATATATGGAGCATTTATATGAGCACTTGAACTAGAGGGATGGGGGATTTGTCAAATATCTGACAAGATTTTGCTGGCGATATAAAATTAAGCAAAACTGATTGCAATGTAATGTATTTTATTTGAATCTATTGGTGCGTACTATGCATTGAAAGGCATAAATATTTGGACTTAAGAAAAAA
>JAUMHI010000049.1:4801484-4820573 GCA_032359435.1 Enteromius unitaeniatus
AATGTAATGTATTTTATTTGAATCTATTGGTGCGTACTATGCATTGAAAGGCATAAATATTTGGACTTAAGAAAAAAAGAATATAATTAAAAGAAATATAATTGAACTCTATTTTAATTGCATTTTTCCTAAAATAGTGTCTTTTTAAGATATTGTAGAGCAAGTGCAATAATATAAAGATATTTTTTAAACTTTTTATTTTGTTAAAAATATTTTGCCTTGAGAAATATACATATATATATATATATATATACACACACATGCAATGTGCTTATAGACATTAAATTGCAGCATTGCTTATGGTTTTTGCATGTTCAATTTGTTTTGTTCCCATGAAAAGAGCAAAAAAAAATGTTTCCTCTTTTGTTTCCAAATTATTTGTTTTTCAAATGTTCTATTTTTTCCCAATTTCAGAATAAAAAGTTATTTACTTTCTGTCCATCATGCTGTAGAAGGAGTTCAGATGATGTCCTTTATAATGAAATGAATGTCAGGCATGTCAGATGTTGTGAGATTTTCATTGCTGGATCAGAGCTGGTACTGGCCAAAGGCACTTTTTAAAGTAATGGGACACCAAAGTGTGCCACTATTCAAGTTAAGTGCCATTTTCTGACACTGTATTCACCCAGGATGCTGATTGCTTTTAATCCCTCCCTGACAACAGCCTCCTGGAAGGCATCCCATAATAGACACCCATTCCTGATTGAAAATCGGTTGCTGTAAAGCACTGGCTCCATTATGACATGTACAACAACGCCAAAGACTGTCTTTATTTGTCACGGGTGCTGACGGAGTTTGGCAAGGCCGGCGTTTGGCACGTCTCAAGCTGCCTGACCAGTCTGCCAAGTGCCACTACTGTGGGCATTTGGCAGGACAAGCAACTGGCGAAATCCTCCAAGGATGGAGAAGGTGGGTCGGACATTTTGCTGGATCTCCACAAACACATTTATGCTGTTACACATGCTAAAGATAAGATGTCAGAATCAAAAGTGACAGAAATTAAACAGAATTGGTTTCTAAACAGGCTCATTGCAAGTTACAAAACCTGGTTTTCAAACAAGCAAACGTTTTACAAATCAGCCCTCTTGACTGCATACCAATGAGGATTCAAAGCCATTGCAAAATTATTCAGCCATATGGCTGCAAATAATACCCCAATTTTCTGTAAAACTTATTTCTTTCGGAGAACACATTAGCATTTATTGAACATCAATGTCTATTATCCGATTTTGAATTTAACACTCGGTTAAAGAGGTTTTATATTGTACATTAAGTTTGGGGTTGGTATGTTTAAAAAAAAAACAAATAAAAAAACATCTCTGATGCTCACCAGGGCTGCATTTATACACAGCAATATTTTTGGGGGATTCTTTGATAAATATGAGGTTAAAAAAACAGCATTTATTTGATATTTTTGTGACATTATACTGTACATGTCTTTCATCAATTTATTGTGGGCCATCTGAAATATTGCCCTTCATTTCTTTAAAGAGTTACTCTGCCAAAATGAAAGTTTTGTCATTAATCCCTAACATTCATGTCCTTCCAAACCCATAAAAGCTTATTCATCCGTGAACTCTTTGACTTGAGTACATTTTTAGATAATTCCTTTAGAATCTTGAATATTAATCAGAATAATACAAATAAAAAGACCAATGCTTCAAGAAAAAGAACAGTTATATATTTTTATGTAAAAAATACACCATATAATACAATAGTACCCATGGGGATAATATATTAATTTTTGTTTTCACATTAAAATCTCACATCCCCTCAATTACTCCAAACAATAATAATTAAAAAAAACATCTTGAATCACATTTTGGCCTCAATTAAATTAAATTCTAGAGAAGAAAAAAAAAACACTTTTAAGTTTTCTTTTTTTCATATTTCTCACCTTCATTATATTCCACATGTACACTGCGTTGCTTACACTGCATTTCGATAGTAAATACTTACTAAATGACACTTGATACCAAGCTTTAATGACTTATACAGATTTACAGTATAACTACAAACATGAGCTGTCCTGAAGCAATCATGTTCAATGTCTAGGAGTAAGAAAATAATTTTGTACTTATAAATAAGGAGCTATACGTGATATTTTTCAAGAAAAGATGTTTCTGAACATGTGAACAAACAATGCAGGCGCTTCCACACACACAGTAAACGAAGCAATGGTACTTTCGTTTGTACAACCAGAATAATGTGCAAAGAAAACTGAATGATCAAGGACATTCCGGACCAAAAGGAACTCCTTGACTAGTTTTAGAAAGAATGGCACAGTTCTAGTATTAACACAAATTGCACATTCCCCAACGATGGGCTCAGCATGTTTCCAAATCGCTGCAACGCCGGGGAAGGATGTTAGTGTTTGTAAGAAAGAACTACAGTTTGTCCCAAGGCTCCATGTCGCATCTGTGCATGGTGGGGACTTTTTTTTTAAAAGGGCACAAATACACATCAGGCATCTCCCACTAACACTTGAGATGCTTCTTGCTGGTCATGTCGTTCCAAATACGATGCATCTCCTCAGGGGAGATCTGGTGTACGGTAATGACTCGACGGTACCTGCAAAGACTGTAGGCCATTTTCCAGTGATTGAAGCCACTGTTCTGATACGGGTGAATGCCCAGTTTCCTCAAACACACCCCCACGTAAACGTCCTCAAGATGCAAGAGTCTGGTGTGCAGGGAAGTCTTGTAGATGAGCTCTGCAACGTCCGCCGAGAACACGTACCCGGTGCCGGAGCAAAACGGCGGGTACTTGCTCTCAGGGTAAAGGTCTCTGGGCATGTACCACTTGCTGCGCATGTCCCGAATGGGTCCGCCATTGATGACGTATCCCGTGAAGTACCTCCGTCGAGGTTTGGTGGCTGGCTTCAAGAGTTTATACACCAGGTTGTCCATGTTCACGAAGATATCGCTGTCTGTTTTCATCACATACTTGGCTTGGTTGCAGAAAGTGGCGACCCAGCGCATTCCCATCAGTGTTTTGAGAGTGAGGTTATGGTACGAGTCAATGAAGTCCTCGACGACAATGTCGTGAAAGATCTCGCTCTCTTGCTCCACCATCTGGTTGAGCACCATGTCCGTGCTGCGTCCCAGAAGAAAGAGTGTGATGATGCGAAGGTCGCTGAAGGTGCTTTCATCACCCCAAGTTTCCCTGATGGCTTGGCGTGCGTCGAACTCTTTGTGCGTGGTCGTGATGAGGATGACGAGGAAGGGCACATTGGTTTCGCATTTCTTGGGCTCGTTGATGATGAAATCGAAGGCGTGGGGGTTCAGTGGGCGCGTACGGATGTTGCTGAAGGTTGTGGTGGCGTTGCTCTTGTGCACTTTTTCCGCTTTACGCGGCGGCACGGACAGCTGGCTCATGTAGGACGAAGTGGGACGGGATATACTTAGGTACCACAGAGCGCTGGCCCAGCAAACGACTGTCAACACGTAGAGGCATGAAACTTTGGAAGGCATTGTGATGCATTTATGTGCACTTGAAGCTGTAGATCTCGAATGGCCTCACAGCCATTAGCGATGGAACCTCAGGCAGGAATGCAGAACGCATTTGTATGCAGCCTGACGTCAACTGTCAGAGCTGTCTTCTCTTCATAGAAAATCTGTGGGGGTTTGTTGCAGGGTTTCGAATGTTCCCTGACACTCTTCCGCATGTTCCACTGAAATCTGAAAAACAAAACAGCAACAGTTTTTAACTAGTGGCCAACTGACAAGCGGGTTCCTCAACTGAAGGACCATATGAATTTTTCAGTTACATGTGCATTTGGTCGATGCTTTCAGCCAAAGTGACTCTCAATGCATTCATTGCACTTTGTAAAAAAAAAAATGTTTTGCTTTCACTGGCAGCTGAACCTATGAGCGCTGTGCTCTACTTTAAGACATACAATACAGTTTAATCACAACAAATACAATATGCACAGAAATATGGTGATATAACCCTAAATTTAGAACTTATTTTAGTTTTATGAAACTATTGGACTGTCTGGGGATCAACTGTCTAACAAACTGAAAATTATGTTCCTGATAAAGGCCTGACTTGTGTTGGGAAATAAATGTTCTTGAAGCTATAATTTTCTGTTTGTGAATTGATTGATTGTCTTGCACTTGTAACTAATTTTGGGGTCTTTTGAATTTGTGCATATTTTTGCATAGCTTTGAAATTGGTGAAATGCAATAATATCATTGAAAACATGATCTATCACTTTTGTAATCAAGATGTTTAGATGTTTTATTGACAGTCACCACTGATAAGCTACTAAATATAAAGCAGAGATTTAACACGAAAACATAAAGCCATTCATCTTCGGAACACAAATTAAGATATTTGTGATGATATCAAAGAGCCATCTGACCCTCCATAGACAGCAACACATGAAATAATCCCAGATCCAAAAATGTACTAAAAACACAGGTAAAACAGGCCATGTGACATCAGTGGATCAACTTCAATGTTTTGCCACACTACAAGAATACTTTTTTTGTGCAAAGAAAACAAAAATAACAATTTAGGTGTACCATTCTTCTGCCATTTTAGAAATTATAACAACGCATACGCAAACTTCAATGTATTTGACGTAATCAGCCTTGTTTACATCCGCATGAAAGCACACGCATGAGCGCAATCTGCAGTTGTTTAAGTCTAGTCAAAGATACGCTTACGTTGTGATACCTTTCCTGCCATTTTAGAGAGCAAGTTCCGGGAGAAGAACGGTACAGTTAAATTATGTTATTGAGCCACTGATGTCACATGGACTGTTTTACCTGTGTTTTTGCTATGTTTCGGGATCTGGGATCATTGCTGTCTATGGAGGAACTGATGGCTCTCTGACATCATCAAAAATATCTTAATTTGTGTTCCGAAGATGAATGAAGGTCTTACAGGTTTGAAACGAAATGAGGGTGAGTAATTGATGACAGAATTTTAATTTTTTGGGTGAACTAATCCTTTAAGCCCTGTGACTGTCTATAAAACCCGGGCCATTCATTTTAATCCTAAATACAACGACACAAACTTAAAAAGCAAAAGTAAAAGAACTACGACACTATTGTACCACTTGAAAATCATGTCACCCAACAACTATTTCTTACTACAGGCTATAAGATAAAACATTTCTGACTAACAGATGGGTGGGTGGTACCTTTTCAAAAGTACACTTTTGTATATTAGGTTGAAATATGTACACTATGGGGCAGTTTACAGAACAGGGTTTAAGACTAGACCTAGATTAAAATAAATGTTAAAGCTGTCTAAAACGGAAAAAGCTTGCACTGCCATACCTTAAAATACATTACTGCCATTGGTCTTTGGTCATTACCTCCCAGGTAATGCTTTTTTGTAAGACATGTTTCTAAAAACTACTTAAATGTCCTAAATTAACAAAGACCTAGTCCTGGCTTAATCTAATACCTGTCTGGGAAACCGCCCCTATAACCAATATGTACTTTAAGGTACCAAAATGGACCCTTTAAGTACAAACATGTACCTTTTGAAAAGGTACCACCCCAGTGACTTTTTTCAGTGCATTATACCAAAAAGTTTGCAGAAATGTTGTTTAACTATGCAAGTGATGCATTATCTAATCAAATATGCATATGCAATTAAAATAAATCTTCAGAAAAAAAATCTGTGCATTGAATAAAGTCAGGTTCACAATTCTTGTTTTATTTTGTAGATATTTTAGGGCTAACAGGTTTAAACACAGATTTAGGATTTCTCTTTTATCACTCCATTTATTAGAGAGTACTGTCAACAGTCAGAAAAAAACACTACCCAAAATGCTATACAAATAAATGTAGTGAATGACATAAAAACAAACTTTTGTCA
The DNA here is from genome assembly GCA_032359435.1 of Enteromius unitaeniatus. Classification (NCBI taxonomy): domain Eukaryota; kingdom Metazoa; phylum Chordata; class Actinopteri; order Cypriniformes; family Cyprinidae; genus Enteromius; species Enteromius unitaeniatus. The sequence continues at coordinate 4,807,323 of JAUMHI010000049.1, forward strand.
GCAAGAAAATAACATGAATACAAAAAACATAGGAATACAGCTGTAAAGTTTGGTGCGTAACATGTAAGTTTAAAATATGGAATAAAATGAACACTTGAAAGTGTATTTTGAATGTTTTGTTGTGTCTTATCTTTCAAAACCAACAAATCTGAGATGAAATAGTTTTCAGGAGTGTGAATAAAATATGTCTTCAGGTTACTTGAAATGCAAGAGACATGGACTATTAATACCTTCTTTCCCAAAAAACTTGACAGCAGTGAAGATTCTGTCATTATTTTTCTCCCTAAGGTCTTTCCAAACCCACTTTAAGGTGTAAATAAAATAAGTAAATAAAATATGTTTTACTTTTGTCTGAACTATCCCTTTAAGAGGAGAAGAAAGATTGCAACCAAATGTGAGGAACATTGGTTCCTTTAGTAAATACAGAACATCCCTCCTGCTGGAACGCAGCAGCAAACTCCCCCACCTAACTAAATATTTGAATAGACCGTTAGCCAATATTATGATTCTTATCGACTGACATTGCAGGAGATTGTTAATGTTAGAATGAATTAAAGAACATGAGGTGGAGAACGTGCATGTGTTTGAAAGCAGCAGTCATCTGTTGTGTTGCCTGTATGGAAATGAGAGCTCTGTGTGATTCCTGCTCTGAAGTTTTCAGCCGTTTAGACTTTTGATAAGGGAGCTGTGTCGGCATGTAGCAGCTTTCTGGCTGAATCTTCTTCTCAGTGGGGAAGATCACCAATCAGCACATTTATGGAAGTGAGAAAATATAACAGGGAGACTTTCCAAAGAAAATTATTTATTGTAATTTAATCCAAATGAAATTGAACTGGCTGAATTATTTGCTTCCTTATGCGTAACAAATTTGTTGTTTGCCATCTACCCAAGTGTGACCAGATAAACAATTATTTTGATGTGTTTACGCAAAAGTTTACTAAAGTTTACCAAAAATAATTGTAAAGTAATTTTTTTTTTAATTATCAAAGAATTTGATTGGAAATATTTTTAGATCACACACATATTATATTACATACTGTATCATTGCGATTAATTGCATGCAAAATAAAAGTTTTTTGTATACATGTAGGGTTTACTGTGTATATTTATTATGTATAAATAAACACAAATAAATACAAACACATGAATGCATATACTTAAGAACAATATGTTATGTTTATATATATATAAAATAATGTAAATGTATAAATATATATGGACATTCAAAATATATACTGTATGTGTATTTATATACATAATAAATAAACACAGTACACATACATTTTGTCATGATTAAACAGCACTAATATATATATATATATATATAGTAAATATGAAGTGTGTGTATGCTTTTACTTATATGCTATTTTACTCACCAATTGTCATTATACTACAGAGGACAAAGGAAACATTAAACATTTATTTTATTAAACAGCATTTTGTATACAGGAATATTCATTTACAATTACTAACGTCCGATAATAAGAGATATTCAAAAACACACAAATAATAAATACAATTTACATAAAGGATGCATGATTTTGCTTACCATAATAGTACACAGCCAGAGGATGCATCATCTAGTGAAGAGAAAGGAAAAAAAATTCTTTAAACACTGTTTTTTAAAAACAATTATGTAGCACAAAATATCATGAGAAAACCACCCAAGCAAGAAAGCCATGGTTAAGGTATAATAATCTGTAATAAAAAAAAGCATTAAAATATAAATAATATAAGAGATGTAATAATATAATGTAAAAACATTTAAATGTAAATATATCACAAATAATATATAAATATATAAGCTTGCTCAAATGTTAACAAAAAACAGAATATACTACAGACTTGACAAAATTCCTGCAAAAACTAGCCCAAATTCCTGGGGCCCCATTTATAAAATGTGCGTGCGCTCAGATTTCACTGTGCTTAAATCCAAAAAAGAACACATATTTACAAAAACTGTCATTTATGTGGAAAAGTGCTTTGCGTCACGTCAGCGTCTGAGCAGACGTACGCACTTTATTTTCAGAGCATCGCACGTTTTTAAAAAATGTAAGCTGTTCTTGCAGCTTGCTGTTCTAAATTATGATGATTGGTGATATTTTATATGTTAATGACATTAAGTAGGAGACATTTACAAGGCAGAGCACTGAAGCCTTTCATTTGCATGCAGATTCAAGATTTCTATGATTCTCGCAATTTCTGTTTGTACGTTCATTCTATGAATCACATGTACTCATATCGGAGAAATTATATTGTAAGACCAAATTTAGGATGGTTTCTGGTTACATTTTAAAAATGAGGCCCTTGGTTTCTGTGCTTCTATCAGTCGTCTCCAGTTCAGTAACACTGGACACATCTCAAAACAATCTGTCCTTCTCAATCAGAGCAGTAACGTTTTGTTTTAGTTAACACGCCTAAACACAGCTCTGAAGCTCTATAATGAGAAAGCATCATGACAGCTCATGAAGTTACATACAGCAGCAGCTTGGCTTTAAACAGAGCTGGCAAAATGTGACCACATATTGATTTATGGGAATGCTACAGGTCTAAAGGATCTAAAAATCAGAGGCGGATTTTAGTGAGTTTGGGGCCTTAGGCAAATATAGGAATATTTGCACACATTTACTGTTATTTGCTGCTGCACACAGTTACGTCCAGTGTTTCTACATTTTTATATACATATTATTATACATATGGGATTCTTTCATTAACAATAATATTTTTTCATTTAGCAGACACTTTTATTCTTTCATGTAGCAGACCACGATTGCCTCGATATAACAGAGTTTTGAAAAACGTCTCGTCATTCGGTACCCAATTTCGATACCTAAAGGGGTTAATGTCATCAACGTCAGTGAGCCAATAAGACTGCAGCATTTGTCAGTGGGTTTGGGCTCAGTCACATCAGCGCGAATGTGCGCTTTTTGCCCCGTGTGCGCTGATGCTGTCATCTGTTGACATTTCTGAAAGCCTTCGTACAGTTTCTTAATAAAAGCAGCCTTTCCAAACAAAAAAGTGCATGTGCCATTCGTATCAGAAAAAAAAATATTTAACTGTGTCGGGCTGGGATCGGGCTCAGACATAAATATCTTAATGCCTGTCGGGCTCGGGTCGGGTTCGGTTACTGGTCTGTCGGACTTGGGCCGGGCTCGGACAGAAAAATGTGACCCGATCCGCACTCTCACACACACACAAGTGAGCACACTCCCGCTTTCAATAGTATTTGTCAATATTTAACCGCAAATAGGGGAATTCTGCAGATGCGCGGTTTTGTTTACTAGCATATTGACCTGCGCTTGATGCTTCCAGTGATATTAACATCTTAAATATGTATAAATACATGACATAAATACAGTAGGCTACATGAAAAACATCTCCAGAACTGCTCAGAGTGTTACTTCAAGAGCATTTGACCATTTCATTTGAGTAAATGTATCCACATATCATGTACACACAAAACTGTAAAGGTATTCATGACAAGCCATCAAAATAAAAGTTTGGTTTGGACATGGCAGCAGAAGTATATTACTATATAAAATCCTGTTTATTTTCCAACAATAAAAGGAAATCTTCATGAATTACAAAAAAAACGTTTTATGGCTTAAAAAAAGTAAATGCACAAAATTTCCAGAGGGGAAAAATTGTAAGGCTATTGTAAGAATAAAATAATAATGCACTAGTGTAAAGGTAGCATGACAGATGTGAAAACTGAAAACTATTTAAACTTTATTAAAACTTATCTGCACTGATTCACTGTGTTGGAAATATATATTTTTCCGTGCAGTGGCTCAGGAGATAAGGTTTTGAGTCTGTATAGACTCAAAAATTTATTTTTGAGATAATGTAATTTTCTTAAAACTGATTTCATAAAATTGGTATCGAAAAAGGTATCATTCAGGAACCGGTATCAAATTCAAGGTATCGATATTGATTTTTTTTTTTAAATAATACCCAAGCCTACTCCTGACAAGGGTCTTTTTATTTAATATAACATTGAGAGAACGTTACAAGATCAAAACTCTTTGAACATCCTTTTGATGTTATTTGTATTTAAATATCCTCAGTGTTGAGCGAAAACATTCTTAAAAATAAAATCAATATTCTAAATGTTATATTTGGGGTGAAAATAACATTAGAACGCTCTAAAAAAACATTTTTGTGACTTTTAAGTGTTCTAATAATTACAAAAAGAAAACTGGACATTTTAATGTTTTTAAAACAATGTTCCAACCATGGTTTTATAACCTACATTTGCCCCCTGTCTCAAATATCTGCATAGCAAAACACTAAAGAAGTGAAGACACCTAGCAACCACATAACACCCTAGCAACCACCCACTGCAGCTACTCATATTTCCTTCATAAAACATACAAATGTAGACAATAAATATCAACAGATCATTAGTTAATGTGCACTGTCATGAGAGAGAGCTGTCATGAAACTTTGATTGATATATGTCTGTGCATAATCATATTTGAATGTACTTGAGCTAATGATCTGTTAAGTATTATTATCATGTTTGTTAATGACTTCTTAATGAACAGCAGATCTTTAAGAAGATAATTTGCTTATGCAGAGCTGTTAAAAGAGAATTTTTTTTCTCACATTTTTATTTATTAAAAGTAACATAATATGACCGTATGCGCCATTCACTGACATCCAGGGCGCCGAGGGGAGACGACAGGGGAGAGATCCACTATTTAATTTTGTGGTGTATGTGTCACCAAAGGCTTAGGGGTCGTTCACATGCAGCAGAAATGATTTTGTAACTGACAGCGCTTTCATGGTTGCCTAGTAACAGCAGAAGCTACACGCTGAAGCGCTTTGAAATTGGTGGAGGAAGCGACGGGCCTTGCGCTTTCCACTTGCTTTTAGACGCTGCGTAAACGTACCCTTACGTTACATTTAATGCTAAAGTATCGTTAACGCCAATACAAAAGAAAAGATGCAGCTCTGGTTAAATGTCTGGTTTAATGTTATATACTGCATACAAATTTTTCAATCTTCATTACATTGTTATCACAGCCATTATCATCATTAAAGTCATTCATTTTTTTCCCTCATTAATGTGGAATGTGGGTGTACAGCATTGACAAAAACACAGAATCGTTGACATTTTTTGCAGATTTATTAAAAAAGAAAACATGAAATACTGCTGTATTACTCTTATATGTACGATCATATATGACAGAGCAGTTTCAGTTCTTTTTGACATCTGAAAAAAAAACCGAAAAATTTCTCACAGGCAATTTTTGAAGGGGACACAATAATACAGTCAAATTGTACTTCAAATAAATTGTACTCTTCAAAACTATTACAATGTTTGTAATGTTGTTTACAGTCGAAACACTCTCTCTCTGCCATGACGATCTCGTAGGCTGCACTGAACTGATAACTCCAGTCCCCAGGAAAAGAAATAACGGCCCACCCACGCTAAAAGCTGATTGGCTTATTTTGCTGAGTAAACCAATCAGGATCTAGCGCTATGAACAGGCACACACAAACATTCAGTTCACATGCACGCACAGTCACAGCAGGTCTGAATACTTAGGACCATGTGATATTTCAGTTTTTCTCTAAATGATTTTAGCAAATGGCTGCAATTTAACGAGTAAAAATTTAAGTGGATCTGAATACTTTCCGTACATATATATATATATATATATATATATATGTATGTGTGTGTGTGCACATATATTTGCACAGATGCATTAAAATTAAATAGGGTCAGTTTTCATGCCAACTTCAAATAAACATCAAAATAAAAAAACTTCAAGGCCATAGTGCTCTCTTTATGGCTTGATATGAACGCTGCCGTTAAACTCCATAGTATTTTGCCGGAATTGGTAACCATCTGCCATGCAGAAATCAAATGGAGTCCAGACCAGGCCGGAAGTAAATGTCAATCTTGACTTTAAAATCACTCTGAAATCTCTCCCTCCTCAAAGGTATGACATGAAAACCTTTCTGTATAAAGAACAGGCGAGCGGATGGCATTACTTTAATGCACACACACATACACACAAAGTCACTATCTATATTGGAAGTGTAGTGATAAAACTAGTGTTATCCTGTGTTCATATCCACATTCTAGTGCAGCAAACTCCAACATATTAACCTGAATGAAAGTTTGGGCTTTGTCCCAAGATAACATCATTCTCCAGGCAGCCTACAAGATGAGCTGTCAGCACCAAACACACACACACTGAATGAGATAATTTTACAATCACGGCATGTTTATCAGAAAAACAGGGAGAAAATTCAGTCTGTAAAAGCAGATAACGACCTCAAAAGGCCAAACGCCCCTGTTAAAACAAGAAACGGCCACAGATCTCGACTCATGCAGATAAGCAGCGTGTGGATTCAATTTATTACTTGGTTTTAGCTCGAGACGCATTCAAAGCTCACTCCCAGACCAAATGCATTTTATGCTATTGATTTGCTGTGAGGGGTTTAAAGCGCCTTTGATTGACTTAATAAGAAATTGTGGCAGGTTTAAAATTGCTGTAAATAAATCCAGTACATACTGCTTCAGAGCTTAAAGTCAACATTGCTTCACAATTCACCCGATTTACTTTCTTTATACCATTCCTGCTCATTAGTGAATGCCATTCTAAAGAGGAAAATGCAATTTGTATTAATTTGCTCGACATGTGCAATGTCGAAACCGAAACGTGTTGTATCGAACCGAACCAGGATTTTTGTGAACTGTTAAACCCCTAATATGTATATATATATATATATACACACATACAGTATAACAGGCACTTTTGGTCACCATTGATTCCATAGTATTCCATAGTCCATAGAAATGTTAATTCATGCGTTTGTGACCTCAAGGTTAGATTATTGTAATGCTTTATTTGGTAGCTGTTCTGCAAGTTTGATAAATATGCAACAGTTGGTTTAAAATGCAGCAGCTAGAGTCCTTACTAGAACCAGGAAGTATGATCATATTAGCCCGGTTCTGTCAACACTGGACTGGCTCCCTATCCAACATCGTATAGATTGTAAAATCTTGTTAAATTATAGTCCATTATAGTCCTCCACATCTGCTACATTCTCAAAACTCTGGCCATTTCATAATAACTAGAGTATCAAAATCTACTGCGGGTGGCATATCTTTTTCCTATTTAGCACCCAATCTCTGGAACAATTTACCTAATACTGTTCGGGAGGCAGGCACACTCTGTCAGTTTAAATCTAGATTAAAGACACATCTCTTTACTCTGACTTACACTTAACACACTAAAACACATTTATTAATCAGATCCCTTAAAGGATTGTTATGTTGCATTAATTAGATCAGCCAAATAGGGAACGCTCCCAATAACACACAATGAAAACGCTACATTGTAAAAAAGAATGGCATCTACGCTAATATTAGTCTGTCTCTCTCTTAATATGTTTCTCAGTCCATATCCAGATCAGATGGTGTATCAGCACAAAAGATGATCTTCATCGGAGACCAGAACATATAGAGGTGCCGGTGGACAGATCACCGGAACCAGATGCACACAAACATACTATAAATCCTTACACAATCTGACATGTGCTTAAAATTTTACTGGAAATTGGAAATTTTCCCCCATTCTCTCATGAATGGGGTTTTGGTTCCTTGCTGCTTTAACCTCTGGCTTGCTTAGTTGGGGACACCTGATTCCTAGTTATTTTTACCGTTTTGATTACAGAGATAAATAAACAGTTTAATCTCATCATTATACATAACCATCACTCTATTCTCCTATTTGATAATGTTCAGTGCTTTGCTACAATCTGTATTGTCTACATAAAAGTGACAGATTGGATGGATGGATAGATAGACTGTAGAAAGCGAGATTGTCTTGTAAACATGTCTGATAAGAAAAAAAATGCCAATTCATCTTCATATTTTTTGTGACGGGTGCAGACTCACCCAGACACAGAGACTGACTCATCCTGAGCGACACCTGTACTGTTTGCCATAACTATATAGCCTAAGTTTTGGAACAAAATACAGCAAAAAAGCAGTTTTAAGGCCAATCATTTTTCTCAATTCATCCACCATTGGCAGGAATATACAGCAGATTGGCTTTTAATCACTGTGACATTTTCAATCTCTCCTTCATTGATTTAAGCCAGCTTTATATCTCTATGACTAACCCCTTCTCTAATATTTTTCATCAATAGTTTTGCATAATTACTAGCCTATTGCAAATATAATATCAAGTACCAACATGCTGTGCTCCACTTGTAAATGAGGATGTTATCTGCAAGTTTCTTTCTTTTGGAGCTTGATAAAAGCACTCATATTGGTTTTTGTTGCTACAGAATGAAAGCGTAAGGTACACGCACAGCTTTTGTTTCATAAGCTGATGAATTTGTATATGAATTGATTTAATCATGGACCCCCATCTAAGGCTGAATCAATTGAGAAAATTATCATGCATGCTCTGTTCTAAAACCTAGAGAGATGCCTTGCTGTTTACAGTCTACATAGGCAGCATTCAGAGCATTATGGAGACTCATAAGTGAAGAGAAGATCATCTGGTTTTAATGAATTTGGGATGTTTGTGCATCTCACATGAAGTGCAAAATAGATTCAATTTACAATTGATTGAGTTGATTGATGTTGATAATAGTGTAATACTGTTACTGTTAACACTGTAATAATGTGTAATATTGTGTAATCAGTGTTATTTTAGAATCATCATGATTCACTTTTTTAACATGAATTATATATTTTTTTGTTTTTCAGTATGCTATTTTGTCAGCATTCTATATTTTGTTTTAATTTTAGTTTAGCATTTTACTTGTTTTTTTATATCTAGTAGTTTTTTAATGAAGGTTTACATTTTAGTTTTAGTTGCTTTAGCACTTTAACGTTTGTTTTATTTAAGTTATTATGCATTTTATGTAAGGTAAATATATTTTTAATGGTTTAGGTACAAAGCAAACTGAATGAACTTTTTCTTTTAATATTGTACTAGTAAATTTCAAAATTAATATTATGATTTGTAAATGTTTTTTAGAGTTAGTTCCTGTTAACTAATGCAGTTAAATAATTCACCTATTATTGTAAACTACTTTTGTTTTCGGAAACTGCAGTGATATGTACTTATTGGTACATATTTTGTTTCACACTGTAAAGTGCATCAAGGTATGTTCGTGCCATGAAACCAGGAATGAATTTACTTAAAACAAGGTAGCTTGTAATAAAGCCACTATTTGTTCTCCAATGATGTTTTAAGTAGGCAGCTGACTAGGTTCTGGAACACAGCCACGGGTCTAAATAGCATTTACTGAATCTCTCCTTAGCACTACAGCCAAATATACCAATGATGAGCATCGATGGAAAAATAAATAAAGAAGAAACTGCTATATGTAATGCTAATTGATTCAACAGGTGCACTCATTTGTGTGATTGACAGGTTATTACCATGGCAACAGAACAGTGGGATGACAGCCAGAGACTCACAGAATCCCACACAGTACGTAGAGACTGTCACTCACACACACAAGTATCGACACATCTGCCAAACACACGGCCATCCAAATGTTCACTAAATGATAGTAAAACCGTTCTCTCCAGCATCCGCTTCACAAATGACTCGCTGTCTGTTTATATGCACAGCAGTGGTGTGATAAATGCCAACAAGAGTGAGGAAATACTCACATGTAAATGTTTTAAATGACATGGGCAAACTATCAATCCTGTTTTTGCGTGGTTGTTTTGTATTCCGAAACCTTAATTATGGCATAAAATGTTAAACTGAAATGCAACAGGCTTGTTTGTTGTATTTTCCAGCTTTGAATGCATAATGCTAGTCAGTTCCTCAGTGCTCAACCTTACTCACTTTGTCCAAACGCTCCTAAAAATAGCAACATTGGCAGAAACATGCAGCAGATTGCCTTTCAATCATAATAGTATTTTTAATCTCTGTTGTATTGATTTAACCCAGCTTCATATCTCTGTGATTAATCCCTTCTCTAATATTTTTCATCAATAGTTTTGTATAATAACAAGCGTACTGCAAATATATCAAGCGTAAATGTGCCTATAAAACGCCTAATTTGGGCGCTTCCTTAGATCACTCACTATTTTTTTTTCCACTTTTATAAGTGCAGTAGAATGTATGACTATAAAGCTTTACATAGTCTAAATTGTATTTTCATTTTGTTTTAATACATTTGGGAAACTTGATGTGCTAAAAAAACCAACAAAAAAAAGTTATACCTAATCTGCTGTTCCAGGTCAAAAAAAGGCAAGTGGTAAGTTAAACCAAAAAAGGGTATTTATTTTTTAAATTGATATGTATATATAATCTAAAAGCTGAATAAACAAGCTTTCAATCGATGTATGGTTTGAAATTCTATATGAACTTCATTTCTATATGAATATGAAACTATATGAAATTCTGGAATCTGAGGGTGCAGAAATATCTAAATATTAAGAAAATTGCAGTTTAAGATATTCAACTTAAGTCCTTAGCAATGCATTTTACCCTTCCAGTCGAATCCCTTCGACATTACATATGGGAATTCGTCAGAGAGACCAATTGCCTTTGAGCTTTATACAAAAGGCCAATGAAATTGCCGTGCACTTGATTGCGCTCAAAGAGCTGATTTTCTCACACGGTTTGGTAAAACATTCTGTAGTGGGATGTCGATCCGGCCATGTGCTTCTGGGTGTGGAAGTTTCCTCACCTCTTGTGACGGTCATGATTGCTGCCTTATGTGCCTGGGCCGAGAGCACACTGAGGCAGTGCTTGTGGGCAGTTCATGCGTTCATTGCAAGCGTATGACCATGGCTATGTTATGGGTCCGCCTCTCGTTCACGAGGCGGCTCCCTTTGTGTCCTTCCAGTAGTAAGTCGTTGGACTGTAGCAAGTTCACGGCTGATATGGCGAGGCATATCATATTGGGGACCTGCAGGTGACTGTGAGGAATGAGGACTTCCCTGAGGAGACTGCTCCAAGCTCCGCAATAGAGCCAAGTGCGCCCTCTGCCGCACCCCGAGAGGCTGAGATGTCTTCTGCAGCATCAGAGGGTGAGTCTGATGGCGAGGCTAGTACCGCTCCGGGTGGGCGTCACACCGGGGCGTCCGTCCCGTCAGCAACGGAAATAAAACCTTTTTTCCACAGTCAGCCAGAAGGCTGTGTTTCCCTTTCAATTATATCCATAATTCTGTCGATGTATTGCGTTCCCTTATTCACATGCGAGAACTGTGTGTTAAGACATGTGCTCCGCCCTCAACCATGCTTCAGCGCCATGGCTAGCAACTCCGTAGGCCCCCCTTACTGGGCCACGGAGGGTTGGGAAGGTTACGCGCAGATCCTCTGTTGATGAACTTGAATAAAAGTCTCGCCATTCAGTGGGGGTCTCCGCGTAACGTGGCCTCAGATTCGTGGCTCTTTCCATGGGTGTTCTTTCCATGACTAGGGTGATAGACGTGAGTAATGACGAGATTAGACTGGTTATTATTAAATGCAGTGGCGGTCTCTGTAATTGACGACGAAAATCACTCGAAATTAGAAAACCAGAGGCGAATGGAGAAAAAAACCTCGGGTGAACCCAAGCACAGTTTGGGCCAGTTCTCCTCTGGCCAGATGCCCGGCACTTAATTTCCAGTTTGATTAAGCACATGTCAGATAATGCAAAGGACTTAAAGTGTGTGTGGGTGTACTAGGTTCCAATGATCGGTCCATGGTGTCCAAAAACATTTCCAGTATGCTCCAAATTACCACATTTCCAAATCAACATTTGTTTTTTTTTATAGTGGACTTTTTATCAAGCTGACAATTAAAATCTGTTTTGGTGGCTGTTAATTGTTAATTTACTGTTTTACTTTGTTTAAAAAAGCATGTCTAATCATTTGAGAGAGAAAAAACGACAGGCAATAAACAGACACAATGAGTCAAAATTAAAGCTCCAAAACATATTTGTGTTGGACTACCGTATTTTCAGTCTGTTGAATTAAAATTTTTGCTACCTGCAATACAATGTTGCAATACAAGCTGCAGCTAAATATCTCAGCAGTAAGTTAATAAACGATCAGCGTCTACAAGCAACATCCCTTATATTTACATGCAAAAAAAACAAAACAAAGCAGACTGCAGCAGAACAAGCAACCACACAGGAAGACATTGGCGTACCTGAACTCTAATGAGATCTGCTGAAACACTGCTAAACTCCTGAGGAAATGTTGAAAAACAACGCTTCCTTCAGTTTTTACAGGCAGGATCCAAGCTAGGCCTGAACTCATTCAAATTTGACTTGCATTGCCGAAAGCAGTCACCCCCTTCCCATTTGGCGTGCATTGCAAATCATCCAGCAAAGCCATGTATATTCATGAAAGGGAAATACAAGTCATATCTTGAACCTCGGGGAGACGTTACAAACCAGTGAAATAATTACAGAAAACAACCAGAAGATAGAATGTATATGGTGATTTATGGTTCTGCGGGGGGGGGCAAATCCGTAGTAGAGGAACAATGCGAAGACACCTATTCATCAAAGCCGTGGCATCTATTTCTTCTAGCCGCTAGGTTTAGCTTTCTGCAGTCGACTCAGTAAAGAGAACAATTATACTGTCCTCTATACATCAGAGAGGAAGGGCTGTGATTTATAGTCTCGCACCGATCTTAAAGCAGAGTGCTCAAACACCTAACCAATGAAGACATTTCTACTTTAACACATGACATTTTCAATTTACAAAACTGCATTTCTATAGAAACTATCAAAATGGCATGAGTGCAATACGAGTCTCGTAAGACAGGCCATTAAAACTTTAATCTGCCAGTGGTTAGATGTAAATAATGGCTTTCGGACTTTACGCAGGACATATTTGGTATTAAAAATAGACCATTGTAAATTCAATAACTCTGAGGTTGACAGCTGAGGTTGTCATTTTCAGAAAATGACCAGAAAAAGAAAATGAACAAGGTGGAAATAAAAAGCTAAAGTTAATTAAAGCTATTAATAATTATTTTAATTACACACAACTGAAGTAGTTTCAAGCCTTTTATTGTTTTAATATTGATGATTTTGCCATACAGCTCACGAAAACCCCAAATTTCTAAAAATTAGCATATTTCATCCGACCAATAAAATAAAAGTGTTTTTAATACAAAAAAAGTCAACCTTTAAATAATTATGTTCAGTTATGCACTCAATACTTGGTCGAGAATCATTTTGCTGAAATGACTGCTTCAATGCGGCGTGGCATGGAGGCAATCCATGTTGGGTCTTGTGTCTCTCAACTTTCTC
>JAUMHI010000049.1:4843281-4853776 GCA_032359435.1 Enteromius unitaeniatus
TCATTGCTTGAGTCATTACATACAAAAATATTGAACTAGTTGTCAAAATCTGTCAAGCGAATTTGAAAAAATTGTTTAAATCAAATTCTTTTCCTGAAAATGTCTTCTACAGTAAATTTAATCATTCGCACAATGCTTTGAATACAGTAAATTAGAATTGCAAAGAGCATTTGCAGTAAAAATGTGAAACATATTCAGTTTCTTGTACTCCTCACTACATACAGTAATGTCTAACTTTACTGTAGTTTTTGAATGCCTGTGCAAATAGTATATAGTGCTGTCGAGCATTTTCAGGAAGTGTCACCAAAATCTGACTTTTTTGCATTGTAAAAAAATGTACAGAGCCACAGAGAACAGAGTCTTGTGCATAAAAAATGGTGTCAGGACTTTTCATCTTGATGACACTGACACTTTAATTGACATGAATACTTGCTTTTGAGGAATGAACTATCCATTTTGAGCAAGTGACACACTTTTGCAGGTTATCAACTACGTTCTGCAGTTTGTACTAATTGTTTTGAGAAATGCATTAACTGTTGTGCATATTTAAATACTGTTGTGAGAAATGCACCAAGGCGACTGAGAAAAGCTGTAATCAATAAAAGAAAATATATTTAAAAGCCATCTGACTAATAAGTGAATGAATGAATGAATGAATGATCACTATACCTGTATCAAAACTAGCTTGTGATGAAATAAGCTTCCGACCTACTAATATAAATCATATTTTGTTCTAGTAGTGTGTATATACAGTAGCTGTATTAATACTATTGTTATTTCTCATTTTATTTTTATGTCAATGGAAAAACAGTAAACACAGATCTCAGATATTCAACGGCTGCAGAAGTTTCTCCTGAAGCTTACAGCTGACAGTCTGACAGGAGACTTTATGGAATCATGTGAAGCTTTGACATTTTCAGGAAAGACCTTCAAAACAAGACCCAGAGGCAAACCACTTGAGACCGAAAATCTGAACTTGAGACAAATCTGACCTGCTAGTCCAAAATCAAGCTACTAGTTTTAATGATCTATCACAGAAAAAGATGATTTTATAATAAACCTTTCGATTTCCATACGTTGTCACACAGGTTTCCACGCTAGACATATTCAGATTAAGATGTCAGATGTCAACCTGTCAATCTTTTTTTTTTACAACCAAAATCAACCCACAAATTCAAAATGGTGCTGATCGCTTGAGTCTTGCAGCAGAAGCAGTAGACTGTTGGGAGGTTGCGTCTGAATGACTTCTTATGAGTAACAAACAAAAAAATACTCACAATATGGTGATAGAAATGTGATGCAATAAGACACGACCACGGCCATGTCTTCTGAATAATGTATCAGTACAGTGCGCTCCACTCATCTCCCAGGAAATGTCAGAGCCCAAATCTGATTCCAAATGTCAAGTAAACACCAATCCCCTTTGAACGAGAATGCGGTCCGGGCTCAGGAATATTGCTTCATTTCCTCGCTCTGGACTGATAAACGTGTTGGTCAGGATTGGCTTGGCTCTATATACTCCCACACTGTGCTGATGAGATCCACCAGTCTTACTCTTAATAAAGATGAGAGAGCAGGGCTGTGTCGAGACATGTTGAATTGTCCAGGCCGTCTCCCACGAGGGACATCTCACATGCTCTCGAGTCCTACATGGCAAATCTTTTCTCTCAACCATTTCAGAAAGTGCCTCATACTGTCCAGAAGGCATTAGTGTGGTATAATATATCGATGCCACAGTATCACACATTCACTGATCACCCACAGAACATTGAAAAAATGGCCAAGAAAGTCTAGTCTGATTGGCTGGTGAAACTGCAAACAAAACCTAGTTAATCACATCATTATTATTGTCATTATTAGTGATAGCACTGCTACTAAAAACATAAAAATAATGCAATGTAGTCATGCATATATAACATACAGTACAACACACACGGGATAGATTCAAAATAAAAGTTTTCTACATAATATGTATAATGTGTACTGTTTCTATTTATCATGAATATATACATACAAACAAATATATATTTAAGAAAAAATGTTTATATCAATTTATATGTAAAGTATAAATATATGCATGTAAATATTTTCAAACTATTTACTGAATATGTGTGTATTTATATATACACCATAAAATACTACACACTCATATATTATGTAACATTTATGATTATTTTGTGAATAATTGTGATTAATTGTTTGACAGTACATATATGTGCACACATGTTTTATATATATCTATATGCATTCTAATATAATACATTTATTTAATATTATGTAATTTAATCTAAAATGTACAGAGGAAATCAGCAGAACACAAACAGTGCTATTTTTCTTCAGCTAGTATCGTAGAGTAAGATGTGTGATTAAGGTGTCATGACACCGTAGAAGGGACTAATCAAGAAAGTTAGTAAATGTCAACATCTGGGCCTGTGTGTGCTATGAGCAGTATCAGTGTGATGTATTTGTGATTTTAAAGTAGATGTGTTTTGTGTGTGCTAGACAGTTGTGACGTCTGTTCTGTGTCTAAACAAACGGCAGACAGGCACTTTCGGCTGGGAGCCTCATGCAGTCTGCTTGTCTCTGTTTAGTTTGTGATAACGGTACTGTATTCTGCTCAGTACACAGATACTTAATGAATAAATACATGGACCTAAAATATTGATTTGATATAAAATACTCTTGACTTTAAGGATTAGCCTCTAATAATAACAACAATAACAATAATAGTAATCATAATAATAATTTTTGTTATAAAATATCATACAAATAAATGTAAAATAGTAATAATAATAATTATTATTATTATTATTATTATAATAATTTTAAAAGTTACTTTTTAATTTATATTTAAATTAAAAATGTATATATATATATATATATATTTGTTTATTATTATTAATATTATTATTAAAGTAGAAGTCGTACTACTGCTTTACAAAATACTATATATTATTTATAGATTTATATTTAATATTATCATAAGTATTATTATTAATAACAACATTAATTATTTACAGCATATTAGACATTGCCTATATAACACCTCACTGGTATTCTAGGATTCGAAATCTAATTTGAGAAAAGGTACACTGACAGTTTAAACTTCAAGTCAATGTCTTTGATATTTATGATACTTTAAAATAAAATAAAACAAATAAATACTCAGTTTTTAAAAAGCTGTCAGTTGAAAAATACTGACTAATGTTAACCAACAAACCATGCACGTGCATCAGATGGGTAAACAGGGTTCAATTTTGATGCTGGCTTTCATGAAATAAATATTCCTCTGAGCCGCTTCATCTCACATTCATATGATGAGTTTATCTAATCCTCCCCTCTCGTATTCATTCTGTATCTCCTTTGTCCCTCTTCTCCTTTCTCAGGTCCAGTTTTGCTCTTTTTTCCCTTTCTCCATCTGTGTGTCTCTGTCTCTGTCGCAGGTAGTCATTAAAGCCGCAGCAGATGGTGCAGCTGTTGTCTGCTATCTGAGGGTCTCTTCACTCACCACGGCTCTGCGGCTATGGACACAACACACATAAACTGCTGCTGCGCCAGAGAAATGATTTACTAGCTCACATATTTGCCATCAAAAAGTCTACCTAAAATCAGCGGGAAATAGAGCCCTTTACTGCCAGATAAATCTGTTCCAGGTATATTTATTAAACATGACTAAGACAATGTAACTGGAAATATATTGAACCTCATTCTTGTCCCTTTCAGAAATTCTGGAAGTAAAGACACTTATGTTATTATGTTATAAAAGATTTCTTTTTATTAAGAATCCTGAAACAAATTTTCTTTTTCTTTTTTTCTCGCCATTGCTCTGTGCTTCAGGTCCTCATTCCTCAAGGACTTGGCCCACCTTCCCTCCCCGTGTTCCTTCTCCATTCCACCACCCTCCTGGACCATTGTGTTTGTGTTAAGCATCCAGAAGCCGCTCCAACTCCAGCTCTATGGAAGCTGTGCCTGAGCCCTTGTCATGCCTAGTCACGGCCACAGAGGTGGTTGAACTCCCGTACTGCTCTTTTTCGGCCATAAGAGTCATTGACCTCTCTTCCTGCTTTATCAAGGCTAAGGAGGCAGTATCGAAGTTCTTATCATGCCTTGTCACAGCCATGGAGGCTGATAACGGCTGATAACTGCCTTGTTCCGACCACTGAGGCCGCCCTTGAACTCTCGTCTTGTCCTGTTTCGACCACGGAAGGCCACCTGCGACCTCACAGCCTGCACTGTTCCGCTTTCTCCACTGTTCCGTTTTCTCCGCTCCACCACCCTCCTGGACCATTGTGTTTTGTGTTTGGAGCATCTGGAAGCCGCTCCTTGGGGGGCCTCTGTCACGATCACCATTATTGAGTGTCTAAAAAAGACGTATGTCTCGACCCCACCTGTTTGACCATGTCTTTAAAAAAAGCCCAGCGAATGGATCCGCATGTCTCAGTCTCATTTGTAACAACATGTTGTTTACTGAGCAACACATTAGAATAAAAAAAAAAAAAAGATAAATAAATCAAACATACTTCTGAAATTCTAAACGTTTTCTGCATAAATGTGTTATTTAATTATTAAAAATTACTGGTGAAAGTTTGAGAATTTGTATTAATAAAATGATTATGTTCAGGTACTTGACAAAAAATGGATATGGAGTAGATACGGTTCGGAAAAAAATCAAATCAAATGCTGTAAATTAAATAAATAAATAAACTTGATTTGACATGAATAAATGCAGCTGACAGTTCAGCTTTGTATCACAGGAATAAATTACATTGTAAAATCTATCCAAATAAAAAAAGTTTAAAGTTTAAATTACAGTATTTTAAATGATTTCTGTTTTTATTGTATATTTGATCAAATAAATGCAGCCTTAATGGAATTAGTTTGAACTGTAGAGCATTTACCCTAATTTTTCTTGTCTGTGGGACATGCTGTAAAAGGTTTTGCAATATTTTAAGTATAATGAAGGCGCATGGAAATGGACGCTTCAAAATGATCCATATGACTTTAATGCAATATACTAGTGTTCTGAAGCCATACGCTAGCTTTGTGTGATAAACAGACTGAAGAAAAGAAAATCAAAAATAGCACCTTTAGACGTGTCACATCACACATCAGTGTCACAGGTTCTAAAAATATTCTTAGTTCTCTCAGTATACTTGTGAAATTTTGTGATCAAACTAGATTGAAATGACATGAGGGTGAGCAAATAATGACAGAATTAAATTTTTTTAAATTACTTTACGCTGTTAAACCACTTTTAGAGTTTGAGTAACTAGTTTCATTATCGGGCCTATTTCACCGCAGTAGACTTATTACTGTTCAATGAAGCTCATTTTCAACACACACACTGAGCGAATCGATCATGTCTTACAAACTGACCCTGTTTTATTCAGCCATTCAGTGGAATTGTAAAAGAATATATCAAGCGTATTATAAGGTTTCATACGAGGCTCTACAGCATTAGACCTGCACATCATTCTATAAGCGGTCTATAGTAAGATTAATGATTAGTAAAGAAACAAAACACAAAGGATGTATTTCTATGCTTTGGCACAGACACAACAATGAGATATGGCAGAGAAAGTATGAGGAGGAGGAGACACAATTCTCCATATGGCTCCATGCATGAGAATGAGTAAATAATGACAGAATTTACATTTTTGAAGAATATCTTTAAAAGAACTTTGGAGGTGGCAAACAAAGAGACTGGGAACACATGAAATGCATTTCTGATAAACAGAAGAGCAGAGGGAAGTGAAAGATGGAGAAATCCCCCTCAGAGACTATTACAATGATAAAATATCTAACAATGCTCTCTTCATTATAATCCTCTGGCATAATAATGTCAGGAATTGAACTTGTAATTCAGCAAAGTGTGACTGCACTTGCTGCCTTGTGTCCAAACAACAGCACAGCTCTGAGCTAATAATATCAACTCCACAATTACAATGCTGTCTCACTTACAGGTAAAATAAACCAAACAGTTTTTCTTGATTGCTGAAATTAAAAAGATATTTTCTATTTTTAATTCATATGCTCTTTGAAATCCCTGAGATTATTACTTTCGTGCACAAAAATGAAAGCTTGCTAAAAATATACCGTCCAGGACTTAGATGAGTTTGTTTCTTCATGGGAATGGATGCAGAGAAATAAGCATTCCATCACTTGCTCATCAATAGATGGGCGACGTCAGAACAAGAGATCATAAAAAAACATCATAATAATTTACATGAAATACAGTCCATCACTTAAATATTGAAAAGTGAAAGCTGTTAATAAAAAAAAGAAAACTTAAATGACATGCTCATGTTTAAGTTTTCACATAACATGTACACGTTTTACTTTTTAGACTTTTTCCAAACTATAATTCCTGACTAAACATATATTAAAGTGAAACATTATGAAGTTTCATTTACTGCTTTCAAATGTCTCATGATACCTGGATGTTTTATAAAACAGTGTTGTTCTATAAAGTAAAGCAATCCGATACGATTTATAATGTTACTATAGACTAGTTCCTATAGACTATAGTATTTGTATTGTATATGCCCACTGTACATACAAAGCATGTTTCTGTTTCTGAGTGTAACTAAGCTTTTGCTCTCAAATATCTGCTCTGGTGTATATATTTTGAATGTGTTATACACGGTCACTGGTGTTTGCAATCGCCTGAGGTGTAAACGTATCAAGTAAGCAGTAAATATCACTGATAATATGTGTGCTGTATAGTAATTGTGCAGCCATTCACTGCAGAGCATACATTGGTAAGCGAGTGTTGTTTTGCTAAATTTCTCAACATCTGTTCTGATGAAATAGAAGCTCATGTACATCTTGGGTGGGTTGATTTTCAGGAAATTTTAGACACGTAATTTTCTTCTGACAAAAAATATAATCTCTTAGACTGGCACTGAAGCTGTACAGAGGCCTAGTTTTAGCTTCTAATTGAAGAGCCACTGTTGTGGCACACAGTCTGTTAAGTTAAATAAAACGCAAATGCATTATGTGATACAGTCACACAGAAAATCAAACCTTAAGGGACAATCACTATCCTGTCATTCAATCTAGTCACTATCACAGACATTGCCTTACTGTAATTGGCCAGTGGGCTGTAAAAGGGCCAACGGTAATGAGTTTCACTGATGATAGTCAGCATCTGTACCGCACAGAGGGTAAAAGGAAATGAACACGTCTTAAATGTGCATTGTTCTCTAAACTCTCCCATCAGGACGGACACTTCCCAGCAAGCCTGGGATCTGTTGGCGGAAGATGATGGCTATAATCAGCTATGTGATTAGAATAAGGCTTTGATTGCATCCGCCAAGTTTCTCTCTGTAACCTGCGTGAGGAAAGATTCTCTGGAGAGAGCTAATAGGATCTAAAGACCACAGTGAAAATTTGTGAGTCTGAACTGCGTTGCCTCATTATCGGGCCACGCTTGCATGGAGAATGTTAAGCAGGCTGCTCCACACCGTAGGGTGGTACTCCGCATGATAACTTCATCAAAGAGAATATTTCAGAGCACAATGAACCTGGAGACATCAGATGTCATCATGATTATTAAGATACTTAATAAGGAGTCTGAGAAAAGGACAGCTTGAGAAGAATTATATCATGCAGGAATGGTGAGGTACTGCTCAGCTGCAAATGCACTGGCAGATGCCATTCAGAGGTGAACTGAGAATGCCTTCAAATCAGTTATTTGTACAATTACTATTTAAATAACATAGGGAAGTAGAATTAGAATGCATTAAAGATTAAATTAGATAAGAATCCATTAAAGAACCTGGATGGATAGATTGAGAGACAGATAGATAGATGGATAGAAAGACAGACAGACAGACACAGACAGAAAGATATGATGAATAGAACTTCAGAAAGAAAACAATAGAATTATAGATTGATATATGGAAAAATAGAATGATAGAAGGATAAACAGAACTTTAGAAAGAGAACAATAGAATGATAGAACGATAGATGGATAGATCCAGTGGCTGTGATCATTCATGCTTAATACTACAGATGAAGGACACTTAAAACAACAGATGAAGGACACTTTTCATATTTTCTGAAAAAGTTATAGAACGAAAAAATGTCCAGAATGAAAACAGCATGCAGCATCCTGTGGTTATAGATATGAGTTCAGTGATGTTGGGGTGAGCTGGAGCAGATCTTCACGAGTCCTGTCAGGGGAATTACACTCGTCATTAATAATACATTCATGACTGACTACAGTCAATTCAGCTGAGTCCTGTGCTCCAGAGACCCTGATCCCAGAACACACACTGAAGTTCAGCTCAGAGCAGAATGAAAACCTGATTCCATAACACATGGATTTTGCTACAAGAGTTTCAAAAACCAGAGGTTCTCTATCACCATGAATCAAAGCAGCTCATTTTTGCCAAAAACCACCTACTTATACATTAGCAATGCTAATTATGAAATCAATACTACCACAATTCAAGACCTCCACTCAAACTACTCTTTGTTCATTTAAAAACAGTGAATGGGTGGAAAGGAAAAAAAATAATAAAACACTATCAGGAATTAGTGAAAAATGTTTGCAGTTCCTATTTATTTTCCATCTTAAATTAATAAGTGCCGAGGACTGATCTTGGCCAAACATCAAAACTACAAAAGGTCACATTAAAAGGTCCAGACAATCTGTGATTTTCATTTAACCACTAGACATTAATAATTGGGCAATCTATCTGAATTGAGACACAAGCCTGTGGAAGCACTCCTGTAATTAACATGAGCGTACAGAATAATGTAACATGTAACATCAGCAAATGAAGAAGAATTGAAAAGAAATTGTGTTTAAAACCCACATATATTAATAAAACATTTTTGAATAGTATTTTAATGCTAAAAACTTTTCCATGAATTAATGTATATAAAGTACTGTGCAAAAGTCTTCGCCCACTAGTAAAAAATGGTCGCTTATTTCTATCTTTTGTGGCAGCGTGTCAGTTGGAAATATTAGTTTACATTTACATCCAGTCTGTCTGGAATGACATGAAGTAACAGAACAAACTGAGACAGACTAAAAACTGTGACAACGTCTCCAAAAAGCTTTAAAAAAACCTACCTGGAAAGCTACAGTACTTTTCAAAAATAGATTTAATTGATCAATTAACTTCTAATAACTAAATCAAACAATTATTTGGTATTACAGCTTTTGGTAAAACAGCTTCTGTTCCAAGGTACACTTGCCCATAGTTACCCTTTTAGTCGAATCACTTCGACGTTACATATGGGAACTCGCCAGAGAGACCAATTGCCTTTGAGCTTTATACAAAAGGCCAATGAATATTGCCGTGCACTTATGCCCGTGCGGCGCGTCTCCCGTCCGAAGCGTGTAGGCTATCGTCCGCTCTCTTGGTCAGGTGATGTCCACCACGGTGATTCAGGAGCGACTTCAATGGCTGAGCCTGCATTGACCACACTCTGAGCCTCAGACGCTCCAGCAGCTCTTATTCTGGTATTGCAGAGAGCAGAAAGGGAATGCTGTCTCCAGCCAGAGGTTGGCTTATTGGGTGGTGTTTTTTCGTCCTATGTGACGGGCTCATGGCGCCTCTCTAGCAGATATATGTAGGGCTGCGCGCTGGGCGTCACCATCACCGTCACCATAGAGGCCGCGCAGAGGCCTTCTCGTGTCCTTAAATCGGACAGCAGGTGAACGAGAGGACCGGCTGGTGCTGGCTTGCTGTGCCACTCCCACGGGATCCGTGCGCTATTCTTCTCAGTTCCCTTGACTGTGTGAATCTGAGTCCTCCCTGCCTCGCAGTTCGGACCTAGAGGGAGTAGCTCCAGCTGTACTTCCTCTGGGTCTCCTTCGCCTAGTAGGCAAAGAATATTCCACAGTCAGCCACAAAAGAGAATGCAAGAATGATGTGTTAAGTAATGTCTCCGTTCCCCTGACATTGCAACCCTGTCGGGGCCCTAATCCGGCCCCCAGGGTGTCGGGGAAGGTAACGTGCTGATCCTCTGCTGATCTCACCAGTCGGCGAGGGGTCTCCGCTTAAAGCGGTCTTAAAGTCGTGGCTTGTTCCATGGGTGTTCCCATATGTAACGTCGAAGTGATTCGACTGAAAGGGTAACGTCTACGTTACGAATATAACCCACATTCCCTGAAGGAGGTAACAACGACATTACACTTTAGTGCATCGTGCCTTCTTAAAGCATCTTGGAGACGTTGCCACAGTTTTTAGTCTGTCTCAGTTTGTTCTGTTACTTCATGTGATTCCAGACAGACTGTATGATGATCAGGTCAGATCTCTGTGTGGAGCACTGGCTGTTATCAGACTCCTTGTGCAGACAATAATCTCACTGCATTATTACAATTAATGACAAAAATGATGTTTGGAAATGTCAACTGATATTTCCAACTGACCCACTACCGCAAAAGACAGAAATAACTGACTTAAAACCATTTTTTGTTGGTGAAAATACTAGTGGCCTAAGACTTTTGCACTGTACTGTATATATATATATATAT
>JAUMHI010000049.1:4861494-4874905 GCA_032359435.1 Enteromius unitaeniatus
CTGTGGTGGAAACAAGCTTCTATTGGATTCTATACATTGTTTAATAAAATAATTTTATATAGAAATAATTTTCTTATGATATGCAATATGTTATTTGGTCAATGACTCCCAAATGATTCGCTCAACAATTAGTTGTTCCAAACCCCTTTGACGATTGCAATTTAAAGTTGTGTTTATAAGCTTTTAACGCTCCAAAAGCAGTACCTAGTGGCAAAGAATGAAGTTGCATTTTCATTCAGACCAATGTGGAAAGTCCAACAAGTGGGTGCGCAATCACTAACCTGATTTTACCAAGTGCAACATGTCTCTGGGACAAGATCTTTTTTGACCCTGGAAAAACATTAGCCAATCAGATTTGAAGAAGCAGTTTACAGTTTTTGTCAAGTTTAGGCTTACAATCAGTGTTTGGTTTGCTTGTACATCAGTGTCAGACATCTATCATTGCCTCTGATTTAGGCATTACTCATGGGTAAGGTAAGGTTTAGGTGTAGAGATATGGTCAAGAATATATTTTTATTATACGTTGACCTAGGGACACTTTGAACTGGCAAAATCAGGACGCGCGGGTGGGCAGAATGCTAATATTTCATTTTGAGGTCAACATGTAATGGTTTTAAAAATGACTGATTTCAACGAGTTTTTTAATAACTTTATACATGGTGCACTTTTAGATTTAAAACTAGTGCTTGCAGCCCCGTGGAAGTTTGCTGAGACCCCCAGGTTGAAAACCACCTGTATAATCATTTTTCTTTACATTGTGTACACATGCAGACATGTGTCTTTTGTTATTTGCTCAGTGCAACATCTTAAAAACAGCCCCTGTGCATTTTATTGTGCTTCATTCAGCTGTTTTTAAAAGCAAAAATGAGTCTTACGTGATTCTTCATACTAAAAGAAAGCTTCTTTTGGGCTGTAATTATACAGGGCTTTTATTAGCACAGACTGTTCAATAAGGACATTAGTTGTAATGCAACTTTCGTCAGTTCACCACCTTCAGCTGCACGCTCGTACGTAACCGAGTAACATTACAACAATCAATTAAAACCTCAGACCTGCATATTCATATGCACGTTGGGACTCGAGAACGTGGCAGGTTTTGTCTATAAGTATCTGTGTGTGTCAATACAGTAAGTAAACAAGTAACATGCGAGAGACTAATATATCCAGTTCACCAGAGCAACGTCTATAAAAAACTCCCTCTATATTTAATAAAGCCTGACATCTGCTTATGTTTCTGTGGCTCGTTTGCCTCTGTCTCTGTGGTGAGATTAAAATGATGGGGGACTCCTTAGAGACGGCTGCTAGCAACTGCCTGGATCAGCATCCGTGCTGAGAATACCACCGCAGAGACAAAGACGCCCAGCAAACACAGAACGACTGCTGCGAGATCCAGACTCTGCTCTAAAGTTCTGTCATTTCACCTGCCTTCACTTTGTCATCCGTGAAGCACAGATTCACACAGACTGGTGCGTGATGAAGCAGGAATGAGAGCTCACCTCTTCACATTTACTGATGAGGCTGCAGAAGTTCTTTTGCGTTTGACAGCTGAGCCTTCACAGATACAAACCGTTCATTCTACGAGGATATATTGTCTGGCAAGGCGACTGGATTTTGGTAGCACAGATGGATGCGAACCAGAGGAATATATATATATATATATATACTGTATATGTGTGTGTGTTTATATGTGTGTTATCTTAATATAGATTTTATATATATATATATATATATATATAAAAAAGCATTTACTGAATATAGAGTATTAAACATTTATATGTACACTGTAAATTACTATGGCTATATATAGACACATATAGGCAATTAAATCAAATTGCACAAAATATATAAACATACAGAAGAACATACATATTCCAAATCCAAAAGGATTAATAACATTAGTACAAGTAGCTTCAAAAAGTGCAATCATGAGGCTATGCAATATGCTTAATGGGAAAATTTTCAGAACTGAAATTATGGTTCTCAATATAAGTGCTCTCCAAATAATATTCTATTCACATAATCTCCAGGGGTTTCTTATTACACTGACTTTTTAGTCTGAACACCGTGAAATCTAAGGCCTCCGGGTCTCTTGAGCTCTGGCTTTTATCGGGAGAGTTTTCTGTCAATGAAGAGCAGATCCTTGTTCTCCCGTGACCTTGCTGTAGCCTCTGCTATCTGGAACTGTGATGGAGGATGTATTTACACTCACCTTCACTGTACGAACAGCGCAGCAAAAAAGCCCAGAGGAATTCACTGGTGCTCTGCCACAATGAGGTCATCAGAAAAACGTGCTAAATCTTGCATGATTTTCCTCTGCCTATATCATGCATGCAACCTTTCTTTCATAAATCATTATACAATGCAAGACTGGTGGGCAGGAACAATTAGTGACTCATTTTTGTAGAGTCCTGACCCATAGCAAAGAAAAAAGCATACATGAGATTGCTGTTATATCTTGACTGGTTCTTCTACTTAATCAGTGAGGTTAAATTAACCTCTGCTTAAGTCTAGCTTTTCAGGTCTTTCTTTCAGAGAAAAGGTGCAAAAAATTGTACATTTAGGGGTCCACTAGCTTGTCATTTGGGGAAGTACACACAAAGGCGCACCTTTATACCTTCTTTACCCCTAAAAGGTTCAAAATAGTGTTGTAAAAGTACATGCACCAGTTTAAAACTTATTTTCACATAATTTTATATTTATGTTAGAATTTATG
Organism: Enteromius unitaeniatus; assembly: GCA_032359435.1. Taxonomy (NCBI): domain Eukaryota; kingdom Metazoa; phylum Chordata; class Actinopteri; order Cypriniformes; family Cyprinidae; genus Enteromius; species Enteromius unitaeniatus. The sequence continues at coordinate 4,864,208 of JAUMHI010000049.1, forward strand.
TAATTCGAAAATGTGAGAATTACAAGTCATAAATTCAAAATTGTGAGAAATAGCATAGAAATTATTAGATGTAAACTCAGCGTTCCAAGTAATGAACTCAGAAATGTGAGGAATAAACAGATTTCCCAGACAAAAAATTAATTGTGAGACATAAATCTGTAATTCTGAAACAAAAAATCTAAATTTACATTCCGCAATACAATTTTACATCTTTTTCCCCTCTAAATTCTGAAGTTACATCTTGAAGTTTTAAGTAAACATTTCTCATTTCTCGTTTGTTTGTTTTTGATGCCTACAATAACAACTCATTTTGAACTCACACATTTTTCTATATAATGATTTAGAACAGGGTTCCTCAAAGTGGGTTTATGGGTTGAAATCAGTAATAAAATAATAAAATTTTACAAAAATAAATAAAAATAATAAATAGAAACACAACACTTTAAAGAAATACACTTAAAAACACATTTAAAATATTTCATTTGTTTACCTGCATGGCATGTGTCTATTGACATCAGAGAACCATGAACATACATGTGTTATTGAAATATTATTTTAAAATCTAAGGAGGGACGTGAAATATATTAGGATCTGAGGAATCCCTGATCCACACTGATCGTATTGTCTGTCTGTCTTGTGTGTCTCTTTTATAATGCAAACCGGAGGAGGCAGATGAAATCAAGCTAGAGTTTAGACCAAGAGCAGAGTGAAGCTTCACTCTTTTATGATTACATTATAGCTCAATAAAATCCTACAGTAATTTGATTTCATACAAAACGAAGAGAAAACCGTATGATCACATTCAGGGGTGTGATATATTAGTGCAAATTTAGATCCAGTCTAATCAAAGAGTGCAGAGTTGGTTCTATTACCTGCTGTCTGAGGTCCAAATCAAATACAGGCCACAGCAGGCTGCCCGTCTGCTTAAAGGCTTTTGCGAGCTTGACTGTATTGAATAAAAAAAAAAAAAACTGTCAATTTTCACATTCACTTCCTTTTAAAACAAACTCAGTACTTCAAACCCTTTTTTCACAACACAAATCAACAATCTATTTCTGCACAACACTTACTGGCACAACAACGAAACTAAAGATGAATTTGTTGGATTTGTGCACAGTGTATAAATAAGATCTTTAAGACCGAATCCCTTTATGTTGTTTCCTATCTGTTCTTTTTTAGCGAGACAAATACGTACCAACAAGTACATATCACTGCAGTTTCCATAACAAATGGCAGTAAACCTGACTAGGCAGTAAACACTAGGCAGCAAACCTGACAGACACCTTTTATTCCTTTTCACACAAATTTACAGAGTTTCAATTAATAAAGTGTCATTTTAACACAAGTACTTAAAGGATATCATGTTATGACTTAAACACAATATTAATATGCTGGGAGATTTGAAAACTGAACATTAGTATTACACACATCCACATCTATGATTTTCACAGACGGTAAGTTTCTTCGGTAGCTCACTGAGTACAGAGATGTACTTGAGAAGTGAATCATAAAGAAAAAATGTGCCAGGATTTACATATTTAACTTTTGGTACCCCTCAGTAGACATTTCTCTTTGAAATTACTGTGTAGTTTCAGTACTGTGTTGTTATTTCAAGTACACTTTTCTACAAAATTCATGTTTGTTCTATTCTGTTGCATGTAAATGCATAATACATGTCTTCTCATAAGTGCACTTGAATTTTGTTCATTACCAACCTAGCAATAACAACATTGACCAAACCTAAATATACAGATGTTCTTTAAGTCAGAATAATGCACTTTTTCCAGTATTATTCACTAAAATCAATTTTGTGACATTTTTGCTAACAACATGATCTGGTAGCTAGGCTATAAAGCAAATTGTTTATTTTTTTTTGTCTGCCAAACCCCATTGACCTAAAATATTTACCTGAAGTACTCCTGAGAATTAATTAGAGAATAATTTAACAACACATTTGCATGTTCAAAATTCTCTGATGTCGGTTAATGGTCACACAACATTCAGGTAAACAAATAAAATATTTCTTTTTTCTTTTTTATTCTGAGTTTCTTGCAATATATAAATATTTAATCTTACATATCACATTCATTTTAGATTTTAAATCTTACAACCTTTTTTCTTAGAATAAATTTTAAAATAGCCCTTAGAAAGAAAACAGTAAATCTTTTTTGATTTATCACAGTGATTAATCACATCCAAAATAAACATTTTCCTTTACATAACACATATGTGTGTACTGTGTACATATTTGTGTATATATATTTATATATATATTATATACACACCCATGCATGTATATACTGTATCTAAGAAAACATTTTACATTTACATATTAAATATATTTATGAATGACATAAATTATATGAATATAAATGTAAGTGTAATACATGTAAATGAATACATGTAAATATTTTCAAAATTGATTCTGTATGTGTGTGTATTTATATATACATAATGTAAATTGATAGCACTAAATTTTATGTTTAAATTAAATGTTGGCCCAAACACCCTACTGTTCACTCTGAGATCTGAATAAAAAACAGATTTAAATCAAATGTTCCAGAAAATTTGTTTTTTGTTGCCAGTCTGAACAAATCTAGCCTATAGGCTGTTCACACAATGTGTCAAAAATGTGATGTCAAAACAGATTTTCCATACATCGTGAGGAATAAATGTCTCAAGAAGGACAGTAAAACCTGAAATCAGCAGGCTGCAAGCTCCATAAGAACAATTGGGAGCAATTTACATTAAATGCCTCTAAGACAAGGGTAACCTGCACACTATGCAAGACAGAGCTTTCATGGCATGGCAGTACCACAGTCATGCGCTAAAACTTAAAAAGTTAAATTGCGTTTAAGACACTATGCAATTAAATTCTAATTAAATTATTAGTTTAAGTGCTTTTGTTTAAACTGTTTGCTAACTTTGGGACAGTCGCACTAGATCTGTTCACTTGCTACTCGCTAATGGCAGTTTCACACTGCAAGCATCAGGAGGGCATACTGTAAGTGGCGCATATGCAGAGCAGGAGCAGTGCGCAGATTGTGCTTTCATTCTGGCAGTCCCCCTTCAGTCGAGTTCACTTTGACGTTACATATGGGATCTCGCATGAGAGACCAATCGCCTTCGAGTCTTTTGGAAAAAGGCCAATGAATATTGGCGTGCAATAATCACAGCCAGGTGCGCCTCATCACTGCGTGAGTATAAGAGAGCACGGCTGGATTGCTCATGCAGCTTTTCGCTTTCAGAGCCACGCCAACAGTTTATGCTGATTGAAAACGAGTCTGCTGGGTTCTTCGCTTCGGAGAAAAAAAGAAAAAGTTCCTTCCCGAGGTCAAGCTCTCTCGCTGCTGCAACAACAACTACATCATCTGGGCGATTAGCAGGGGCTCGCGAGTTCGGTAGCCATTTTAAAGGCTTGGCAAAGCCGAACTTTTGCTCGCCAGTGAGTGACCTCGCCTCTGAGTGCACGCGGTACCGCGAGAGGTCCTCCCTGGGCAACCGGGCTGCACAAAAGAGCAATTTTTCACTGAATGAAAATCAACATGAACCATGCACGAATGCCACTCTAGCATGCTCAATGCCCAGGCATGTTAGACAGTGTTCGTGACTGTCCGCCGGCGCCAGGTAATGGCCACATACAACAACGTACGGATGGTAGGACATCCCGATGGAAGCGTCTTTGAAAAGACGTACCACCCGAGTACTGAGTACTCTTTTAGCTTTTGCTCTTTTTGTGAAAGGCTAAAGTCAACAGGGAAGATGGTCCGGTAAACAATGCAGATGCAATACAATTGTTACCGCCACTCGACTGGAACCACCGTCGCTGCAACGCCATAACACCAGCCTTTCTCTGTGCTTTCGCAGAGTAGAAATGGCTCCAGGAATGTTCACATGAACTGCTTGGCTCTGAAGCGAAAAGCTAATGAATGCTAGATCGGCTGACCTACTTATACTCGCGCCACGATTGGGGTCAGCTGATCCTAATCAGCGTATGCCAATGAAATTCATTGGCGTGTTTGCATACACGCAGAGTTGTTTTGGCATCTCGAAGCGAGATTCTTATTCGTCGGTCACCGACGTGACGTCAAAGTGACCGACTGAAAGGGAACTGATGCCGTAGTTCATAGATCAGGTAGTTTTTGAGGAGGAGCATAAGCAACATAACTGTTTTGGAAATATTGTTTTGCACCAGTGTGTAAAACTATGTTATAGTGTGTGTGTTTTTGAGGGCTTGTGTTTGATGTCTGAGGGCAAAGTTTGTTTTTTCTGGAAAAGTTAATGGTTTTGAGTAAAGAGCTTCAGTTTGACCTAAAAATAGGATGTTTGGGAAATTGGGTGAGATGTTATGGATTTGTGTTTACTGTTGTGAGAATATGAGGCATAGTCTCAAGAAATGTGTTTAAGCAATCGAGAAAAACTGTAATACAATCTGAAATTCATGGTTATTAAATTAAATAATAATAAAAGAGATACAGAAGCATTTTCTCTTTTGGTCTCAAAATTTTAGACATTTTCCTTTATCTCTACAAAACCCTACACATGCTATTTTATATTAAAGGGGTCATATGATGCGATTTAAAATCTTCCTTTCTTTTTAGAGTGTTACAAGCTGTTAATAGATAAGCTATAAATACATAAGATGTTGCCAAAGTTGCCAACATATAGAGAGATATTCTTTATAAAAGAAATTACTTGTCCATGCCCCCCTAAAACAGCTCATTTAAACATGCCCCCACTTTTTAACGTCACAGAGTGGGTTTATTTTATAACACCGCCCAAATGTTTACGCAAAGAAAGTTGCTGCCAGTTACTGAAGATGCTTTGTTTGTGCTTCCAAAAGAGGACATAACTATAAATCAGGGGTCAAGTTGTATTCACAACACTGTTGTATTCACAGAACAGTTCAACACAATTATTAGTGTGTTCAGCGCATTTACAGAGGATGGACTCCTAAAAACCTGGAGAGTAGCCTATGCTGGCTGTGAACAGAGACTAAAAAGTGTGGCCATTCAACATCTGCAAGGACAGTCTGGCGCCTCTGACTCACAACCTTTAAATAAGTTACATTTTCCTATTAAAAAAACTGCTACTTATTATTCAAATGCAAGTTTTGTTCAGTGAAGGGTAGTGCTTGTTGTTGGTCCTTTCTCCAATCTCAAATGCAGACATGGTGTTATGTTTACAAGGAGCGATGGAGCACAATGCGTAAACACATTTTCAGAACGATGAGCTTTGTACAAATGGACCCAAACAATATGTACAGTATGTGGAAAATAATGTGTTTTTTGCACCTTAAATATATAATGATGTTCTTTTTAGCAACATCATATTACCCCTTCAAGACATTCAGGAGGACAGTCGTGGCCTAATGGATGGGGAGTTGGACTTGTAACCCAAAGGTTGCAGGTTCGAGTCCCAGTTCGTGCAGGGATTGTGGGTGAGGTTAATGAATAACCAGTGCTCTCTCCACCTTCAATACCACAACTGAGGTGAAAACCTTGAGCAATGGCAACTGCCCCCTGGGCACGCAGCAATGGCTGCCCACTGCTCTGGGTGTGCACTTGGATGGGTTAAATGCAAAGCATAAATTCCTAGTATGGGAAACCATACCTGGCCATGTCATGTCCTTTCCTTTCCTAGATGAACTCATGATGTGAAGAGATTTGTGTTGTTTACTGCAGAACATTTTGTACAACTATTGTTTAAAATGTTTAGTACAGACTTGCTAATGTTGCTGAAGGACCTACAAGTGTCACTCCATCATCAGGGACCTTGCTGCACTGCTGTGCAAATACTATTAGAGAGAAATCACTCATTTTATTCATGCATTAAAATGTTTTAGTATGAAAAGTATGAAAAGTTGAAACGTTCCGTGTCTGTCTGTGTTCAGTTTCATGTTGGTTTGTTCCGTTTTTTCCCCCTGTCCTTTGTACCCTGTTGGTCTAGTCCATGTCCTTTTTTGGTCTTTCCGGTTGTCTCGTCGTAATCAGTTCATTCATTGCACCTGTGTGTCTTTAGCTGTTCCCAACCCCGTCATTAAGTTCCCTCTATTTAAACCCCCATGTTTTCATTTACCGGTTGTCCAATGTTAAAGTTACGTGTATCGTGTTTTCACTCATGTCATGTCATGTGTTCGCTGCCTCGTCAGCTTTTGTTTTCTCCGTGTTTGCTCAATAAATATTTAAAGTCTATGTTCCGTGTCGTCCGCTCCTTTGCCCAGCTGAGAAGCGCGCACACTCTCAACATTCAGCGGACCGCCACCGTTACAAAAGTGCTATGTATTACTGCATGCTGTTATATTGGTTAATATTAAACATAGTTCATTGGTAAAAAAGTTCTTTATGTTTTTTGAAAAAATAGTCTTGTTTCCCAAAAGATAAAGATACAGTACATTTAGCAATGGCAACATGCAATAAAATATTTTCTGAAAAAAAAAAAGAAGCAAAATGACAAAAAAATTAAGTGAATTTTTTGCTTAAAATTCTGCAAATAGGGCACGGAAATGTCTTCTCATTGGCGATATTTTTTCTTGCTTTAAGCAAAAACTGAATATATTTTTATGAAAACAGGGTTTAATATCTTGTCATTTTGGATCCCAAGAAAATTCAAGAATGTTTAGATATTTGTAATGGAAAACAAGACATAAATAAATTTTTTGCAGTGTGTATAAAACATTGATTATTCGACTGTATTCCTATGAACCTCCCCAAGCAGTGAGAAGTTGAGTATGAGTGGCTGAACAATCTTCACAGCAGTTTCTCATTGTTTTTGACTGATAAAGATTGTTTCCTGAGCAGATGGCCAGACCAAATATGAGGCCCGGGGTAGAGAGCTGCGATTTTGCATTTGGGGCATCTTACAAGACAAAACCCTGTAGAAAACAAGCACTCTCTCTTTCTCTGCTTCATCACACGCATGCAGAGCACATGCAGGAGGAGGTGACAGAGGACACTGAAGGCCTATCTTCGCTCAACAATAGCTTACTGTGAGTGGGAGGAGTGTGTGTTTGAGACAGACAACACAGTGAAACATTGAATACCATATAAACTGAGGTTATACTAAAATGAGACCAGATAAACTGAACTGAACTGAATCAACACTAAATAATGAAACCATTGTCTTACAGCTATTGTCTTTTTCTTAAGTTTGTATTAGTGATTCTGTTCCTTATACTTTAAAGCTGATTTAAATCTTTCATGTAAAAATCATCTAAAGGAATAGGTTACACCCTCCAAATAAAATAAACACACACACACACAAGAAGATATTTTGATTTTATAAATAAATTTCTATTATTTCTATTAATCTTGAAAAATATGCACCAGGTTCCACAAAAGATATTTTATATTGTAACATTTTAATATGTTTTAATATGATAATGTTTTACAATAAACAATTTTCACTGGATCTTTGATTAAATAAATGCTGCCTTGGTGAACAATATTTAAAAACATGACCAAAAATGGAATGTGATTACCGTTTAATCTCAGCTAATAAAGTATTAGCTTTTTTGTACTATTAAGTGTCTTATTATGCTGAATTTTATTTTAGCAGTTTGCTTAACAGAGAGAATAAGAAATAGGAGGAGTGGAGAGAATGAGACGAGACGAGACAAGACAAGACGAGAGCAGAAGACAGGATGAGAGGAGAGGAGAAAAAAGAAATTAGCCTGGGAATTACCATCTGACACTATGGAGACAGATAGAGATGAAGAGAGACAGCAGCAGAAGATGAGTGTGAGCAGATCTGCAGCAGATCCTGCTTCTGAAGAAACGCTCCACCTGCTACAACAAAATCAATGTTTTACCTTATTCTCTGCCTAAAAAGCTTATTTATGCACAGGCGAGAGAGAAGAGCAGAGCCAAAAACTGCAATCTGACACGAGTGCAGACAGAGAGCACAGCATCTTCATATCCATAAGAGTCAGTCAAACGTGTGCGGCATGAAATCCCAGACGCCATGCAACAACCTGAGCTGAGGAGGATCCGACAACATCATTCAGCGACCTTTTCAGTGCAATTTCAAAGCAGCTTCAATTTGTCAAACAAGCGTAAATTGCCACAGATTTGTGACTTTAGCTTGTGGTAAAGAAACACATTTCGTTCTCCTTGAGAAATGCATCCGCTGCACCTGTGAACCAAATAAACCTGCCATCATTTAGCCTAAAGTTTATCAGCAACTTCCTCCAGCTGTCCACAATACAGCAAAAAGTCAATTATGCTAACTAAGGCATGCATATATTTGACCATAAATTCAGTTTTAACAGTAATAACGTGAAATATAAAATACCTGTTTCTTTATTTAAATATGTTTTGAAATGTATCCTTGTGATTTTGTAAATTTTGTCCAGTCCTCAGTGTCACGTGATCTTTCTGAAGTCATTCTAATATGCTGATTTGCTGCTCAAGAAATATTTCTTAATATTATGAGTGTTAAAAACAATTGTGCTTCCTCATACTTTTCTGGAAACGATACATAGAAAGTGATATATTCGATACATAGAAAGTAAACAACAGTAACTGTTTGAAATAGATATTGTTTGTAACATTATAAATGCCCATAAATGTCAATGATCAATTTAATATGTCATTGCTAAATAAAAATGTGTGCTGTTAAATGGTTAAGAAAAGTAACATACACCTGTTTTTTTTTACTTAGTAGACTGTAGACACAATTTCATTTAGATGTCTAAAACATACAGAATACACAAAAACAAAAAGAAATAAACTGTCAGGTACTTCAAAAAGCTCTTTAAGGGTTAATGATCAAACACTGGTGTTTAGAACCAAATATTACATGACAAATCTAAGAAAGTTTTCCAGGAAAATCCACAATAAACCTACCGGCTGGTGAAACATAATAAAAGTAATAAAAATACAAAGTATAAAAATACAAAGTCTTAGTTTTAAGCTCTTTAGGTGCATCACAACAGCAAAGCACTCAAAATTCAACCCCTTTCAATGCTACATTTTAAAGACGAAAAAGCAGTCTAGAAAAGCTTAACGTGTAGTCAGCATTACTAACTGACTGTGTTGGTTGACTGGACAGCTCATCTGAAGAGGTAACAAGAAGCAACAAAAGCTCGAGGAAAAACACAGGGCTGCGTTTTCCGAAACCACCTTAACGCTACGTCGTTCTTAAGTTTTACCTTAAGACGTACCTAATCTTTAGCACCTTTTTTCCGAAACTTTCTTAGTTAAGTATACCTTCTGTAAGTCATTCATTCGTATGGTTGGTCTGGAGCACTCTTAGCTATACCTTATCACTGCTGACGTGACCACCAATACGCTTTTTTACATCGCAGTTTAACATAACAGTTTAAATGAACATTTAATATAAAATCAGATTTAGTATGCAATTTACATTTTTACTTTACTTTAGATTTTACACATAAAATACTTAAGTTGTTACGGTCAAGCCCTCAGGCGCTCCATGAGACTCCATGAGTTTATGTTTTCATTTCATGTCCATGTGCTTTGTGTTTGTTTTCATTCGTGTTTCCCCATGTGCTCCTGTCATTTGTAACCCTGCCCCGGGCCTTAGTGTGTAATTGTCTCCCCAGGTGCTGTGAGTTTGATGTAATTAGTTTGTGTATTTAACCGTGTCTTTTTCAGTTCATTGTATCCGTCGTTGTTAAATGTCACCGTGTTCGTCTGCCCTGCTTTTTTTGAATGTTTTGTCTGCGTAGATCCCTGCACTTTCGTTAAGCCTGTTTTTGCACTTTCTATTATTAAATATTCTGCATTGAAGTCCTGCCTGCCTTGCCTCTGTTCACTGTCCTGCCTGCCTTGCCTCTGTCCACATCATTCGCTGCAGCCCAGACGCATTCGGGACAGAACGACAGATCCAACAAGAGATGGCGTTCGTGTCCAAGCTCGTTGAGCTGATCTGCTCGGAACCGTCTTTCGAGGATTATATCCACGAGTTTTATAAACTTGCAGAACAGTCTTCATTGTGTGATGTGAAGATAATCCAGTTTTTTAGGATGGTGCTGCATTTTTGCAGGACTCTGAAGTTCCTGAGATCACTGGATTGCCGTGGAGGTCAGCATTGTTTCTAACACTGGCCACATTTAGATCACGAGTGGGGTTTCGGCCGGATCCCGTTTCAGTTTCACGGGCAAGAGAGCCGGTTGAAAACCTTGCTGTGCCTAGTCTGCACGATACGGGAGGTAGCCCCATTTTACGGGTTGAGGATCCGTATTCATGTCTGGTTTCGATTTCAGTATCACGGCCAGGAGAGCCAAGTGATTTCCTCGAGGTGCCTAGTCTGCACAATACGGGTGGTAGCCCCGTTTCACGGCTTGAAGACCCGTGCCTATGTCCTGTGTCGGTTCCGGTTTCCACTGACCTGTCCTCCCCGGAACCATCCGCTGACCCAGGCCTGATACTGGTGGGAGACACCCCTAAGAATTTTTAACGATGGGGATGGGTAGGACAGGGAATGACTCGCAGTGGCCTGAGCCTCCTACAGCAGAGGTGGAGGAGGAGCTGCAGTGGCCTGAGCCTCCTACAGCAGAGGTGGAGGAGGAGCTGCAGTGGCCTGAGCCTCCTACAGCAGAGGTGGAGGAGGAGCTGCAGTGGCCTGAGCCTCCTACAGCAGAGGTGGAGGAGGAGCTGCAGTGGCCTGAGCCTCCTACAGCAGAGGTGGAGGAGGAGCTGCAGTGGCCTGAGCCTCCTACAGCAGAGGTGGAGG
>JAUMHI010000049.1:4880034-4891797 GCA_032359435.1 Enteromius unitaeniatus
CTCCGTTCCCTTCTTCAGGGAACGAGGGTTACAATACGTAACCAAGACGTTTTAAAGGTAAGCGCCCTCTAGTGGGTGTAAACATAACGACAGTGTCATATTGCGTCTGTCGTTACACTGATCTCACGGTGATTAAATCATATTTTACTAGTTTAATTTGTACGAATGACCACACAAACCCACTCATAGACCTACCCGTTACAAATATTGTACACAAACATGCTTTAATAGGGTTTTGTGAAAATGTGTTCTCTGGGTTTGAACCCATGATTGCATGATCACATCTCATCTTATAATGCATCGCTCTACAAACTGAGCTACACCAACCCTAAATCACATGGCTGATTGGAACATTAATATGCAAATGTTCCGTTGCTGATAGGGCTGCAATTTTAGTATACGCTCTGATGGGTCATATTTCACAGCTAGTGAAGTTGCACTCCACTAATGCATTTAAAGCTACTTTTACTGCAGTATGCTTATAGTATTAACATTCATATCCATATAAATACCCAAATGATCAACTATATTGTATAGTGCATAATGAAATACATTTACTTTTATAAAGTTTTATAAATAGTTCATTTACAATTGGTTGTTTTTCTGCATTACATTAAACAGCGTATAATGTAATTAATTTGATTTTACAAATCTACTGACAGCTCTAATTGTCATATAATCTAGTATTTACTTAAATCAAAATATTTTTTTTAATTTAAATACTAATTTTCTAATATTTACTTACATCAAAATACCTAAGGCATTTACAATGTTGTGATTTAAAAGATGTAACAACGTCCATCAGAATACAGATTTCATATCAATATTGCTGAAGAAAATGCCTTTATCCTCATTTGCAGTGACCATATGCCAATAAACTAAAATAAATAAAAAAAAGTCTAAATTAGGAAGCATATGCTCTTAACCTTATATTGGTCAGCTAAATAATAATAATAGCAATAATAATATTTTTTTACAGTTATCTATGGAGCTAGTTTTATGACAAAACTATTTGAATTATGCACATTTGAATTATTTACAAGTGTTATTTAACAAAACTGAATAATATATGGGATTTAAAATAGCTTTGAATTTGATTTCTGATTTGAATTTGAAATTATTTTACTCCAATATTAAACATTTTTTTAAGGCAGAGTTTTATAGACCTGTATTTTCAAACAAGGAATGCTTTGTTCTGAATTCTAAGAACTGCAGAAATCCAGTTTTAAAAAATACAACTTAACATTTTCAAGATGAAGAAAAAATACGGAATATTAACTTCAATTTTCTAAAATTCAAAATGCAGAAATTCAGATCGTACAGAAAGTAGGTCAGAGGTCATCCACAGGGAAGAGCAGATGATCTCCGAAAAATCCCAATCACACAGATGCAGTAGTTTTACATATCACCCCTAACAGTGGCCTAACTACAGACAGTGCCCGTGTGACGAATTAGTGAAAGAGTTTTTACTTTCGATTTGACTTAGGCTATTTCATTTTAAATAATAAAGTATCTACATAATTGTCAGGCGTTTACAGTATTTGCCAGATATATGGTCGTAAATCATTATAATACAGAACGGTAGGTAAAGAAAGCTATGCAGGAATCAAAAGGGGACATAATAAAACATTAAAATGTAACATATAGCCCGAACAAGTTAATATAATAGTAGTAACAATAACGCTAACAAATATTAAATCTTTATTGTTCATAACAATGTTTCATCCATTCATCCATGATAACCCTGGGTTTTCTATTATACGTTATATTGCTATCATATGCTGTTGTGTACCAACAATAACATAACATTTCCCCAAAATCATGTTTTAATGGAGATAAAAGATTCATAACTGGGAGCAGGGAGATTTTACGCAGTTGTTGATATGAATAATACGGACACAGTCGCTGCTGCCAGCAGTGTTAATCAAATGTAAATCAATCATCTTCCTAAACTCAATTTTAAACGTAAAGCTATCATTTTTATCATCTCATTAAATAATTTTCTTATATTAAACTGAACCGTTATCTTTGCGTCCATCCCTCAAACACACACGCGCACACAATCCGCTTTGGTTTTACTAAAAAAAACTATGCGGGGGAGGATTAGAACCCACAGACTCAGAAATTTGTGACAAAAACTCTACCACTAGACCACTGAAGTGAAGTGTTCATGAAGAACTATTTTGGGTTCCTCAAACAAACAAAAAACTGTTCTTACTGTAAAGAAATTTTCAAAAACCTTAAGAACCATTGATGCCAATAAACAACCTTTACTTTAAAGAGTCTATATCTCAATTGGGCCAACATGAATCTTACATTCTCTCTGCCAGGACCAAAACAATACAACATTTCTTTAATTAACTTCTTTAATTCACACCCAATTGATCTGGAATATTGATTATTGGATTTAGGGAAGAGGAGAAGGCTACTAAAAAGCTGTTAATCTGCACAAAGAAGCAAAGAATGTGTGAAAGGAAAATCACTAGCCATAAAGCAACACCACTGTCATTGTAAAGCTCACACAACATACAAGCCATGATGAGTTCGTAATTTATACACAATCCACGCCTCCATACACCTGCCCTCACGCTCCAACGCATAACTGCTCACAACTTCTCACGCAACGCACGCCTACACACAACCCACGTTTAATTTATACTCACCAGTCAGTTTGGCACAAAACAAAGGATGAAGAGAGAATAATTGACCAAGCTACAGATGAGGCATGCAGCTTTCAGCCTTTATTATGTTTTCACAGAGACACCAGCACTTCTTCAACGAAATGTATCTTTTTATATTCCCACAGATATCACCATATATATGAACACTGTATAATTACATGCATTTTATTTTGTGACTTTACTGCAGTGTTGTGAGAGCACATGTCTAAGAGCCAGCCACAGATTTGAGATGACATCTGAAAGCGCAAGCCATTTCAGTAGTGTCTAGATTTGCCTATGATTCATCATAAATGTTTAAAGTCAGTGCCACAACTCCTTATAAATGTCAGAAATTATAAATCCTTAAAAGTCAAAATAGTCTCTACAAGACTGCTGCCAATGTCCATAAAATGCAGTGCTGGGACAATCTAAATCAAATCAATATTTGGGTCTTACTACCTTTTGCCTTCAAACCAGCATCAATTCTTATAAGTACACTTGCACAAAGTCAGGGATTTTGTAGGATTATAGTCAGGTGTATGATCAACCAGTTATACCAAACAGGTGCTAATGATCATCAATGTCAGACGTAGGTTGAAACCCAGTCATGAACTGAAACAGAAACCGCTGTCTAGGCTTAAACTGGGTGAGAAACAGCTAAACTCTACCAAGGATGTGCTGTTCAAACTCTTTTGAAGAAGCACAAAGAAACGGGCAACGTTACAGATCATAGACGCAGTGGTCCGCCAAAGAAACTTCAAGCTATTACCCTTCTGAAGATGTCCAGCAGTGCCATCAGCTCAGAAGTGGCAGAAACCAGTGGAACCCAAGTACATCCATCTACTGTCCAGAGAAGTCTGGCCAGAAGTGTTATTCATGGAAGAGTTGCAGCCAAAAAGCCTTACCTCTGACATGGGAACAAGGCCAAGCGACTCAAGTATGCGTGAAAACGTAGAAAATGGGGTGCAGAAAAATGACAGCAGGTGCTCTGGACTGATGTGTCAAAATGTTAACAAATATTTGGCTGTAGCAGAAGGCAGTTTGTTCATCAAAGGGCTGGAGAGCGGCTCAATAATGAGTGTCTGCAGGCAACAGTGAAGCATGGTAGAGGTTCCTTGAATGTTTGGGACTGCAATTCCCCAAATGGAGTTGGAGATTTGTTCAGGATTAATAGTGTTCTCAATGCTTAGAAATACAGGCAGATACTTATGCATCATGCAATACTATCAGGGAGGCGTTTGATAATTTGATTATTAAAGTTTATTCTGCAGCAGGACAACAACCCCAAACATGCAGTCAAAGTCATTAAGAACTATCTACAGTGTAAAGAACAAGAAGTGATGTTGCAAACTAATTTCGGGAGGAGCGTATACTAATCCAATCAGATCCATCTTACCCACTACAAATAAACCCATTTCCTTCCCTTCCGCATCTCGTCTTTTGCGCATCCCTCATCCACCCCTCCACCCCAGGGTTCGAGCCGGACGCTGAGCTCTGCCCTCACTACGATTCAAATCACTAGGACCCAGAGTCCGCCGATCTCCAAGCTCGCCTCGATTAAATGAAGTGACAGAAGGATGTGAGAAAGTCTACATCCACAGAAGATCTGTGGTTAGTTCTTCAAGATGTCTGGAACAATCTACCAGTTGAGTTCTTTCAAAAACTGTGTACCTAGAAGAATTGCTGCTGTTTTGAAGGCAAAGGGTGGTCACACCAAATATTGATTTGATTTAGATTTCTCTCTTGTTCAATCGATGCATTTTGTTCATTTACAAAACTAAATGTTTAACACTTCCATTTTTAAAAGCATTCTTTGTTAACAGCATTTTTCACACCTGCCTAAAACATTTGCAAAGTACATATGTGTGTGTGATTTTTTATTTTTTTATTTTTTTTTTATTTATTCATTTTTTTTAAGGTTTTTAAATATTTTATACAGTTTAGTCCGTTATTTATGGAGCCCGTTAAGGGACATGGTGGAGGAAAATAAATCGGGGTGGAATTAAAAATTTTTAAATGTCCTAAATTAGCAAAGGTCTAGTCCTGGATTAATCTAATCCCTATCCGGGAAACTGGCCCAAAGTGTTTATCTGAGCTCAACTGGTTACGCCAGAGAACGCAAAGTTTTGTGAGAGAACACAAATCATTTCAAAAAGATTTGAAAAAAAAAATTCTTTCCACCATGAATTTTTTTTTTTTAGTCCACACCGATTTTTTTCCTTCACCATATCACTTAAGGGACTCCATAGTTAAGATTTGTTTAAGATTTTATTAATTCTAGTTAAACTATTAAACAAAACAAAAAAAAAATGGAAAATGACTCAAATAAACTAAACTTACACTCTTACACAACTTAAAATGTAAAATAGACAAAAGGTTTTTTTATGTAACAAAATTATTTTTTTTTAATTATAATAACTCTACATGGTAGATATTTTGCTTCATATTTTGACAGTTGTGGTATTAACATAAACTAAAACTAAAAAAGAAAAAAAAAATAGCTTTCAGTAATCAACTGTACTTAAAACTTAAATCTGATTCAAAATAATATCAAATAATAAATATAACAGATGTAGAGAAAAAAATTTTTTTTACTTATAATTATGGCACCAAGATAGGGGTTCAGATTTATTGAAGAAAAGTGTTCAAACTGTACAATCTGTTCAGGTTCAATTAGATGATCACAGTTAAATCATTACAGTAATCACAACTTGCTTTTGAAAATAGCAAAATCTAATCATCAGGGCTGCTATACTTTTATTTTTTAGTTTCTGAATGCAATGAGAGCCTTTAATTAGTTTTTCTTTCATCAGAGCAGCTCTGCATAAGCAGAAGATGAAGTCTCTGATGATTACTCTTACTTTAGAGCAAATCAGTCTCTTGAGAGCATAACAGTACGGCCATCGCTGTGTACTTAGCAAAGTTTCTGAGAGGAAGATCATTATGGTGTTGTATGCCTACTAGAGAAAGGTCTTTGTTCTTTGCTGTCTTTACTTTTAAAACAGGAATAGAAAAACTTCAAGAACTGAGAGATGAAAGTCCTTTGTCCTTTGATACACTGTAAATCGCCTTGATTCTAGGAAATGGCCCTGTAACTTTCTAAATGGATATTGCTTCATTGAGAGAGAGATCCAATTTTTCAAAACTATTAGTCCTGAAGGCCGTCTAAGTAACCTCTACAGCAACACCCCCCCCCCATTTCAAACATAGAGTAGCAAGCCAATGACGGGCCGGCCAGGAAATGAGACTTTCCTTTAACCTATCAGACGTCAGAATCCAGCTCGGAGGACGGAGTGCTCCAGTAACACAGAGGAGATGTACTGGAGGAGCACTGAACATGATCAATATGAGAAAAGTGTTTCCTATCTCCACAGCACAGACACAAAGAAGAAACCTCTAAGCTGATTTAAAGGTGAAGGGTATGAATTATCTAGCACTAGTAGAAACACATGTAAAATGGGAGTGCAATCTGTTGTTTGAGAATAGTAA
The DNA here is from genome assembly GCA_032359435.1 of Enteromius unitaeniatus. Lineage (NCBI taxonomy): Eukaryota > Metazoa > Chordata > Actinopteri > Cypriniformes > Cyprinidae > Enteromius > Enteromius unitaeniatus. The sequence goes on from JAUMHI010000049.1 coordinate 4,886,184, forward strand.
ATATACTTACTCTTACAGTAAGCATAATATTTCAATCCATACAGGCTACGTCTTTTTGCAACACTCCAAATTGCAATTTAGTTCATTGCAGATTCCAGCTCCAATACAACACTAGTAAAGCAGCAACATTTAGTATTATATTTATTACAAATTAACAATACAGGGGCAAACTGTCAATTAAAATTCAATGTCACCCAAAAATACAATTCATGCAATGTCATGTAGACGATTTTGCTTCTTGTTGGGAACAGATTTGGAGAAATTTAGCATTATATAATTTGCTTACCAATATATCCTCTGCAGTGAATGGGTGCCATCTGAATAAGAGTCCAAACAGCTGATTAAAACATCACAATGATCCACTTCATCTATTGAAAAAGTCCATCCTGTGTTCTCCTCTCATATCAAAATCCAGTGACATATTCATTTCGACATATTTGCTTCTAAACAGTGCTTGATTTCTGCGTATTTCTCTACTCATTCAGACAACATGAATTTTTTACTGGAGAAAGAAATATTATAGGATAAGAGTTTTTTTAGCCAGAAACAATTGTTTCTTGTTGTCTTGATGGATTCGTTTCTTACAAATACAGCTTTTTCCTTTATAAGACTTGGGCTTAAAACTGATGGGCTGAATAGGAATAGGTAATTTGTGGATTATTGTAATGTTTTGATCAATAAACTATGGAATAAAACATTGCCAAAATCAAGTTATCAATATTTTATTTGAAAAGTGTTGAGAAATGTGCAAAAAGCAACATAACCTGTAAGAAACATTGCCACATGCATGGCAAGTATTGTAATATTTTGTATATGAACAGAATATTCAAATAAAAATTTGATTTGTCACATACACAATCATACAGGTACACACCTGACCTGTGAATCTAGTACACAACAAAGCATGCTACATGCAAAACGGCACCCCAAAATGCAATGCACATGATTTGACTGTTATCAAATATGGCAGAAATAGCAAGCTTATGATAGCATACTATCACAAACTGACACCGTCGGTTTTGAGCTTTGATTTTTATCCATATTTTGACTCATTTTAGGAGATTTTTACACAGAATGTAATAAAGTGTAAATTGATGACTTTTAGTTTACAAAGATGACAACAGATCACTTGCAGAAATTATAAATGAAATGTGACAAGGTCATGTGACAAAAATGTAGCATACTATTGTTTGAAATAAAACATAATATGCATAATTCAGTAAGTTACATTCTCAAATTCTCATAAATATCCATTGACCCAACCTTTTAGGGTAGTCAAGGCAACTGTTTGAGTGTTTGCTTTAAATTTGCAAGTGGCACATAAATTACACACATCACCTTTAAATTTTGATGTCAGTATCGAGACATATGCAATATTTGGCATCGATTACAACAGCCCAGCATCCACATAAAAGTTGACCAATTGACAAAAAGCCAAAGGTTTTTAATGAGCACAACTAGTTCGCCCAGTGGTTTCACCAAACTCCCGGTTGACAGACTGTGCCTCCAAGCCAGAGTCCTCTTTGTGCTGTTCTATTTGTAGACAAAGGAAAATCAAATGTTGAAATGAGAGCACTCCCCCAGTGAGGCGCTTAAAGTGTGGCTGACGGTTTAATGAATGCTAATTGCTCCTTAGTGGAAGCACAGGATAAAAATGTGTCGACTCACACACACACAGCCACGTTTAGTATGATCTTTCAAACCCTCATTTGAATGAAGATCAGAATTCATGAACCTCTAATTTGGCCTGTACCCTGTGGTATTTCATATACGCTCGGAGTAATGGGGCGTACTCACATCTTAACACATGCTACCGTTATTAGTGCACCGCTTGCCATAACTTTTGAAAATGATTTCGGTTAGATTGCTTTAAGACAAGCTATTGTTAACCCTCTGGGGTCTGAGGTGATTTTGGGGTGCCTGAGATGTTTTGACATGCTCTGATATTTATGGTTATTTCATACTATTGACCAACATGTAATTGTTTTTGCATTCAGCACAAACTGTGCTACAATAATATGTGACTAAGATGGATTTACAGATTTGGGAAAATAAAACTAGCTGAAATACGGCCATAAAACCCATACTGAATAGTCCATAAGACTTTTGAGTAACCAGTCTTGCGGGCTAGAATATTTACTTCAAAATGATTTGAAAATCATTCCACTTACTTATTTACAGAAAACAATATAGTGTTTTAAATTTTAAAAGACATGTTTTGAGATCGAAAGCCTGTATGCGAGGGAGTATAGTTTGACAGTAAATAAGCAATAAAAACGAACATTCTGAATATAAATGGAAGTAGTGCACCATGCATAATCCATCACTGCTCATTTGCATAAAGTAACACTCAACTTTTATTGCTGGACACATTGCTATGGTTTTATTGATGATTGTACATTCAACGTGCCATTAAAATAGCATGACAAGGAGCCAGTTTTCTCAACAATAAAACAACAAGACTTAACATTCTCAATGGAAAAATGTTTCAGTATAAACTGCAAAAGCACCATAAACAATGTTTCCCGCTAGCATTTGAGCGATGTTATTTATATATTAACAATCACAAATCAAAAATATATTGAATGCAAGTTATACAGTATTTCAGGACATGGATCACATGCTTTAGTGTCTTCACTCCAACAGCAATGCGACTTGTTAACATAAAGTAACGCTTTATTCAACATTTATTGCTAGGCACCACCACATCTCTGTGATTACTATAGATATTATATATTATATAGATGATTGTATTAGTCTTTTTAACAAAAATTACGTCAATGCAGGCTTAACTTTTCCGTTAGAGGTCTGTACCTATTATTTCAGTACGTTCTTTTCTTAAATTATGCTTCTTATCCTTTCTGCTTTGTCTGTTTGCCATCTTATGATTATATAAAGAAATAACAGTTTAGTTGTTTGTAGCTAATATGGCTTATTTGATCTCACATATTATCGCGTATTATCTCAGTTTGCTCAGTCATTTTCCACTAATCACCACATCATAATAAATTACTTCAAAATGACAATATTTATGACCAGATGCACATTTTTCCCAACAATTCTCTGTCCAGAAGCATATTAAACTCAACAGAACAGCATAATCCTGAAATTAAGCCATGAATCTGAGTCATCTTGTTTAATATGTGTTTCCCAGGCCATATTATACAACGTAAATTTACACCATCACGCTAATAATGCATATAGAGCAAATAGAAAACACTACTTTAACATTACTCTAATAATAATTATAATGACAAAAAATCATGTAGAGTTTCAAAATGTATAGCCAGCACCAAACGAACAGAATGGCAATGTTAACTGAATTATGACTTCCATCATTTAGAATAAACAAAAAACAAAAAACAAATTGTGATCACCCAAGCCAAACAGTTAACTGTGAAATGTTTGCGCTTTGTAGAGTCCAGTATCAGCTGTTCAGGAACTTTCAAAGGATCAAATTTGTAAAAACAGACTTTAAATCTCAAATTCATTCTTATTAAGTACTGCCACTGTTGTCACCAAAAAACATAAAGCGACAGCGAAAAAATGCAAACGACCAATCAAAAAGCCAGAAACACGTGTGAAAAAGGCTACTTGGGCTATCCAGTATAGTGCGCCAGTCAGCTTGCATATGTAAAATAGCATGTGTTTATAATATGACAAGGAATTAGTTATAAAATGTTTCAATATAAATTGCAGCAGTGCATAATGCATCACAAAAAAGTTGAACGATTATCAATGCATGAATCAAACACACTCTGAATGCAATTTAAATAGTATTTCAGGAAATGGATCACATGCTTCACTTCAATTGGCCGGTTGCATAAACCCAATTTGCATAAAGTGACATTTCACTTATCACTGTGGTTGTATTGTTGATAGTAGTAGGCTTTCCAACTTATTAACTTGCATTCAACTCACCACAGCTTTTGAAAACTACTAGCAGATAACAGAATGTAAAAAATAAATAAATTGTTTCGGTAATAAAATGTGACACTCTACAAGGAAAATATGACCTGCAGAAATGCATAATCATGAACAAAATGAATACACAAATCAAACTCACTCAGAGAGTATCGGCGTCTTAAGTCCTGCTAATTTGCGTAAAGCAAAACTTTTCTCGACTTTTGTAGTTGAACACACCCACATTACTAACACTGACAAAACTTTCCAACTTTTATTGAAAATAAATGACTTCTGGTTGCCACTATATGTGTAAATACCGTTAAATTATGCTAATCATGCAGTAGTCTGCATCCTCATTTCTAAAACAGGGAAAATATAAATAATTTGCAGAGGGAGTAATTTTGGCCGGTGCCCTGAGGTAATAACTTCAATTTATGGTGGAAAACTCAAAGGGCCTTTGAATTAATTCCTGTATCTCAGTGCACTCATTACAAAATACATGAGAAAATGTAAGAGACATCACAAAGCTACATCTGAAGGTCAAATTTCAAAGTGCTCCCTTCTATAAAAATGGCATTTAAAGGGGGCATATTGTTTGATAGCTATATGCCACATAAACAGCATACAGAAAGGCACCATAAACCAAAACTACACAGAAAGGTTTTGATATATATATATATATATATATATATATATATGTGAGAGTTTACAGCAAACAAGAGTTTGTTTCCTATCACAGAACAACTCTGCGCTATTTCAGAGAGCAGCAATCAACAGCCATCCAACCTTTTTCAGAAGCATCCCACTATATCGTACCTCAGATATGACCTATTGTTCCCGTACCACGGTCTCTCCTCCCTTCTCCAACCATCTGTGGAAAGAAGACAAGAGGTTATTAGAGGGGAGCTGAGAAAAGGAAGAAACAATATAGCTGCGAGCAGCAATTACAAGACAAAGCAGCAGCAGCAGGGATGTTTTAAATTTAACCAATCTCCAAAGAAGAATAAGCGGAATTGTGATTTTAGGATTAGGCATTTAAAAGTTATGAGTTTATTTTAATAACATTTTCAATTGCCCAAAATTAACATTTAAGAAGCCAAAATGTTTGACTGAACAAAATGAAGGATTATCAATTTTACCTTTTGGACAAAATAGAATTGAACCAAAATCAAAGGCCAAAATCAAAACCGTTTTCAGCATTGTGGTTTGACTGTGTCAGCATCTGATTTATGCAAATAACATTGATAATTTACAATAAGTAAGAATCATTGATGTTTTTTAATTGTCATCAAAAATAATGATTAGCAATATGTAAAATTTGTTCAGCTGAAATATTGAGGCTTGTTGAGCTTTACTACAACTACAGTACAGTACAGTAGGTCACCTTGTGAACAAAAAACAAGTTAAATGGCCTAAATTTAATTATTAAAACTTTATTTTAGATTTCCTTTTGGTTTTTGCCTACACCATTTCGGTTCCCCAAAGAACCCTTCTGTGATCAGTTATGAAAATAATATATATTTTTGTATTACTGTGAAGAAAATGTGAAAAATCTAAATAATCTCTTATCCCACTTAAAAAACAATACAAAACAATGTGCAATGGCTAGGTCCCATGAGTGTTAAATGTTTTTCATGTAACCTTCATGTCAAAAACTTTATTACTTTTTAAATTCTTAAAAAAAAAAAAAAAAAAAATATATATATAT
>JAUMHI010000049.1:4891897-4913312 GCA_032359435.1 Enteromius unitaeniatus
TGCCTCGTCAGCTCTTTGTTTCTCCGTGTACTAAATAAATGTTTAAAGCGCAACCTCCGTGTCCTCCGCTCCTTGCCCAGCTGAGAAGCGCACGCACACATTCAACAGCGGACCGCTTCACGTTACAGAAGCATCCTAGGTGTATGTGATTTCTTTCAGATATACAGGTGCTGGATATATAATTGGAATATCTTTAAAAAGTTGATTTATTTCACTAATTCTATTCAAGAAGTGAAACTTGCATGATGTATACATTCATTCCACACAGACTGATATATTTCAGGTGTTTATTTCTTTGAATTTTGATGATTATTACTGACAACTAATGAAAACCCCAAATTCAGTATCTCAGAAAAGTAGAATATTACTTCAGCAGAAATTTTGGCCAAATGAAAAGCATGAACATGAAAAGTATGAGCATGAACAGCCCTCAATAATTTTTTGGGGCTCCTTTTGCCTGAATTATTGCAGCAATGCGGCATGGCATGGAGTCAATCAGTCTGTGGCACTGCTCAGTTTTTATAAGCAGTGTTGGGCATGGTACTTTAAAAAAGTAATTACTAGTTACTAGTTACTTCTCACAAATAGTAACTGAGTTAGTAACTGAGTTATAAAAGTAACTAACATTATAAAAGTAACTAACTACCAGGGCAAGTAACTACTGCGTTCCTTAAAATAAATAAATAAATAATCAATTAACTTGGATGCCGCCAGTATTAAATGTTAAATTAATTAAACTAACTGGTGGTGATGCTTGTTTATCATTTAATGTTGTAAAAAAAAAAAAAAAAAAAAATATATATATATATATATATATATATAATATAAAGATTATTACAACATATCCTGTTGGAGTCCATTATAAGCACATTTTTGAGCCAAAAAATATGTGAAAAAAACATTACATTGGTTCAAAAGTTATGAGCTAAATAGTAAATACAAATTTAACCTGTTGATGGCGCTAGAGAGTTTAAGAGGCCAATCCTAAGATTTCGAAGATTGAAGCACCCTGCTATACCTCTCTGCCAAATTTCACGACTTTCTGCCATATGATTCTGAGGCTGCCGTACAAATACAATAGGTGGCCACACACCTTCGGCCGCTAACAAGCAATAATCAAAAGCAGAAGAGTGAAAGGAAACAAGAAGTCAGGCAGAAAGAATGAAGACAGGGAGACGGTGATAGAGCGGGTGAGGAGCTGACACAAGGAGGATGGTTGAGAGATGAACGGTTGCATTCCTTTATGAGTCTGTCAGGCTCTGTGACTGGAACAATTGATTATTAGAGCTGCTTTGTTTGGAAGGTCCACAGTGACCTGTCTGAGAGCAGCGAGATGCTTTGACGGATGTAGACAGCTCTGAGAGAGGCAAGGCGGCACATCTTAAAGGGACATGAGTAAGAGTCGTACAGGGAGACACATTTCATATGCTCTATGCCATCCTCCGTAAAGGCTTGATGTGTGTTATATAATAACTCCACATCACTACTACTTTTAAGATGACAGTATCTGGATGTAGGAAGCTATCAAGACATGTCCAAATCCTGTCACATAGTCTCAGCAACATCAAACACAAGACCTGCACAAAGTCAACACTGTTATTAATAAAACACTGTATTTTTGCACATTAAAATAGGTATTTGCTAACTTGCATCAGATCTGGCTACTAATACCAGTCTCCAAAAATGCAAACCAGGATCACTGAATAATAACATTTCAGTGTTTTCAATGAAGTTAATGGACATTTTCCATGTGCAATTCCATAAAAATCATTATAACACACCTTCACTTATTCAGTTTTGACTGTGAATGGCAGTTATTAAGGACTGGGCTTGTATGATTTTTTTTAGGTATGTATGATTTACGTTTGTATGATTTCAAAATAAATTAAAGGTAACTTTAAAAATTATATATTAAAAGGTCCCCCTATCTCAAAAGAGAAAATCTTCAAATGCACATACAAAATGAAAGCCAATACAGTCAAGTTAACCTCAAAGCTAACAAACATGTGCCGCGAGCCACAAAGCTTGTGGAAAGTCATGGGATCTTTGAGTATTCACTTGGTTATCTCATATGAATTTGTTCTAGATCATTAGACATGATGTAATGGTGCTTTGTCAGTTTCATTAAGATGTCCCTTCATGCACAAACGTTACTGACTGACAAAGCAGCGAAGCAGCAAGGACGTGGCCTTTACTTTCTCCACATATCATGAGTTTCTCTTCGCCTTTGTTGTTCCCTTCCGTCTCTTAAAGCATAAAATATGATGAGCGCAGCTACAGAGTCACCACCCTCCAGATGATTACAATGATGATGGAGATGAGCATCCTTCTAATTGGGCCCTCGTTCAAAACAAAGTACAATACATCTGATTCGGCTGGCAAATCAAATATTCATGACCTCATTAAAGACTTTATTTAGTTGATTCTCCTCGAATCCTATTAATCCTTCTTGGTGCGACAGCATAGGGAACAGCAGCTACAGCAATATTTTAGTGTTAATTAATATGGCATTCATGATCCACTTCCCCATTAAGTCTAATTTGGCTCATTCCCGGGTCTCACTTTTGCACACAGCTTAATTTCAACGCCACGTCTCGGGCATCCGTATGCGTTTCTAGCTTTCTGCCGATGTAAATGTCAGACTTACTGATGCGTGCTATTTTACGGGAAATTAGAGCTCTGCGATTATTGTTGCAGAAAGGTCTGATAGAATCTTCTCTAATAAAACAGTTTTGACCTGATTAATACATCTCCGCTTGCGACGAAGAAAACATGCACATTATAGCGCAGTAACAGCATCTAATGTGCATTGATCATTTCGCAATCAGCAAACAGAAGACGAAGAAGTCTTTGGTTTGTAACACCCCTGTCCTCATCCATAAAATCCTCAGCGCTCATTTGTAAACAAACTGTCATTTGAAATGATGAATGTGTTTCATTTCCTCCAATCTTTGAGAAAGAAAACCTGGACTGGATGAAAATGCATTTTGAAAACTGAAGCGCTATACGCCTCTCCCGTCTGAGCATCGCCAGCTCTGTCGTGACAGATATTAACCAAGCAAAGAATTAGGAGAGTGAAATATTCATTCTTTTCTAAACTTGGCTAAGATGGAGAGTTATTGTAGAGATATTAATTGCTCCTGACAGCTGATGACTAGTGGCATGGAACTGCAGGGTAATTAAGGAGGTAGATTAATCATATTTACCGTTCCGGTGGTATCTAAGTGACAGGCCAGAGATAGGCAGACATTTCCAACCGAGATGAAATCGGCTCTTAAACTGCTTACAGGCTCCTAGCTGCAATACACAATGGGCCTGAATGTCACATCAATGAAGGCAGCATCACATACGCTACAGACAGAAGCACTTGGACGTGAACGGGTGTGCAAGGAAAGTCATTTAGTGGATTGCACTGCCATAAAAGACTAATAAACATGCAAGATTTATTCGACGGGAGGTTTTCTTCCTCCTTACAAAAGAAGAAAAAGCAGACATTTGTGCAAAGCTATAATGCAGCTTAAATTACTGGAAATTACCAGTGCCCTGCACAAAGTACAGAATTCGGGCAGGTAAAACTAGAGGTAAAACTAGAGTTTGTATGAATACAAAACATAAATATTTCAAGCACACAAGTACCGCCATCACTTCTGCAAGAAATCAGACATTCTGCTAATTAAAATAAACCCATAAACTATATATTTCTCAATGCTGACACTTTAATGAAGTTTGGAAAATGTTAAAATCACATTAGATCCCTTTAGTTTACTTGCTGACTGGTCTCAAACATCAGGCTCAGGGCTCAGGCTCAGCATCTGACATCTGACAGGGATACTTGGATATTATGTACAGGATTCTAAGTATTTGGGATGTATAAGATACTTAAATATGGCTAAACTCTTCCCCCAGTAGTTTAAACTGTTTTTAGGAATGACAAAAAGGTTTAAAAGTGACATTTTGAGCCTGGTCTGTCTCAGCAGTCTACCCGCACTCGTCAATGTCAAAATGAGCTAGCCAATCAAATCAAAGTAGGTGAGGTTTACTGTTCACAGAAACAGAGCGTGAATTCCAGTATGAAGTGTCAGTGAGGTACGGTGGAAGCTGGAAATCATCATGCAAATCAACTATTAAATGATCAACAGCTATATCCAGTAATGCTAAATACTATTGTTTTTCTCAAATATGGCCAGATGAATGTGTGAATTACTTGCATCTGTGCATCTCTCTAAAAACAATAAAGCTTGAAGTTTAGTTACTTCAAAAACAGTGTTTTTTCCTCGTCATTGCTGAGAAATCTAATTTAGAGATTCAGTACTGAGGCTTTCTTATTAAAGGGTTAGTTCACCCAAAAATGAAAATTCGGTCATTAATTATTCACCCTCATGTCCATGACCTTCATTCATCTTTGGAAGACAAATGAAGATATTTATGATCAGAGAGCCATACAACTCGCCATAAACAGCAATACGACTAAAATGATCCAGATCCAGAAACATACTAAAAACACAGGTAAAACAGTCCATGTGACTTTAGTGGATCAACTTCAGTTTTGCTGCGCTACGAGAATACTCAATTTGTGTTCCGAAGGTGCTTGTAATTGAACTGGAAATTAGGTGCTGGGTGTCTGGCCAGAGGAGAAATGGCCCTAACTAAGCCTGGTTCTCACAAGTTTTTTTTTCCCATCCTCTCATGGATGGGGTTTTGGTTCCTTGCCACTGCTTAAATCAACACTGCTTAAAATAAAATTGACCAATCACTGTAGGGGTTTGGAAAAAAATTAACCACTGAATGAATCGTTTGGGAGTCATTGAACAAATAAGATAAATGTAAATGCATATTATAATAAAATAAAAGTGCATGCATGTCAACCTGTTATTTGTGACTCCCCAATCCAAAATAAGAGTCTTTCATAAACCATAATACGGGCGGTTTAATAAAAGTCACAGGCCGTGTTTCTGTGCTCATCCTTGTTTTTATGTGCGCAGAGAAATCTTGCTACATGGTTTTGAAGCAAAACTTTAATTTTATAATGTACTGTACATAGATAGATACTGTAGATAGAAAGATATAGATAGACTTCTCAGTCTGAGTTAAATGCAATACAATTATTAAATATAGAATTATTTGTAGTTATTAAGATTGATGTGGTTTGGAATTGGTAAAATGTGCTAGAAAAAAATATGATTGGAATAACAACTTGCATAATAATTTTGCAAGCACTGTATATACGTATATCCAGCTGGAATACTTTTCAATCCACAAATCACCAACATTTACAATGAATTTACTGCAGCAACACTCTCTGTAACTGGTATTTTGGCAGATTCATGTCAAATTGTATTATATTATAAATGCAGACATGTAGGCCTACTGAATATATGAAGAGAGTAATGAACTATATATATTGAAGGAGAGGCATCTATCTCTTTACAATACTGGCCAATATTTAAACCTCTTAAAACCAACTGATATTTACATTTCTTAAATTAAAAAAAAAGATGTTAACCTCTTAGCAGAAAAAAACCCTAACAATATTTAAGTCTCTTAATAGCAAAAATCTGCAGCACAGATATATTGCTATAAAATACAATAAATACAACACACCAGATCTCAAATCTGGAGAATCACTTGTATCATGTCAGTTTGACTCGACTCGATGCTCATTTATCCCATATTGCAGACTTTAACACTCATTAATTTCAAACAAGTTTTTTCTCAGTCAAAAGTCTGGATACCCTTGACTTGCTATTCTACATTTTACAGCTGGTTGATTTTTTTGCTCCACGGTTTTACACATCACGCAAATTAGAAGTGAATTTAAGGGTTTTCTATCCAAACAGAAAGCCAATCCTCTGAAAGTCCAAATGGGTAGGACGGATGCCGTTTTATATTGAAACAGACAAGTCATCTCTCGTTATGATTAAAACACAGGTGGAAAAAAAGTGTGTTAGCAGAAATAAAGTAAGTGCGGCTAACAGGCCTACATGAAAAGTAAAAGCAGCATGGTACTCTTTTATATATATCCAAGAAATTCCCTCAAGTCTCTTCTGCCTCAGCTGAAATGTTCTGCATTTTGTTATTCTGTAAATAATACAATAATCTTTCAGTGATGACATGCTTTTTTTTAATGGTTGTGGACCTTACATCTACAAACCTTTTTAAATGTTTAATACAGCTGCTTACATTATACAGTAGGCCAAAAAGGAAAGAAACCGATGTTTGTCAAACAGGCAAGCTAACAGTCAAAAGTCTGGCTGGTGAGATGATGGGATGCCTGTCAGAGCACAGGGGATCCACATACGGGCACTGGACCAATAATTGAGAGCCGTTTCCATGTCTGTTCATGTTCCAGCCAACATCTCATGCACTGGTACCTGAAGATGGACAGCATGACTTATCTTATAGCACAGTATGAGCGATATTATATCAGTTAATAAGGTACAAAAGTGAGCATTTTGAAAGGGTATCACCCCCAAAGACAGCTTTTGTACCTTTTTTATTTTTTTTAAGAAAGTAGCATATATTAGCATTCAAAAGTTTATAATTATATTCTTTTAATAGAAATTAATAATATTGAGTCTTTTTTATTAAAGGATTAGTTTTCCCTAAAATGAAAATTCTTTTTAAATTAATTACTCACCCTCATGTCGTTCCAAACCCATAAGACCATCGTTCATCTTCAGAACACAAATTAAGATATTTTTAATGATATCAGAGCGTCATCAGACCCTCCACATACAGCAATGCAACAAAAAAAAGCGAAAAGCTGAAGTTGATTCGCTGATGATACATGGACTGTTTTACTGAGGTATTTACCATGTTTCTGGACCTGGGATCATTTCAGCTCCTCATAATTTGTTCTCCGAAGATGAATGAAGGTCTTACAGGTTTGGAACGACATGAGTTATAACATAAAGACAGTGCTTCAGTGCTGTATACATATATACTGTATATACACATACTTTGTTTAAAAAGACTGAAAAAAAAATGGATCAAGGATAACACAAAAATATGAAGCAGCACAACTTTTTTTTATATAAATAAAACTTTTTTTTTGATAATAATAAGAAATGTCTCTTAAGCACCAAATCAGCATATAAGAATGATTTCTACAGGATCATGTGACACTGAAAATTAGAATAATGATCCTGAAAATTCAGCTTCCATCACAGGAATAAATTACATTTTAAAATTGTTATTTTAAAATGTAATAATATTTCCTAATGTTGTTGTTTTTAACTGCATTTTAATCAAATAAATGCACCCTTGGTGAGCATAAGAGACGTCTTTCAAAAATATTAATCTTTTAAATGGTAATGCTTACTGCCAAGCCAAGTGGTAATGCCAGAGGCAAAACAATACGGTATGCAACATATTAAAACATTAAATAGAAATGAAGTATTGCATTGCAAAATCATATCTGAGCGGTGACCTCCCGCTCCCTCTTGGCAAACCTTATGAAAACAAAACTAGACCTTTGTGGCTTTTATGTCCATTTGAGGTCATCTAAATGCTAATGCACTCCAAAAAGCTTACTTTAAGCTTAAATATGCATTCAAAATTGACAGTGTTTCTCTTCTGGAAAAAAAGAGTAAATATTTGTTTTTCTCATTTCGCCTGATGGGTGAATACAACTTTTTGTTCAATCAAATGCTTTCCGGAAAAAAGAAGCCCCTCCTAAACAGTTACCACCAGCCAATCAACAATCCCGCCTGACAGGTGAACAAAAAGCTATTAGTTATTGGTTATTTAAAAGTATGTTTCTAACAAAACACCCTATAGTAAAATATATCAACACAAGGAAGAAAACTGCATTCATCAGGCATTTTTATCCAGCTGAGATATGTTCAGCTGAGTAACTGTTCCTGGCAGGTAATGCTGGGACAGATCCAGCTTCATCATGTCCTATTTCCACAAACGTGTGCGCTTGTTGTTGCATTTAAGCTTCCCTGTCATGCATTATTAATCTGGCCTTTCTCTTACATTCAGAACCAAGGGAAATGTGAGGAACAATGTGACATAAAATGCATCTTTTCACAGTCAAAGAGACCAAACTCAAATAATTAAAAAGACAATTACAGCACAAGCAACAACAAAACAGGTGTCCTTCATTGTACAGAAACTTCTGTTTACATTTGGAAATCATTTGAATACGGGATAATTGGGAACCGTTGCAGAGAAAACTGAAGTTGACAATAATGATGATGTACTTCTCTACTTGATTATGTGAGACGTCTAAGCATTTTAATAAAGCCTAATCACTATGGTATTTATAAATCATGGCTGAGCAGCTCTTTTATTCAATACATCTCCAATCAAGCTTTTATTGAATCTTGTCAGGAAGTCAGTGCAATTTCTTGCTAAACTAACTATATTAAATAATGCAGACACTTCACTGGAACACAACAGTGTCTTCCTGAGACCGTCTTTCATTTTGTTAAAAGAAGATAGACAAAAAGACATCATGTATATTAAAACTGAAACGAACAACAAATAAGCTGCTTAAGGTTAAAGAATCTGTTTGTTTACAGTACTTAGTTTGCATTAACTCTAATGAGGAACAAACTATGCAAATGAGGACAGCAACGTTTCAGATAATTTTTGAGAATTTGATGAGATTTGTTTGAGTTTGTCTGATTTGGTATCCATGGTAAATATACAGTAAACACACTTTGAGACATTCATTTGAACACATTTTAGCCACATGACCTCTATTAAAAAAAACAAATTGCAGTAAATAGAACACCCAGCAAATATCCCACAATGCAACTCACCCAACCTGACCTTCCACTGAACCAGTCTTGTCTCAAAAACATAAATCATCAGGCAATACTTCTGCTTTCAGATCAGGCACTGAAGAATAATAAATAAAGTTTGAGGGCATACTGAATCTTGAAAAACACACAGTAGTGTAACTTTTTAATATTTTCCATATAATTGATATAATTGAAATTAATAATAACAATAATTATTATTATTATTATTATTTATTTATTATTTTTATTTGAAAGATTATTGATAGATATAATAATATAAAATATACAACATTTAAAAATAATTAATTACTATTATTTGTTTTATTTGCCACATTTTAGCTATAATAATAATAATAATAATTATTATTATTATTCTCTTTTTTAGCTCCATAATGGTAACTGGACGCCACTCACTGGACTAAAAATAAGACAGGAGAAGGTCATTTGACAACTGTAAGACTGCATAATGTATTTTTCACTAACTAAATCAATTTAATAATCAATCACTTAATTCCCAGTGTTGCTTACGGTTTTGTCTTGTGAATGAGCTTAATCAGAACATCTGACTGGTTTTACAGCACTTTGTTGTCTTTGAGCTCTCACCATGAATCAACAGACATTAAAAATCAGCACCAAGGTGATACACAACTTGAGCTTTTATTGAGAGATTGAAAATCAGCCATACAAAATCAAACAGCTTTTTCCTTTAGACGTTTGGCAAACTCTCACACACAGCGAATCATTTGAGGTCGGGGGTAAATGGACCAATCACAATCTGATTCAAATGCACTTTTCTGTTTTTAGCATATCAGTCGCTAGGCTAATGCTCCTCATTAAATGATGTAGACTACCGAATTTGTCATTACTGTGTTCATTAAAAGAAAATGAGACTGTTTTTTGTTTGTACACTCTTCAGATGTCCACCTTTAAACCTCGATCCTGCCATGTGCTTATTCGAGGAAACAAACAGTATTTAGTCACAAATAGTATCCCTATAGTATAACAATAACTTTCTTAATTTGGCCTGAAAAATAATTTGCCACCTTAAATAAGCAACTATCCAGAGAGATGAAAGTCCTGGATACCTAAACATATCAAAATGACACAGATGCACAGGAGAGAGGTGGCTAGTTATGTTCACAGCTGTGACGGGACACTGAGTTCTTACATTGCTTGCTCTTTTTCCATTCTACAATTACTTATTACAGCAGTGGACTGTGCTGAAAAAAAAAAGTCATGGCCAAAAGTATTGCCATAAATTTAGTTTTTTGACTAAATTTGCTGCTTAAGGTGTTCCTTCACATTGTTTCTGAAATCAATCAAATCCTGAAGATTTAAAGGGGAAGTACACAGAACAGAGTGATTTCTAAAGAGCTGGTTATCACAAGGTACAATTAGCGTTTTTTACACTATCTTTGAGGAATTTTTAAACAAACTATATTACAAACTTTCCATTAAGACCCTAAAGAATCATACAAGCCAGTGGAAAATTGGCTTTGTATGACTCCTTTAAATAGCACAATTTACAAAACACACAATTTTTGTCACTGCCAGTACTGGCCACTACTACATGCATGGTATACTGTATGTATGTGTTGGTATTACAATTGGATTCGTTTAGATTTCCTAGGTAAACCAGCTGCACAGACATACAAACCAGCACTAACCAGCATAAACTAGCCTGGACACGCATGGCCATTCTTGCTGCTCTAAGCGGATTTATTCAACACGAGAGACAGATTTCATCAGCATTTCTTATGACACTGGGGTGATGGATAACAGCAGGCAATGTTTGCAGCTCCTCGCAGGGTCCTCAGCTAAACGCATACACTATTTTCTCTCCACACGCTCTGCCTCTCTTTCTCCCCAGTCTTCTCTTCCAAACAGACATCCTAATGGATGTGTGGCGTACACTGAAACATTGTTGACAGCTCCAGTATGCAATTAAGTCCTCAAAAACCAATTACATTCCTCAACAGCCCTCTTACGTACATTAACTTTGGGGTTTGACAGACACTGAGGAAGTTAACTTGTTGGCAGTGATGTGCAAGATCTCAGAGGCCAGCAGAAAGACAGCTAACAGAAAACATTCTTTAGGATTGCTGTTGGATAACAAAAATTTTTCCATTGACAATAAAGGGTTAGTTCACCCCAAAAATTCAGTTATTAATTTCTCACCCTCATGCCTTTCCAAACTCGTAGGATTCGTAGTCATCTTCAGAACACAAATTAAGATATTTTTGATGAAATATGAGAGATATCTGACCCTCCATAGACAGCAATACAACTGAAAGGATCCTGGTCCAAAAACATAAATACATCAGTAAAAGAGGATGTGACATGAGTGGCTCAACTTTTTAAACTTTTTTTTTTAACAACTTGCAAAACAAGGCTGATTACACCAAATACGTTAAAGCGTTGTGATACTATCCAAAATGGCAGAAGACGTAAATCAAAGGGAAAAAATCTTTGAGTAAATTAAATAAATAAAAAAAACATTCTTGTCATTTTACCAATTTATTTGATACATTACATTTTGGATCATTTCAGTTGTATTGCTACTGTATGGAGGGTCAGATAGCTCTCCAATTTCATCAAAAATGTCTTAATTTGAGTTCTGAAGATGAACGAAGGTTCTCACGTTTCTGGAATGACATAAGGGTGAGTAATTAATTATAAAGTTTTGGGGTAAATTAACCCTAATAGATTGTTTGGTCAAAATCATCTGGTCTTGAATAATTTTCTCAAAACATTAGCACAAAAATGTTATTTATGCATCTGAAATGTTTTAGTTAGATGCTTGACTAACGTATTTAAACTGTATTTAAACTTCTTACTTGCTTCAGAACATTCAGACAACATACAAAAGTTACATTGCCCTTATGTTCACAAAATGATCAAATGTACTGTACTTTAACATTCACAATGAAATTAAGATTTTAATTTTTTTTTTTAAATGTTTCAATATAATTTTGAAATAACATTTTTAATAACTTAATTAGAAAATTAGCAAAACATTTTAGAACATGTGTTTGTTTGCTATGAAAGCTAAAATATAAAATATCAGAAGTGTTACGGAAACAGTGTCTAACTAAAACTAAAGTTAATTTTTTTTTTAAATAATTAAAATACATTAACCATTAATTGAAAAGAGATATAACAACATGCAAGCATTTCTCATTTTCCAGTTTTAAACTGAAGTAATAAAATAACTAAAACAAAAATTTAATACAATCAATGTATTAAAAAAAACTAACACATTTAAAAGATTAAAATTCATACTAAAATAAAATGAAAAAAGTAAAAATATAACTCATATAAAACATATGTGCTATCAAATGATCAATCATTTCAAAATAAATGTTTTTGTTTATATAGTATATGTGTGCACTGTGTATAATTATAATGTATATATAAATACACACACGCATGTAAATATTTTGGAAAAACATGATAAATTTGTATATGAAATATATTTATATCATATACATTAAATAAATATATAATAATAAATATTTACAAAACATAAACTGCGTTTGTGTGTGTGTGTGTGTGTGTGTATTTTATACACAAAATTTTTTTTTTTACATTTTGGCTGTGATTAATCAGAACCAACAAAAATCCATTATAAAATACAGTATTATTAGTAGACAAACTAAAATGAGTGTAAAGTGTTGTAAAGGACCAATTAGAAAAAAAAAGATGTAAAACCATTTA
This sequence comes from Enteromius unitaeniatus, assembly GCA_032359435.1. Lineage (NCBI taxonomy): Eukaryota > Metazoa > Chordata > Actinopteri > Cypriniformes > Cyprinidae > Enteromius > Enteromius unitaeniatus. Next base: position 4,904,368 of record JAUMHI010000049.1, read on the forward strand.
GATTGAACAAATAATTGAATAAAATGTCCCATAAATTTAAACAAAATTCTATCAAAAACTATAATACTATCTCAATACTGAAATAACACAGCCATACAGCAAATGCAAGCTGTTCGCTAAATAATAGAAATTACACACTCATTCATTGTAATGCAAGTAATTCAGAAACTCATCACACCTGTCAACACACTTTTAAGCTCAGTCTACACAAGATGCATTGGGATGCAAATAAACAACATCAAACAACCCTATCTAGACTGCACAGTGTGGGCACCTTCATTAATCTTAATGGGAGCGCTGTAGATTTGTCATGTTGCAGCGCTTGCTTAAAGTGTCAGTTTGATGTTAAACACACTCACCAGCCCATATTCAGGGACCTTGTAATTTACAAACTGAGTGCCTGGCGCAACACGGACCTACAGTTGAAAATGGAAAGGTGAGACTGTGACGGCAAATAAAGAACAAAAGCCTTTCTTTTCTCACTGTCTCTCCATTGGTTTTCTCAAAGTGCCTCAGAGGTGTCAGACCTCTGTCTTTGTGATCTCTTAGCAGAGACAGGGACCCGTAAACACAGCACGGTCAGCTCGGCCCGACGGCTCTTTAAGCATTCAGAACACTGAAGGGATACGGAGAGATTAACCTTCAGTTCTCATCCTCTGCTGCAGCCTGACAGACATCATTACGGCGCAGACAGGAGCAAAGATGGATGACACTCAACAGCCCAGACCTTCACGCAAATTCAACCCGGCACATCAACGGCTCATGTCACCGCTCCATATTGCCATCGCACCTTAAAAATCTGTTATAGCGGACAAGAAATGGAGCGAGAGTGTTAGTAAACCATGAGAGAAACTGAAATATCAGGAGCGGTGCATCACACTTTTATGTTACAGCGAACCTGCAATGAACTTCAAAGATCTGTATGTGTTTGTGTTATTATCTTTTATGGATACCTCGCTCCTGTGGTGGTGCTTGTGGGGGGTGAAAAAAAATCAATCCAGTCCCAGAGGCTAATTTTATTGCCCAGAGGTTGTTCGTTCATAGCTCATGGGATTTAATGGAGCTCTCTGTTATGTTTCACTGAAGAATGAATTGGCTAAAATACCTTAGGAGACATAACAATAGAGACAAATGAGTCAATTACTGACATACTGTAAGTGTGTAGGGTTCATTTCTTGACATATTTTTGTCTTAGAAAGTAAGTCATGCTTGGTCTTGGGAGAGTTAGATGAGAAATATTTGAGATCTCTGACTTTTTGTTGCATTCTTTGGTATTTTGAAACATCAGCAACATTGTGGTTCCTTTTAAACTCTAGAACAGACACTTTAGATTTTCTTTTTTCACTTAGATGGGAAAATTTGATGAGAAAGCTCAAGTTCATGCTGAGATCTCTGATGTTTTGATTGCAGACCTTGGTGTTTGACAAATCTGAGCACAAATTTAGACAATAAGATATTAGATTTTACATGAGACACATTTGAGAGGCTTTTTTTCAGGAGAAACATTTGAGAAGCAGATTTAAAATGCATTATTTTTTTATTATTACGAGACTAACGTTTCATTAACTTGAGATGTTTCTCCTAAAATTCCTCCAATAGCAAACATCATAATATAGATTACAGTCGTGGCCTAAGGGATAGGGAGTTGTACAATCCAAAGGTTCGAGTTCCAGGTCTGGTGGGAATTGCTCTCTCCAACTTCAATACCACAAGTGAGGTGAAACCCTTGAGCAAGGCACTGCTCCCCAGTTGCCACAGCATTAGCTGCTCCGTATGTGTGTACACTTTGGATGGGTTAGACTAGAAAATACAAGAAACATCTGAGAAAAAGCATTGCTTGTTCATGGGTAAGGAGACTTTATAGAACTCTCAATTATGTTTTCTGCTTTGTCTCAGAAGTTTCTCCTAAAATTACTGTACAGAAATACAATGCACAAATGAGTCAATAAACACAATATTCTCTCATGAAACCCTAGATGGAGCAGGCCGATAGGTTCTAACTCATTCCGAAATAGATCACATCATCATTCACAAATAGCGTAGCTGATTGGTTCCTTTTCACATCAGCTACCAATGAGCTTGTTTCTCATTAACTATTTGGTTAGTACTTACTGTAGCAGCTGCAGTGCACTTCAGAAACCCTCCACCTGTCTAAAAACTGCTATGGTGCAATGCTATGGTGCAGCAGCAGTATTTCTTACATGCTCATAGTCTGTTGATGTATTACCAGTAGCAGGTTTCTGTACTTTCTCTGCTGCTGCAGCAGATCTATTCCTCCTGAACACATTAACACTGTCACCATGCTAAGACCTTCAGAGAGTTGTCATTGCAGAACTCACATACAGCAAGAGTTCAAAGCTTTAAAATGAATGCAAACCCCATGACTTAGATTATGTAGTCTTGGGAGAATCTGATGAGAAATGTTTGCGATCGTATTGAGATGACTCTGACTTTGGTATCTTGACAAATCTAAGCTAGTTTGAAACATCGAGATCTCTTCTGAGACACATGTAAGATCACAAGGGTCTTTTCTCAGGAGAAACACAAGTAAAGCTGGAGGAAAGCACTGCATTTAATCTTGAGATAATAAAGAGATTTTATCTGCGACTTTTCTTTCCAACGGGGTGGGATTTCAGTAAGACTGGAAAATCTGGATGAAACTTTAAGTACCACGATACATGACTGAGAAAAAACACAAGAAAACACACTGTGATTCTGCAGCAGTCTGATGTTTTTTTCCATGGTGAAAAGGATTTATAGAGAAAGACAATTACTGAGGAAAATTCGGTCTTCAAATCCCTGTTGGCACGGCTGCTGTGCTGCTCTATTTGAAGGCTCTAAACTGCATTTCATTTTTTCCATTTGCTCTAATGAGCTTATTTCATATATAGAGGAACAATCAATCAGTAAAAGGTGAATCACTCATGGTTTGGTGATATATGTGCTGGATTGAAAGGACGTTCGGTAAAAGCAATAAATCACAGGTCTCCTAATTGCACACTTGGGCTGTACGGGTGGAGTCCGGTCACCTTGCTGAAGGGGAAAACATTTGTCTAATCAGATGGTGGTGGCTAATACCCTGTCTGCCCTTCTCACTATGAATCACAATGCCCCCCCTGTGACCTTATGTGACCTTAGGATTATTAAAGAAGTGAGGCCAACTGCTAATAAGTGAGCTGTGAAGGAGGATATGCACTTAGTGTACACACAAGCTGACTCTGAAAGGAAACTAAGTGAGCTTCTACACAGGAACCATTTAAGCTATCATAATTCAAATCAAGTTGCATATTTGCGATCTCATAACGATTGCAACAAGTTCTAAAATGGCAGACTAGAAGCATCACTTATGAATAAAAATCCATCAAAATACTGCACTCTTTAAATTTCTCTTATAAGGTCTCTTATACTCACCATGGCTACATTTATTTAATAAAAAATACAATAACATTGAGAAATATTATTTTGATTTAAAATACCTGTTTTGTATTTGAATAGTTTTCAGGATGTAATGTCTTCAGTGTCAGAAAATATTCAAATGTGCTGATTTGATGTCAATGAAACAAATAATGAAGTTATTTACATAAAGAATTTGCATTTAGTTTAAGTTGTGCCACTAATACTAAATGAAGATAAAATAAAAATAAATTAAACCTAATTATATAAACTACTAATTAAAATTAAATTAAATCAAAATATGTATATGAAAATAAATAATAATAATAATAATATTTGAAAATATTCTTAAAAACAATGAATACAAAATAAAAAATACAATGAAAATATTAACACTTGAAAACCCCCCAAAAAATGTTTTAGCTTTGTGCGTTTGTGAGTGTGTGCTAATAAAATTTGCAATTTAGATAAAATCTAGTAATCCAATAAAATTTCACAAAAAACATTATAAAATACATAGCACTCTATTGTACTATTTTCCAACTCTTCTAATGTCATACTATTTGGTCTTTTGTTGGATTGATCACAGAACAGACTGAAATTAAAGTCATTTCAGAAGTGAAATGCAGTATTTTGTGCAATGCTCATGCACAAATACAGTGCTTTTTCTGTCATATTTAGTGTTTGTGGCCATGACCTGCTTTCATTGTACAGAAAGATCAAATATTTGCAACACGAAGAAATAAAAATCCCTTCCACCAAAACAACAGGGGGAAACTATCAGTTAAATCTTCAATTTAGGAAGAACTATCACTTTAAGATCACTCATTAAGGCTACATACAAGCCATACACAATGTTGTTGGGCTCTAGTCAACATGTCAATCTCATCATGGATCAAAAGTAGACATTTTCAGAAGATATAGAAGAAAAATTTACTGCATCACCCTCTTCGTCTGACATGCACGACTGACCAAGCTCAAACTCTCGCCATGCTGGTGAACACGGTATGTTTGTACCCAGATAACACACACACATACACAACCAGGAGTGAACTTTTTACTGTGTAAAGTGTGTGAAAGTCCATCACTGAAAACTGAGATTGAGCTGAGATGGGTATTGCTTCAGAAGCTCAGAAAATGCCAGTATGATTACAGTGACCTATCTATCTCTATCTCTCTCTGGAGCTCAGCGGTGCGTATTATGACCGTTATACTCCTGCACAGGAGGTGTGTGATGAAAGCGGCCACCCGTAAGCTCTGATTCAGCATTTCATATAGGCTTTATCTCTGAATGAAGCTCTATCGGTGTTGTTTACAGTGGCTGTGGCAGACGGATAACCTCTCTCAGAGGAAGAGCCACATTCAGTGGGAAACCTGCAGTCTGAGGAGAACTATCTGAGAGCCGCAGATGCCGCCAAACACAATTTAAAATTGGCTTTAGCGAGTGAATAAACTGAGTTACCCAAAAGCTGGCCGCTAACGTTATCAGGAAGAGCAACATTATATGGTTTAAGCCAAAATGTAAAATTTTTACGTTAGAGATTCAAATAAAATACTGTCCCATTCACATATACAGCAATTATAGCACTTGGAGGTTTATTTATTCGTGGCAAAAATATGAAACATTTTATTAATTAATTAATTTAAACAGATGCAATGGAGAGTTGATAAACCAGGCAGAGATCAGGGCAGGTAGAGAACAATCAGAAACCAGGTAAACAATCCAAAAATCACACACAGAGGAAAACAAACAGGGAAACCACTCAGAAATGAAACACTGGGGAATTCAAAACCTTGCGGTGAGCTGGTGTGAAAGTCTGGCCTTTATGCTGAGTGTTAATGAGTGTGTGGGTGTGGTAATGAGTAGCAGGTGCTTGATTAGTCCAGGTGTGAGTGATCAGATGGTGGTGTGATTGTGCAATGGATGTTGGGTAATGTAGTCCATGTGACATTCTGAGAGTTAGTGGTGATGGGGCACAGTTCAAAACCTGAATCATAACAGAGATCCCAGGCTGCAGAGACACCCTCCAGGGTGGAGTAGACACCAGAGACGCCCTCCAGGGTGGAGCAGAGAGTAGGGACCCCTCCAGGGTGGAGGAGACAGCAGAGATGACCTCCAGGGCTAGACGATAGTTAGAATACGGCCTCCGTGGCTTGAACAAGGCTAGATGAGAGTTCAAGAATGGCCTCCATGGCCTGAACAAGGCTAGATGAGAGTTCGAATATGGCATCCATGGCTTGAACAGGGATGGCCGATAGTTCGATGACAGCCTTCATGGTCATGTCAGAGCATGCTGTCGACTCAGTAGCTGTTAGAGCAGTGGTTAGGCAGGTCAAGGGTTGAATGACAACGCCTCTGGCTGGGACGGAACTGAACACTTACACTTCACAGTATCCGTGAAAGTGGAGTGGAGTGGCTCTCCTGGCCATGATTCGGGAACTGAACTGTGGAACGGCTTTGCTGGCCGTGACTGTGGAACCAAGTGCTGGAGATAAGCTCATCTTGAGACACAAAGACCAGTGAAGTCTAACATAAAATGCAAGGAAAAGAAAAGAGCCAAATAATTTCACACAGGCAAAAAAGCTGTGAAGTTGTGATTAGAGTTCAAATCAGGCTTCTCTGCATCATCATTTTCAGCATAAAATAATGCATAATTCTAAATATATTTCCTTAATTTCATTACATGCAGGTGTGTCCAAAAGCTAAGTTTGGACCTTAAGAGCATAAAAGTCATCCACATTCCCTGCTACATACATGCACACGAAACAGAAAAAAAAAATGAGATTGATCTGAGCTGTTAATTCTCATCTCATCACCCCAGAAACTCAGTCCTAATTCAGATTTATTAAAAATTCTGCGTTATTCTCTAGCAGCTCAAATAATAACATTTCCGACAGGATGGCGTGCTGATGCTTTACTTGATAGAGGAACATTTAGTTTTGCACTAATTTCTGCTAAATGGAGTTTATCGGCAGGACATGTCTTTTGAATGAAAAGACAAGTGCAGCAAGCCATTTCTCACTTTCTCTTTAGCTCATTTTATTTCCCAGATAAAAGCCCATTCTGACAGCATTGAGCCTTTAACAAGTGATGACGTTCCCGCACGGAGGCCATGCATATTCACACTCCGCTGATAGTCCCACTTCCTGCTCAGTTCCCTCCAGCTCGCCGGCTGTACAAAGGAAACCTTCTGCTGTCATTAAACCTACACCTCATCACGCCTGGAGGAACCAGACGCGCTTTCTCTCCAAATGGACGAATCGCTTGGTTCCTACCTTTGAAGTCTCAAATGGCTTCTTTCTTCGGCTGCCAATTTGGCTTTCAGACAGTCTGGCCTTTTGGCCCTTTGCTGCAGGGTCCGATCAGACTCCCTCTACTTTTTTGTTTCCCATCTCTCTGTCTCCGGTCTCTTAAGTCCGGAATGGGCTGCTTTCATCCTACCCTGATAATCCATGACCACCACAGTGCACTGTGAATGAGCCTTTTCAAAAATACTTCACTCAATAATGAAAATTCGGCTTGGGTCGTCTGTCATTTTTGCCTATGAAACATAAAGACGACAATTTCATTGCATCATGCAGTTATTTTCCAATAACACATGAAATCTTAGAAAAAAAAAAATCAATAATGGCTTGAAAAGTTTATACTAAAATGAAAACTTTACTCAGGTCCTCCAAACCTCTATATGACATTCTAATCACATTTAATTCTGCAATCAATTCTCACTAATAACTAGCCATTGAAAACGTATTTTGCTTCAATAAACTACCAATTTGCTTTTTATTAAAAAGGTAGTTGTTAAGCTTATGCATTAAGGTATCTAGAATATGATCAAGCAGAATAAGGCAATACTGTGTGCTTTATAAACAGCCAATGCTAAGAAGCAACTAAATTAAAGTGGTAAATGAAAGTGTTATTAACTTACTTCTACTATTCAAACACCATCCTGCATTATAGTTGCTGAATGAAACCCAATACTTGTTTCTTTACAATACTGGAGCGCTGACAGCGGCTGTTTGCTCGAGCTTGTCAGTTTCTAACAAGATATGCACAATTTGTAGCTTTTTTGCTTTTGGCAACACATTTTGTGGTGACAAAATCTTGTTGTTGTTGATTATTACTTCAGCAAGACAATACATATTGTAAATTAAATAATAGATTTGTAATACTTTATATTACTTTATATTTATTCTTAAACATTTCTGTATATTTAATACTTCATGTCACGCCACGGGACTGCACTGGGATCAGTGCATTCAACCTTACACACTCTCATATATATACTTGATGGAATGTTTCTTTTGATATTTTTTAACTCTGCATCATTAATTTATGCAATATTAGGGCGTTGTTTGCATTTTAGTTTTTTTTCAAGATGCAAGTCTGTGTATCCAATGCTGTTTTGGAGCCTTATGATTTTTTTTTTTTTTTAAACCTCCTACAAAAGGAACGAAAAAGTAATTTTGCAATGTATTGGAATGACACGATGAGAATCACTGGAAACACCTTTCAGCAAAATAATATTATAGTGCTTCTTGCATGTTTAATGATGCTTTGAAAGTGGCAAAGTTTTGTGTTCAGTTTTGTGAAACAGATGAAAGTAAATCTGGCAGTGTTTTATTATGATTCTTGTTGTATGTGCATGTATTGTGACAGTTTTGAAATGTCTAGTAAAAAGGTCATGCGCTATCGCATTTGAATATCAAAAATGATAGTGTCAGCAAAAGCAAACATGAGATAAAAACACATTTTCTGTAGCAACCATGTCTTCAAACAGTCTTTTTAGCTCTTTTGTTCCAAAACGAGTTTCAAGGTGAGCTTTCACAGCAAACCTTCTTGCCACAGATCTCATGCTACCACTAGAGTAAAAGCACTGCCAGCATTCAAAAGTGACCAAAACATCAGCCAGAAAGCATAGGAACTAAGAAGTGGTCTGTGGTCACCACCTGCAGAACCACTCCTTTATTGGGGGTGTCTTGCTAATTGCTTATAATTTCCACCTGTCTATTCCACAACAGCATGTGAAATTGATTGTCAATCAGTGTTGCTTCCTAAGTGGGCAGTTTGATTTCACAGAACAGCTACTTACAATTGTGAAAATTATTTCAAAGCTAATTTCATCTAAACTAATATCAGGAGACATCAGCTTTCACTGTGAAACTGATGATACTCAGCTCTATATTTCTTCTCAGCCAGGTGAAACACACCAAACTGAGAATGCATAGCTGATATAAAAAATTGGATGAGAAGTAAAAACAGAGGTGTTAATTATCGGAACTAAAAAAAAAACACATGTAATAATCTAGAACACTGTCTAAAACTTCATGGCTGCTCTGTCAATTCTTCTTCATCAGTTAGGAACCTAGGTGTGCTGTTTGATAGCAATATTTCATTCATGTTTCTAGCATCTGTAAAACTGTTTTTCCATTCAAGAACATATCTAAATTGCGCCCTATGCTCTCAAACTCAAATGCATGTTAATTCATGCATTTATGACCTCGAGGTTAGATTATTGTAATGCTTTATTGGGTGGTTGTTCTGCACGCTTGAT
>JAUMHI010000049.1:4921831-4953365 GCA_032359435.1 Enteromius unitaeniatus
TGTATACCTTTTGTTGACGATCTCCTGTAATAAACTTCTGTTGAACCGTTACTTACCTGACTCTGTCCGTCGTTACAACTAGTCTGTTATAAGGATCTTATCTTACAATTTAATTTCACCTTTTGGCCATTTAAATATTAGCATCTGCAAAAAAAAAAAAAAAATGTAGTTGTTATTTTCCTCTTCAGGTCCATTATATTATACGAGCCGTAAAAGTATATATATATATATATAAAATTGTATTAATTTTTTTCCCCACATTTTTTTTTATTAAAACTAACATAATATGACCTTGTTTTTCCCTCCCTTTTCTTTTACTTTGAACAACAATGGAGCTATACTTCACATATCTTCTGGGGTTTCTTCTTAGCAGAAAATAAAGAAGTGTTTTGGAAAAGTCAGACTTGGATGGTATTTATTGATTAATTAAAACTTAATAAAAAGTATTGAGCCATTTCAAATCGTGAAAGCTGAGCGTCCTGTGTTCATAGACCGCGCGCGTGAGGGGAGACGACAGGGGAGAGATACACAACTTAATTTTGTGGTGTATGTGTCACCAAAGGCTTAGGGGTCATTCACATGCAGCACGTTTTGCGCGAGCAAGCTCTTCATTTTCAGCAGAGCCGTGCAGTTTAAAATCCAAAGCAGAAATGATTTTGTAACCGACAGCGCTTTCATGGTTGCCTAGTAACAGCAGAAGCTACACGCTGAAGCACTTTGAAATTGGTGGAGGAAGCGACGGGCCTCGCGTTTTTCACTCATTTTTAGGCACTTCGTGAACGTACCCTTATGTTACATTTAATGCTAAAGTATCGTTAACGCCAATACAAACATTATTTTAGTGTGTTAGAGCAGAAAGATGCAGCTCTGGTTAAACAGCTGGATGTTGGGTTGAAATAGCAAAGGGAAATGGCTAACGTTACCTGAATGCCGCTGGGATCGTTTGCAATGTTTGAGTTTCTGGTTCTCGTCTGTTTGGGGGTGGGAGGAGCAGACGTGGGTTGCCTGTCCCGTCGTTGGAGCTGCCTTGTTGAACGTAGCACTGAAAACATTATATTTTACACAGTTTATTCTCTTTCTTTCTTTTTTTTATGAATCGTTCGAATTCGTATGCGTACCGAAAGCCTCGTACCGAACGGTTCAATACGATACGATGTATAGTTACACCCCTAATATATATAAATATATATATATATATAAACTTTGGCTAAACTGCTCCATTTTTTTTTTAAGGGTTACTGTTTAAGATAGAACTGAGTCCCTTTTACTTCACATTTAAACCTTTTCAGTAACAGTAATCTTTTTTTCTGCTCAATTTGCCAGACCAAATCATTTTTGCCCCAAACTACAACAGAGCCATTCTGAGAGCCATTCCTGATGGAAGACGGACCCCCTGAAGGTACATGTTGGGCTGCAGTACGAATCAGGAACTAAAGATCGCCACTGTCTCGTTTAAGAACATTTTAGTTTCTCCCACAGGAAATCATCTGATGCTGCGGTATGGTTTTTAAACTATTATGGCAGACAGGGGAACAGTAAAGGGAGAACCGTACCTTCACATCCAGAAACCAGCAGTTGACCCTTTCAATATTCATCGGCTGTATTACGAGCAAAAGCACCTCGTTCACATAATGTAGTTAAGAAGGACACAAGCCTCTGACAAGCTGCTAATACTCGCCTCTGCATTGGGATATAGGCAACCTCAATTTCTGGGGCCGTAGCCGAAGTGGCTTCTGTATTATTGAATAGAGAGGAGCAATGGGTTCTGTGAGAGCGATCACCTGATGTGAGGAGTGATAGCTGACTGGCTCTGGTGTTTAACTGCTCGCAGCGACAAACTGCAAGACTGCTAAATGAGACAAGTGCAATGCATTTACGCACAGCCTTTCTGATATATCCGAGGAAGCGATGAATCGATCACCCTGCCGCCAGATCCCTGCCACTGAAACAAACCGCAAAGAGTGTTAATGAGTCTTAGACAACAGCCACTTGGATTCAGCACAAATACTCAATGACTGATGATGATGAGCTTTCATTAGCGAAGGATACAGGAGGCATTTCAGATACTTGAAGTCCAAGTGAAATTGTCTTTATCCATCAGCAAATGATTTGACTGTGAAACAGCTAACCCTTTACCATAAGACTTCTTAAATATTATCTGTGACTCAAATTCTTAATTTGCTGCTTATTAATAGTTAGTAAGGTAGTTGTTAAGTTCAGGTATTGTGTAGGATTAGGAAATTAGAACACATTTTCCATTTAATTATAAATGGTACAAAAAGTACTGCTTTAAAAAAATGTAAATACTTACAATCAGAATGTTGCATCTAATTTTAATGCACTATATAAATAAATCGAATTCAAAATAATTTAAAGCTAAATAGAATTTAAAGTTTGTCAAAATGAAATTCTGAGCAGTGCAAATTAGTAATCAAAAATAAAGTTTTTATATATGTGGTAGGAAACTTTTTACCTAATCTTTACCTAATATCCTAATGATTTTAGGCATAAAAGAAAAAAACATACAATGTACAGTATTGTTGGATTTTGCTACAAATATATCTGTACCTCAGGCTCACATTTGTAAGTCACTCTGGATAAAAGCATCTGCTAAATGAATAAAAGTGCATATGCAAACTGCCCACAGTAAATATACATCAAACACAGAGAACAGGTAGCTCGACTTCAATTGTTCAAATCCGTTTTTAACTCCCGGTCTTAATTTAACAAGTTTCTCATTGATTTGCTGACAGGAAAAGTCAGGTGCAGTCACCAAAATCTGTTTTTATCGGTCAGACTTGCAACAAGAGAGGGCGAGATTTCCGTGAAATCGTCTTTAAAAGTTTACTTAAATCGAGCAGTTTCAACATACAGGCTGCTTGAGAAAGACCATATTGCATGAAGTCTGGGTCGGTGTTGATGTGTCACTCCCTGCTCATTAGTATGCCAAGGACGGACCACCTGCTGTTGAGGTTTACACTCCAGAGGTTCGTTTGATTACAAATGTCTTTTCAGATGGCGTGTTAAAGAACAAAGACGAGAAGGATTGGTAAAGAAGAGGAGGAGAGATGAAAAGGGAAGGCGTGAATTGATAAGACGGGTTGTGTTGTTTGACATGCTTGTGATCTGAATACTGCTGTAGTATTACAAGCTAATCAAAGATCTAGTTAGCATATAACGATCAGCACGGAGATGATCCAGTACAGTTCAAGCCACGGTAATTTGAGCCCAAAGTCTGCATGACATCAAACCCCACTTGCTTAATACATGTTTACAGTCATAATGTGCAGGATTGCAAAATGGATTATGGACTTTTATTTGTCCAGAAGCAGCAAAGCATCTTATTTAAGCATTTCTTCCTTACAAACAATCAGTTTTCTTAAAGTTCCCCTATTATGGGTTATGAAAGGTATATATTTTGGTTTTGAGAGTCCCCAACAACAAGTTGACATGCATGCATGGTAAAAAAAAACCTTTCATTTTCTCCTAATATGCATTTATTCTTACTTTATTTGCTCAACAACTCCCAAACAATTCGTTTAGCGATTAATTTCTCTAAACCCCTCTGGTGATTGGTAGATTTCATTTAAAGTAGTGTTTGTGAGCTTTTAACACTCCAAAAGCGGCAGCTAGTGGCAAAGAATGAATTTGCATTTTCATTCAGACCAAAAGTGGGTGGGCCATATGCTATGTAGTGCATTAGAGGGAATCAGACACTTAAGATTTGATCGGAACATTGAAACATGAGGAGCCGAATTTCACAAAGAGGACTCAAGACAACAGGAATATCACGTCCCATGATACCCTGTTGCCTGCTTGATGCAAGCAGATCCAACAGACATTGTAACAGAACAGCTTGCAACATTAACGCAAAAGAACACTTACATTTAACTATCATGTGTTAATCACTCATTGTGTATGTATTTTGAGTAACTATTGAATGGTTTATAGTTTAACATTATTGAAATTCTAAGTCAAATGTATCAAACTCGTGTTAAAAAAATCATGTCCAAAATTATAGCGGGAAAATTCAGAACATGTGACTCATAAGATAACATTTTGGGTTTATGATTTGGTTAGAAGAAATCATGCAACACCCTGAGCTAGAATTATCTATTGGTTAATACACAATTTTGGGATGTGTCCAAAGATGAGTTTAAAAGCTCAAGACGCTATTCAAATTACTCTCTTAGCCTCAGCTCTTAGTATGCTCTTAGTATGCTTTTAACATGGTTTTAAACTATGCTCTTAGCCTTAGCTTTTAGCCTCAGTTCTTAGTCCAATTTCAACTGGCTTTTAGTCATGATTTTCATCCCTTTTTGCATTCTTTAAGAGCCGTTCCAGCGGCTCCAGCCTGCACGCCTGCTGCTGTCTAGCCTCGATGAGAAGAAAACCCATGTAGTCTCGTTACTTTATTTCTTTACTTTCTTTTCTTTCCGTGAGAGTTTGTGTAAGTTAAGTTTTGCCTGTCGTGTGCCCAAGTTTTCGACTGCATCTCATCAAATGGACCACAACTCGCTTCTCCTTCAGCCACTGGCCGATCATCGGCCACCTAAGACTTCCAAGACAACTAACTTCCAACCAATCAGCAACCTCGGGAAACCCCTTTCTGCAGTGAAGACAGCAGAAGGAATCCCGTAGCACAAAGGCAACGCAAGTACAAACCTCCAGATTCACGCTGAACTGGTGAAATTGATATAAATGTTAACCTCATTGACGAACTCAATGCGAGAGTTAATCTTTTGATTGATGGTTGTTCAAGTTGATGCAATAGCACCTATTGCTGAAAAATTGGGATTTCAGATTTTCATTTTCTTAACTCTCTGAGGTCAACGGTCACCCCGCCATGATCAGGGTCTTCTTTATCTTATAAGTGCAACTCACTCTTTCCTCACCATCTCTCTTCCTGTAACAGACCGACTCAGTGATCCGCCGTAAAACAGTGATTCTGTTCAAATTCCCTATAGAGTCTTAAATGATTCTGATTTGATTCTTTGTTTGAGCTAAATTTGCTTACACTAATTGTTTGGGACTCATTTTAAAAATGACTCCTTTCAATGATTTAGAGTCGACTCTTTTTTTTTAGATAAAATAACTTTATACATGGTGCACTTTCAGATTTAAAACTTTTCAGGTTGTTTGTATTCACTTGGAGCTGTGTTATACACTGCATGAAAGGTCATTTTTCAAAATCCATAATAGGAGCAATTTAATATTTACCTAACGGCTTAATTTGTCATTTTGACATCTCACTGTAAATTAAATTCTATTCGAAAATAACATAATTGAACAGTCACTTATAAATTCTTCTGCATCAAGGAAATCCAGCTGTGAGCATCAGACATTCATTCGTTTAAGCACTCAGGTAAATGTTCTTCAGCATTGGAGTCAGATGCTAAAGGGTTAAAGTAAATCTCAAGAGCTGGGAAAGATTCCGTGCCTGATTCTGGAACTCAGTGAGTTATTGCTTTTATTCTAGGAGCAGTCAGGCTTTCATTGGTAATAAATCGTGGTGCTCAATATCCGATCCGTGAGGTGTCAGTTATGAAGACTGAACTTGGCACAGAATTTGTTTTCCATCGCTTAAGCGGCCGGGCTGCAGCCTCTCCAAGAACATTGATTGCCCTTTTCCTTCCCCTCATTCTGAGCAGATACAGTAGCGTGCTAGCAACTAGTACTAACAGAAAAAACAGTGCACTTCACTCTTGAAAATGTCTGTTAATAACTTTGAGGTCAGTCAGTCTGAAACCTGCTGGTGTGTGGAGCAATGTACAAGGATGCATCTGTGAACCTAGCCTTCAGTGTCAGACTATCAGCTATCAACTATCAGCGTAAAGACCACTCCGTTAGGCAGCTTATTCTGACCAAGAACTGCCCGTTTTGACAGAAGATGATTTATAATGGTTTTCACATAAAAAAAGTGCTGCTGACACATTTCAAACCTTATCACATCATGAATATTTATTAGCTGCTTCACTTAATCAATATTCATGATGTCAGTTCATTAATATTGATTAGGTGAACTATAGCTTCCGCTAATCAATGTTGCTGTTAACTAAAACTACTAAAAATTATTTTCATTAGCCTATTTAAAATAAAGCTGAAATAAAATCAAATGTATTTTTGACGTTAAGTATTAGATGACAAAAACCTAAAAAAACCAAATAGAAATAAAAGCTAAATAGAAATATGCATAAAATGTTAAAAATAATATAAAAAATAAAATTATATTTGTATAATAATATTTAATATACTAAATTAAACTAAATCACACAAAGGTGGACTTTATCCAATTAACTATATATAAGTTTCACTTTTTGACTTTTTTAATGAATTACAGTATATTTACACTCTACTTT
The DNA here is from genome assembly GCA_032359435.1 of Enteromius unitaeniatus. Classification (NCBI taxonomy): domain Eukaryota; kingdom Metazoa; phylum Chordata; class Actinopteri; order Cypriniformes; family Cyprinidae; genus Enteromius; species Enteromius unitaeniatus. The sequence goes on from JAUMHI010000049.1 coordinate 4,928,191, forward strand.
ACTAAATCTGGATTAAATACAACCCTGCACCGGGTAAAATATGGACAAAGAGTGTATTGACCCAGTGGTTAGGTTATTGCCCAGAAGGTTGGGTTAAACATGAAACCCAACTGTTGGTTAAAAAAACAACCCGATTGCTGAGTTTTTCCATATTTCACCTAGCACTGTGTTTGTATTTGTAAATGTTTGATAAACTATTGAAAAACATTTTTATATAATTAATGGAAAAATTTGTAAAAATATATATTCTATTAAAAACTAGAGTTAAAATACAAATAAACAAAAGCTATGTAAAACAAATAAGACAAATAATAATAATATTAATAAAAAGGACAAAAGCACATAACACACAAAATACTAAGAAAAAAAAAAAATAAAATCCTTAACCACAATTCAAAGAAAATGGACAACATAAAAGCTAATTCTAAATATCAATAAATACTATATTAAAGCATTTAATATTAAAACAACACCATTTTAAACCGCTGTAATAAGCTTTATAATGTGTAACATCTAAGATAGACGGCATGTCCAGGAACCGCCCACAGTCTGTTCGCTGACCATCTTGAGGCTTAAACGACCCTGTGCATGTCATAGCCATTAGTCAATGATAATATAATGGCAGTATTGGATTGTAAAGATAGATCACCTGTTTATTAAAAGTGACTGAAGAGGAGGGACAGTAAAATCGAGTGGCTTATTGATCTCCTGACTTTTAAAAAAAAAAACAAGACTATGAGCTCATCAAGTAAAAGCAAATAAAATGCTGCTTTAAAAGGTTAAAATGTACCACAACAGTGATCTACGGAGCTCGAATTTGTGCACAACACACTCTTTTGTTGTTACTAAACAGAAATGATATGCCTGTCATTCACATTCCAATTCATTTTATTACAAATAGTTCACTCAAAAATGAAAACTGTCATTATTTACTAACCCAAACCAGCATGACTGTCATTGTAAAGAAAGGAGCAGCTGAGATATTCTGCTGTAAACATCTTTTGTGTTCCACAGAACAAAGGAAGTAAATGAACATGAAGGACAGTAAATGATGACAGAATTTTACAGTTTTTCTCAAATGCTAAAACACAAAAGCCAATCCTCTGAACCAAATGACCAGTTGTCTAAACACATTTACTAAATCTAGCCATCATTTTCCAGTATCATAAACACATTTCACATGAAGACACAATTCACAAAACACAATCCTCCATTCACAAAGACCTACATTACGAGTATGTGCAAGTAAGTATACATCCATGTTCAGTACAGTTAGTGGACATACTGTGTTGCTGGGTAATATTACTCTTTGTGAGGCCATGGGTTCAGAGGGGCTTGTCCACCGGCATGCTGTCCTTGGGTCTTACAACACCCAACATCTCTTCACCTTCGGAGATAAAAGACATCCTCATGGATCGCCAACAACACTATCCGGGTCCGCACATCACATTTATGTGATCATTTGGGACAATGTCCGCTTCCACAGAACAAACCAAATCAGAGAGTGGTTCACCACCAACAATAACCACTTTTAAAACGTCTGTCTGCCACCCTATACCCCTTTCCTCAACCCTATAGATGAGTTCTTCTCATCGTATAGATGGAAGGTTTATGACAGACAACCATATACTAGAGAGAACCTCCTAAGGACAATGGAGCTGGCCTGTGTTGACTTCCCAGTGGAGCCCTTCCAAGGATGGATTTGCCATTCCAGGGCGTTTTTCCCGCGGTGCCTGGCAAGAGACAATATAGCCTGCGATGTGACATAATGCCGCACAGTGATTGTGGTGTGTGTGGTGTGAATAAAGTAAATAATAAAAAAAACTTCACATCCTGATTATGTTTTACGAGTACTGTTGTGTGCAATAGATTCTGTTTTTGCATTGAGTTGTGTTACAGTAGTGTACATGCAGAATTTTCTATAGATTTATACTCTTTATATGAAACTCTAATGAAGATGATCTTGTATGAAGATGAATTTATATGATCTAAGAAGATCTGTTACTGTAAAGTTTCTAAAAATATGCATTGGCCCAATGCATTGAGCATCGTGTTTTCAATTGTTTTGCTGTAGTATGTAATGATGTGTATAGTGTTTACATTTTTGAAATCTTCAAACTGCTCTTTTGGTGTGAAAGTTTGAGTTTTGAAGAGGGAAGGTGTGGTTGTGTTTATGTAGCTTTAGAAAAGGGTGTTGTGTTTAGACATTGGGGAACATGAAGGAAACGTTTGTGAAATGTGTTTTAGCATTTGAGAAAAACTGTAATTACAGTTATGAAAAATGTAAATGCAGTATTTCTATGGGTTTCTTAAAGTATAGGGTTTGTTGCAACTGGCATTATTTAACCGGATGCTGCCCAGCAATCTCATCTGACAGCCTTCCCATAATGCTCTACAGAAACCCATTCCCCACTGCACTCATGCTGACCGAATGTCAGACTCTATTTCAAATATCTCAGTTCAATCTACACTACATTACAGACAGGCTAAACGCACCAGAAGCAGACACTTCACAAAGAGATCGAAGCTCGTAAGCTGCTCTATTCAGGACTTTACTATTTTCTATTTAAGTGTGCATTTATAATACAGAATGAGAACTATTTGGACTTTTCCCCCTTTGTTTCAGATGTTTCTCCTGAAATTTCTTCTCTCCAATGGATCCTCTGCAGTGAATGGGTGCTGTCAGAGTTCAAACAGCTGATAAAAACATCACAATAATCCACAAGTAGTCCATACATCTTCAGTCCAACATTCAACATCTTGTGAAGTGAAAGCTGCGTGTTTTAAAGAAACAAATCCATCACTGAGAAACCATTGTTTCCTCTAGGCATAACATTGCTGTTTCCAATAAAAAAGGCATATGACTAAGGAGAGAAATATGCATAAAACAGTTCTAAACAAATATTCTGTGTTGGTGGATTTGAATATGATTTGACAAAAGAACATGGATGTTATTATGGATTATGGACTTATATTTTGGCCAGAAGTGATGGTTTATAAGTAAAAATGCCTTAATGATGAATTTGATACTTAAAAACACGTAGCTTTTCACTTTACAAGCCATTGGAGGATTTCTGTGATGTTTTTACCAGCTGTTTAGACTCTTATTCTGATGGCACCCATTCACTGCAGAGCCTCCATTGGTGAGCAATACAGAAAAATACAGTACAGGAAAAGAGAGACTAAACAAATCAGTTCAAACTTTACTCACATTGTTATTTGAAGCATTTTCACCAGTGGTCTCAGACTTTTGGCCTTCTTTATACTTCGAAAATCCCATCTTCGTTGCTCAGACTTAGAACACCGCCCCACCGGGGAACATGAGATTAGAGATATCGCAGCCGAGTTTTATCCGATAACATCAAATCAGAATTGCAACCTGGAGATTATCACCGCTACCCCAGCAGGCAAAATGCAGTGCGATAAGTCGGTTTTTATTTTTCCTTTATACAAATGGTAACTGGATTAGGACAGCCGTGTCTCTTTGTCCTTTGTGTCTCATCTCCGTCTGCCTCTTGTCATTATTTGATTTCATGTATTTTTAGTGGTGATATTTCAAAGGCAGCGTGCAGACACATCTGTCATTGCTCACATCCGTTAGAGGGTAACAAAGTGACACCGTTCCTCTGTCAGGAATCCGGGACGGAAGCAGAAAGCTTTCCGCTGCACCCACCTGCAAGATCATCCAGGCGAAACATGCGTTTGATCAGAGGGAGAATTGCTCTCCTACCTTTGCACCGTCTAGTGACACGATAGTGGCTCGCTGACCTGCTTCGTGTTCCAGCTCTCTGGATAAATAATCTGCCTCCTCTCCTCCGGCGCTTTTTAACAACACACCCACATCAACGAGCCCTCAAAGAGCCTCCGTTTAGAAGGTCGGCGTTCTGGGGATTTGCTCCGCGGCAAAAGAATACGGCGATATTCTCCATGTGGGATGTTACTGATGTGGCCAGATGCTGTCAGTTCCTGTAGCAGCAGGAAATAAAGCGGTAGATAGCGACCACACTCAGACTGAACTGTTAGCAGCAGGGTGAAAAACAACTAGATGGAGGCAATCTAATGGAACAAATCTGAGCAGAATTTAAGCAACATCTCTGAGGGACTGTAAGCTACATTAGTCAGGGAATACTCAGACAGATGGCAACAAAACTGGGCTTTTTTCTTCACCTGAAATGCGCTCGGATTTGAGGCTGAAAAGTGAAAAAGGAAAATAAAAATTTGCAGTCGTGGGATAAAATCTTGTCTTGCATCGTTTGTGGGACGATTTGAGATGCTGCGACATGTCAGATAACTTAACCGTGAGAGGATGTTTTTTCTTCTTCCATGATATCTGTCACAGCGAATCACCTTCTTTCAAGGTGAATCACACAAAAACCTGTCAGGAACACGTCTGGATTATATCTCACCTCAAAATCAAAAGAAAGAAAGAAGAAATGATATTGTGCATGCAGAAAAAAAGAAAGAAAATAGAGAAAAAGTTTTCAAGATCATGAATGTTTTATTTGCTGGTTTTGTGACATTATTTACATACATGACAAATAAGCACATTTGCTTCATGATTGTAATGTATTCAAAAATTCAGTAAATTAGTAATTCATTTTTTTCAGTAATGCAAAAAATGCTGCAATAAGTTTGTCTTTTATCTCTGCTTTATACTGTATATTAAGTCTTGTATTTTTATTATTACTGTAACAATAAAAACACTGTAATAGAATATTTTTTAACCAAAATCACAGCAATTTGAAAGAAATGCTAAACTGTTAAGAAAAAAATTGCACAGTGCGATACAAAAAATGCAATATGGAATAGATTTAGGATCATAATATGACCAAGTTTAATGGTGGTTAGCTTTTTTCCTTGAAAATGTAAATAAATAACTATATATATATATATATATATATTAGGACTGGGTGATTTTGTCTAAAATTAAAATCTCGATTAATTGAACATTTTAAATATAATACAAGTGAGAGATTGTTGAATGAAGGGTGCATTACTTGATTTTAAAATAATTGAATTGCATCTTCTATCTATGTTTATTTATTAAACATCAATGTTGAACAACTGAAATTTGAAGCACACAATGCCTAAAACAGTCACTTTGTTCTTATAAAAAAACGTAAAAATAAATAAAATAAATTACTTTCAATATTTTTCTTATTAAAAGTAGAAAATAAGCAGTATATCTTCTAAATAAAATAACTCTTGTATATCCTGTGTATAATATTTTAAACAGTGCAATGTATCGATGTAAACAACAGATTGTTGTAATGAAGTGTTCGTAGTGATCTTGTCATGTCACTATATTAACATGAATTTTACTAAGAAACATGAGCATGTTAAACTTTTTAGGTTATGTCTTGTACATGCCTGGCAGCGCAGGAAAGATGTGATCGCGACGGCACAGTGTATCTTCTGTTAAGAGTTTTAACGAGGTGCACTGTAGCCAATATATATATATATATATATATAACTATATATATATATATATATATATAATATATAATATATATATTATTTATAATAGCACATACATTTATACATTTTATAATAAATAAATTATATAATTAAATTATTTCTATAATTTCGGTATGCTATTGCAACTACTAATGAGCAAATAGTGCATGAATTTACCAGAAATTCCCTCTTTGTCTCAAATTACTGTTTGAGCATCCTTACCTGAGACAACTAATAACTCAGTTAATAGTGTTTTGTGGGTTGTGTGGGACTCTCTATACACCCAACTAATAGCACACAAGTTGAGGGTCCATGAAACCTGTTTTTAAAAACAGTCCTTGCCTTTACAATTTAGGGATGCTAGCTGGCTCAAAAAATGACACACTTGCTAAATGTAGTAAAACAGAACTGTTTCTTGTTCATGTAGAATAAAAGCATGAAAGTCTTTTCAAATCCCCAGAACACTTTCCAAGAGTGCTTGTGACACGATTTAGGCCGCAGTGCGTGATACAGGCCTGATATTTTTGTTAGGTGATGCTCTGCAGGAAAAAGAGCATAGAGGGGTTAGTGGTTCAAATCCCGGCTGTGAAATATTATTGACGTAGCCCGCAGCAAACAAGGCATTTAATCTGAATTGCTTCAGTACATATCCATTTACATAAATGGGCAAAAATGTAATCCTTTGCCTTGGATAAGAGCTTCACTGACTGAGAGCGGAGGGGGGTGAAAGTAAAAACTGCATTATGCTCTGAGTGTGTGGTCCTGCCGTTGTAAAAAGCCTCTCATGCATTCAAGCATAGTTTTGCTTGCTGACGGAGGTCTGATGTGACTCAGTTCAGATGGGACGAATCGCTTGGATGCATTTACAGCAGACACATATGAATAGATGAATCTCATTTGGCTCAGAGAAGACTTTTCATGAAATCATTTCTATGCTACGTGGCACAAAATGGTATTATGATCTGTTATTTGGAGTGGATATGACAAAACACTGGCAACATTCGTAAGCAATATACTGTTCAAAAAAAGTTTGGGATCTGTAAATGTTTCTTTCTTTTTTAATTTGTAGTTTTATTCAGCAAAGATGCATGAAACTGATCAAAAGGGAAAATGTTGCAATAGATTTTTCTTTGAAATAAATGCAGTTCTTTTGAACTTTCTATTCATCAGTCCTGAATAAAACTCATGTTTTCACAAAAACACAAATCAGCATTTTACTTTATTTATTTATTTCTTTATTTTTGCACCCTCAAATTCCACAATTTTAAATAGTCGTATCTCAGCCACATATTGTCCAGTCCTAAAAAAATATACATATTTATTCATCTTTCAAGTGATGTATAAATCTCAATTTCGAAAAAGAAATACCCTTATGACTGGTGTTTGTGGTCCTGGGTCACGTACAGTAAGACACCTAAAACAGTGGTAAGACTTTTGAAATCATATCTAATTTGTAATCAATAAATGATTCACCAGAGCCTGTTTTAGAATCTCATGCAATTTCCCCATCTACTGCCTGTCAATCAGCATGTCATGATGTCATTTCCCATGTTTCCAGAGTGATAAGTCACATGACATGTGGAGTAGATTTTTAGTATACTCTCTCTCGACTAGAACAAAAAAATAAGCCATATCAACGATATGATCTTGTTTGTAAACATATGACATAGGTAAGACCATTATGAGACTGCTAATTGATAATTAAGTGATTATGAGAGTGCTACATGTTTTCTATTCCCAGAAGTGCTGTCAGGAGAATCCCTCAGTTGAGCAAATACAATAGCGGTGACCTGTGTTTTATTTGCAGATCATTAGAAGCAACTTTCAGTAGTCAGAGAGATGATCATTATCGGCTGCCCTCCGCTTAACACCCTCTCTGTCTGCTGCTGAAGTTTTCCCCGGAGAACACCTTTAAACGGAGACGGCCTGTCTAACAGAACAAATTAAAGAAGACTGGAAATACAGCAGCATAATGAGCTGATTTAACACACAGGAGAAGGTTCAAAACCAAAAGCCCGATAACAAGTGCAAAAGCTGCCAATGCGTTTTGGCTGAGGAGTTTAATTTCCTCAAACGAGGAAACGTTAAGGAAACTATATTCCCAAACAAGTTTGTGCTGGAATGAGCAAAAAAACAAAGACTACGGAAAATTGCTCAAGCTATTTCATTAGAACAGTAACACAACAAGCTCAAATAAGTGAAAGTCATTCCTCGCTCATGCTTGGAATTAATTTCACACATCAATATTCCCAGTCTGTGCTCGTGGTGAGGCATAATGCCCCTGCATGTCAATGCGGAGTAATCAATTAGATCTGCCTGTTATTGAGGCTTTTCTAAGACCTGATCAATACGTCAATGTCGAGCCACAAGACTCCAAACAGCAATTAAAAAGCAAAGCAGATATGAATATGCTGCGACTAACTGTACGCTCGCGTTTAGGTGCGTGTCAGACTTCCATACGGGAACCAGAGCTCATCTAATCATAAAGAGATTACATTTTCCAACAGAATTCACTTAGCAGTGACAGAAACGAGTGCATCGAGGCCACAAGTCAAGCATAAAACTGCATTTATTTCCTTCAAAGAAAAATCAGCCCTGTAGGGAATACAGGAGACCACAGAGACTATTTCAACATCCGCGACAGAAGCATAAAGTACTAAAAGACACCTGGGACATAAAGACAAACCTCTGATATGCAGACTTCCCCTCCGGGAGTCGACTTACAGAACACATTTTAAACAATACGACACTGTCTTTGCCAAGAAAACACTGCCAAGGTCACACAAGCAAATTCAAAGCGTCAGCACAATTCATATTGGATTTCAAATAAACCTGAGAAAAAGCGTGAGCTGGCGCCCATTCCTCACAACAAGACAAGTGACTTACTGCCTTTGATTTGCCCGGAAGAAAAACGCTGGTGAGGAACGATCCTCATCAAACACCTATTTTGCTTTCCCAAGTGCGACTTGAGAACTACTGTAAAGAGAACAAAAGCAAATGAAGGAGACGAAACAGCCATTTCTGTCAGTCTGTTTGTGAGCAGAACGGTACACCAAACACTCGCCGAAACCAACATGAACCGTGGTATGTGGAGGGCATCAAATGCACACATAAGTGCATACAAACATACTAAACCATGAACATTGCGCTGCTAAAATAGACATTTTATTAACACTTATCTATTGTTGCATTTTTTGCATCCTGACAACTTTACAACTTTACAAAATTTACATTAAAGCTAGCATTTTGCCTCTTTAAATATATTTTTTAGATTTATTTCCCCTTGCATCATCTGTGTTTGTAGTTGTAAATCTTTCCATAAATGCCATGACATCATCATTCCATTCATAATGTGAACTCTTCAAAGACAAGGTATAAAGTCTGGGTTTTTTTATGTTTAATGTGTTACATTAATACTGTAGAAAGGGTCGTTTGTATTAAACAACTGATGTTTGAAAATCATTGGTAATGTATTTTTACAGTATTTCAAAAACATTTCTTTCCGTAGTATTTTTTTATGGAAACTGAGCTCACAGTGCATTGACAAAGCATTATAAATGTAACATTAGGTTTACCAAATGCTGTAGAATGACTAATGCCAACAAATGAAACCTTATTGTAAAGTGTTACCAGGTAATTTATAGAGCCAATAAATTCTCTTCTGAAGAAGCACCCGTTTTATGACTTTGAGGTTTGCAATGTCAAACTAAACCGTAAAATTTAATCAATGAATTATTTGAAGGCAAAATTATGTCCCAGCATACAAAAAGCATTAAATTAGCTGGAGACTGTGCAATGCAAGTCTGTAACAAATTATATACAGGCTTACTGTTTATATAAACTGTTTATATATAGGGTATTATATATAGGGTATTAGGGTATAAAATTTATTTTTTTCTACTGATTACTGCAGTGTTTATTACATCATATATTTTTAATAATGCATTCTTATGACATTTCATTTGTTTCCACAAGTTATGCATCAGCCATGTTCCGTAGTATATTCTTCCATTTGTAGAGCAATGATCTTTTCCATTAATCCTACAAACCTTGGCCTAATGACATTACCATCCTTTTAATAAAAGAACTCTTCAAAGATAAGTCTTTTATATAATTGTATGCTTCAATTTTGTCGGTAAAGAACAATCTTACATCATTAGCCCTGTTACCATGGTTATTTATTCTAAACAACTGCAAAGCAACAATAAAAACTGCAAAAATTTCAGCATTATATTCTCTTTTTAGGAAGCACAAGTTTCATGACCTTAAATTAAAAGGACTTTTATTGTTGAACTAAACTGGAAGTAGTGTAATAAATAGACCAACTACTGAACTGTAATGTGATAAACTGACTATTCAAAAGGCAAAATAATGTCCTAAAACATATTAAAAGTGTATGTAACTAGAAATTGCAAAATTCAGCATTGATTCATTATATATCTGATAAAAAAGGTTTAAAATCTGTTGGATTATTCTTTTTACTTGAAATAACTCTTGATCTTTAATCAAAAACTTGAACTTTCCCTTTCCTTCACAACCTCTCTACTCTGATGACGTGTGCAATGAAGTGCTGGGCAAAAATCACTTCCCTCCAGCAACCTGTCACTCACATGAGATCACAGCAATTAGAAAACGACATCAATCCAATATAATCCCAAAGGACAAAATCAAGTCCTGGCCTACATTTCCTTATGTTAAAGAAGCCATTTCGCTCAGATATATCACAATAGAGAAGAAAAAGTGACTGCAATTTCCATTTCATGCTGACTTCTAATCTAGTTGGAAAGGCACCCATTTCTTACTAATGATCCATTTTATGTTCTGCCAGATGTTTAGGCACAGAGAGCTTATTTCACCTTAAACTGCTTATTTATATTACAGTTTCACTATTAAGGAGTATTTCCCTTAAAGAGAGATGCAAGTTTTCTTTGCTTAAATAAGTCATTTCTGAAATTACTTGCATCAGTCAAAACACTGTTGAAAATAAATGATCTGGACAATTTTGTATGCACAGATGCAAAGTATCATTCAAAAGATGTAAAAAATCGTACATACACAAAGAAACGACTTTAACAGCAAACAAAACACAGCCAGGTGACTCGAATATCAATGAACTTTGAGAACAAGGAATGTAATTGAGAAAGAAAACACATCAACTTGGAGAAAAGAAAATAAGACTAAACATTTCTCTCAGAAATCAGTAATATTTTTTCAGAAACTCCATATTCAGCTATATTTAAAGTTAACATAGCAGTAATCAACAATGTTTTCACAAGCTAACGATGATTTATTTCCAGCCAGTGTGAAATACAATGCAAAATAGTTATGAGTAATTAGAAGAGCAATTAGATGCAATCAGCATTTTCGGGTGAAAAAAATATTTGAGCAAACTTTCAAAAATAGTACCATGCCATTTATATCATGATGTATTTGTACTTGATCTGATCCATAGAAATGCTTATATACCAACATAGCTGTTACTGTAAAATCTGCTGCAATCGATAATAAAAGGTCACAGTAATTTCTTAAAGTTCAACCACAAAACACAATAAGGGTAACAGCAAATAAACAACCCAACATGCATCCTAAACAGAACACTCTAAACAAATGCGCTAGTTCGCATAGACATTTCAAGAAATGCTTCTTTTCTAAAATATAATGTCATTCTTACTTTTTAAATAAACACCACAAAAAAAAAACATATTTTGCAACAAAAGTATACTCAATGTCTTATTAAGTATAATACAAATAGCCTCTATATATTGAAAGGTAGATTAAAAATGTATATATATATATATATATATATATATACGATTTTGAAAATACTTAATAACTTACGTGTTTCTACTATTTAACAATAGACATGGTAGACACCGTTGTCCTTTTAAAAGTCCTACTATGTGTTACAGTGGAAGCTTTACTCACTTTCAGCACCTCGGACAGCGTCAGTCCCTCCATCACTAATACTCGCTGCTTTGACCCGGCAAACACTTCAGCGCACTAAACCGCACTGGACAAACTCCAGGACTCACGGCAAAACCACAGAACCCGTCACAGCTCACTGTTCCTCCAACAGGCAGGTCTGAGCAGCTAAGCGCTCTTCAGCGAGAAGTAAGAGAGACGCTTCACCTACCGCTTCTGTCGCCTCCATCCTCCGAGCTCGCGCCGCTGTGAGTGAGTGCGAGAGAGTGAGCCTCAATCCTCTGCGCCACGAAACCTGATGGTGGGAGCCGTTACGCGACAGACGCGCCGTCCAATCACGTCGCGCTCTGGGAAACACATAGCCAATCAGCAACAAGACGAGTTGCTCTGTTTAGCATAGCAAGGTTGATTGACGTTGTGAAAAAATGCAAAGGGAGGATTTCTCTGTCATTACTTTGGTAGTTTAAAAGTGGTACAGTACAATTTACAGCATACTGGGCAAAATAAATAATTAAAAAAATCGTTTTTAAAATGCATGTCATTCTTGAGATATAAGGCGTAACATTTCACACAACTTTTGTTTTTATAAGTACAAGTGCTTTTCATTTGAACGTCTGTTAATGCAAATATACCATCTGATTTATTTTTTGTATTATTATATAATTTTAAAAGAAATACAGAAAAAAAATTATATAGGCTATTTTTGTATTTACACTGCTCAAAAGATAAAGGGAACACCTAAACAACGCAATGTAACTCCAAGTCAATCACACTTCTGTGAAATCAAACTGCCCACTTAGGAAGCAACACTGATTGACGATAATTCCACATGCTGTTGTGCAAATGGAACAGACAACAGGTGGAAATAATATGCAATTAGCAAAACACCTCCAATAAAGGAGTGGTTCTGCAGATGGTGACCACAGACCACTTCTCAGTTCCTATGCTTTCTGGTCTTGGGTTCCTCCTAATGCAAGACAATGCTAGACCTCATTGGCTGGAGTGTGTCAGCAGTTCCTGCAAGACAAAAGCATTGATGCTATGAACTGGCCTGCCTGTTCCCCAGACCTGAATCCAAGTGAGCACATCTGGGACATCACGTCTCGCTCCATCCACCAACGCCACGTTGCACCACAGATTGTGGGATGCTTTGGTCCAGGTCTGGGAGGAGATCCCTCAGGAGACCATCCGCCACCTCATCAGGAGCATGTCCAGGCATTGTAGGGAGGTCATACAGGCACGTGGAGGCCACACACACTACTGAGCCTCATTTTGACTTGTTTTAAGGACATTACATCAAAGTTGGATCAGCCTGTAGTGTGTTTTTTCACTTTAATTTTGAGTGTGACTCCAAATCCAGACCCCCCATGGGTTAATACATTTGATTTCCATTGATAATTTCTGTGTGCCTTTGTTGTCAGCACATTCAACTATGTAAAGAACAAAGTATTTAGTAAGAATATTTCATTCATTCAGATCTAGGATGTGTTATTTTAGTGCTCCCTTTATTTTTTTGAGCACTGTATATTCATGAATATGTGTTTGTGTGTATGTGTATGTATATATACGCATGAACATATAAAATTAAATGTCATGCTAAAGTCTACATTAATAATAAAAAATAACGTATACAAAAAAGTAAATTAATATAATAATAATAATAATAATAATATAATTTTTGTATGATTTGAATATGAGGTATAATAATATTTTTATAATATAATACATGTATATAAAAACCCCTGCTTGAAATATTTTTAAAACAATCATGTCAAACCAATACAGGCTTCACTAATTAAATTATTTAATTCATTGGTTTAATGAAATACATTTCACCAATCTTTAACTTAATAATAATAAGAAAAAAAATGCAGTTGTTACCTTGCCATCCTAAACATCTGCTAGAGGTTTTTATCTTTGAAGGCTTGTTAACTGGAGACACTAATAGGTGATTTTTCGAAATCTGCTCTTAAACAATATGTATTATAGAAAATGAATTGACTCAAACTACTCTACGGAGTTATTTCGTGCCATTCTGGCCCTTATCAGTTGCACTTATTTAAAATAATTGTCATATCTCTGAGCAGATGCATATGTCCAGTCAGGTGCAGCAGAGGTCTGTCAGGTCTAGCTATATTAACACCACTAATCTAATAGAGTTAACAGCCTTAGAGAGACCGACTATCTGCTGCACATGCTCAGACCCAACAGCACTACATCTACAACTCCAGAAACAATACTGTTAAATAAAGAAGCTACACTACACAATACATCAAGACATAAGAAAAAAGTTGTACATGTGTGGGTATTATCTACCCTCCTGATAATGCTTAGCATTTCCAGCTCATCCATCTAAGAGCGGTATTAGTCAGCGCTTTATTCATCTGGGGTAGGAAGGACAAGTGGATTAGGCCTTCTCCTGAGTTTATTGCCTCTGAGGATGACATTATTACAAGAGTATTATTCTAATTTTCTGTTTAATGCTTTAGAAAAGTTTTGAGATGACGCTAATGCACAAAGCCTATTTGGGAGGGAGTCATTTGCAGTATTTTAAGATTTATACTTTTAAGATTTATAGTTCACCCAAAAATTAGCATTTGCTTAAATGTGACTCACCTTCAGGTCATCCGAGATGTAGATGAGTTTGTTTCTTCATCTGAACAGATCTTTAAACATTCTTTTTAAACATTTAAACAACTTTAAACCTCAAAAACATTTGAAACAGAAGCGGGTGGATTTAGATATGAGAGGAAAGCAGAAGATGCACTTTTTCACTGAAATGGTGTGGATTACTTGTGGACTATAGTGATGCTTTTATCAGCTGTTTGTTTTCTTATTCTGACGGCACCCATTCACTGCAGAGGATCTATTGCTGAGCAAATAATGTAACACTTCTCCAAATCTTAAGCAAACTCTACATCTTGCATGGCCTGAGGGTACATTTTCAGCAAAGCTTCATTTTTAAGTGAATTATTCCCTGCATGACATTGAGCAGACTGAAAAAAAAAACATCAGGTGTCCTGCATTCATGTGAACTCCTTCAGACCTGTCTGAAAGCATCCCAGCATGCATCTCAGGATGCTGGCTGAAGAATGTCAGAGTGAGCAGAGCTGGGGTCTAGACAAAGAAGAAACTTGAATATAACAGTTTTTATACAGTATGTGAAACATCGTTTTGATCATTACACCATTCACACCTACTGTACTTCCATTCGTGTAATTTCAGAGTTTGAATTAATTGCATGAGTAGGTGTCAAACTCTGACAGCCAGTGTAATTGAGTGGCCCTTTTTAACAACTGATGGCACAAAAGATTCTATTTTTATGTTAAATGATTTTAACTAGGTCAAAGGATAATAAATGATTGTTGAATTAAAGTCATTGTTCACAATCTCCATGGTAACAAAGCAGCCATACACTGCCATGCTATGTTCTGTTTTCTCCTACTTTTAAAGGAACGGTTCACCACTAAAGTCTAAATCTGTCATCATGACTTTTTATCTGGTTGAAATATTTGATAATGTACTTGTCACTCTTTCCTATGCAGTTACAATTCATTTTGGAATGGAGCTCCGAAGCTACAAATAAAGTAAAAAATAATCCATATGATTTATGGACTTTGTTCCAAGTCTGTTATAATGAATTTTACATGAAGGCTTTGTGAAAGACAAGACAGAAATAAAAAAAAAAATGTTCCTAGAAAAGGTGGAATCTTTTCCAGTTTTTCATACAAAATATATGAAAGCAGCCATGTCTGATCTGTGAACAAACCAACCGTTTCAGTCAAATCTTTTCAAAGAATGATCTGATTCATTCATTCATTCATTTGTTAATGAATCAAACTGATAATTTCAACTCACTGTTAATTGAACAGGCATATTAATAAAAATAAAAAATAAAAATTACAAAAGTTTCAGTTTCTTACACAAATCTATAACTTCAGATGCGTGTTATTTTACCTCTGTGATACTATTATAGTTTTAAATAATGGTTAATAGTTTATAGTATAGTATAGCAGAGTAGTTTTTTAATTTTTTTATTGGTTATTTTTTATTTTTTGTCACTTTTAATACATGTTTTATGGCTTCATAGCTTTATTCTTTTTTTTTTTTTTTTTTACATTTTTTTTTTTTTATTTACATGTTTTTATGGCTTTATATAGGTGTGTGATGAGACACGAGACGAGACAAAATTTCTAGACTTTTTAAAATACATTTTCAATGATAAAATATTAAAATAAATAGTATTTTATTCAACAAAAAGCATTAGAAAATGTAGGTGCATTTTGTAATCAACCTTTTTGAAATGAAACAATTTTAATGAATTAAATGCAGTAATAAACAACATGTGAACACAAACTGACAGACAAGCAGCACAAAAAGTGTATGAAATAGTATGAATAAATAAAAACAAATAACAGAAATATCCCTTTAAAAGCAGGGAAGAGGCGGGCCGAATACTGAGAAAAACTACAGCAAACGCTGCGCCAGCTTAAAGCTCAAAGTATACTTCGGCCATCTGCATCAGGGCCAGCCCTGGCCTATTTGCTGCCCTATGCGAGATTTTCCCTGGTGCCCCTTACCTCAAAATCCATTCCGCCAATAATCATTGTGTTCAAACATTCACACAGACCCTGCATAACTTTGTCTTGTGTTTTATATTTTTATCGGAAACACCCCAATTAATTTTATAAATTATGTAAAAACATGACACAAAAGGATTCAACTGAGCATTCAACTGAGAAATATGTATCTTTAAAATCGTTTTACATAAAATCTCAAGCCCAATATATATATATATATATATACTAAATTAGCCCTGTCTTTCGGATGAGACATTAAACCGAGGTCCTGACTCTCTGTGGTCATTAAAAATCGCATGGCACTCATTTGCCTATACCGCCTAGGCACAGGGCCGGCCCTGATCTGCATTTCGTCATTTTCGTCATCAGGAGGGCTTGCAGACACCTGCACACCCTGTCTTCGTGCAGGCAATTTTTTGTGTTATAAATAGAACTTGGCAACAGTTTTCTGTCTGAGATTTTTGCACCGCATCATACCACTATTGCGACCAGATATCCCACGAGATCTCATCACTAGTTTCATAAAATATTCTTATTTTATTTTTTAAGTTTTTATGGCTTCATTGCTTATTCTTTAAAAAAGAAAACTTAATATTCTTTATTTAGATTTTTTTTTTACTTTTTATATTTGGTTTTTCACATTAATTTTAATTACAAGTTTTGTATTATTATTATTATTACTTTTATTTATTTATTTTTGTTGTTTATTTTGTCTGCATAGTCATATATATTTTAGTTTTACTTATTTTTGTATACCAAGTCAAACTAAATAAAAATTAGATTTAAAAACTAAAAAGAATTCTTCAATTTTCTTTTTTCTTTCTTTGTTTATTAGTTATAGTTGACTGTATAACCATGCAAAAGCATCAACCTTGCACGACAATATTCGTGCAAGGTTGATATGGAAAACTTTTCTGATTCTATTAAAGCTTGAAACTCCTGTAAATGCATGTGAAAAATTACCAGGATCAGCAGATTTTTTAATAAAACTAACATGAAAACTGACACAAGGATGAGTAAATTTTCATGTTGTGTCTAAACTGTTTCTTTAGTTACGAAACTTAGTCTGGGAAGGAAAGGTGAATTCCATCCTTCTCTGTGTATCATCTGACAGCATCTTTGTGGAAGATGGGCTTTGCTCAATGATTCATGTGCTCTTGTGGTTTTATGAAAGCACAAAGACAGATAGAAGCATCATATTTATCCAGCAAGACAAGTATGTGCGGGATGAGAGTAACTAACTTTAAACACAAATGGAAGCTGAAGAGTGAAGCTTTCCATCTTTCTTTCTCTGTTTTTTCCCACTGGTGTTGGCAGATTCGCTCACACCCTGCAGAGACGAAAGGCCTTAAACCTCTTGCTACAGTATTGCCTACATATGAGAGAGCTTAGTAATTGAGATAAACGATCTAGTGACGGTTTCAGACATCTACAGCAGATGGACCGCTGGCTGTATGAACACACTTATTTCAGATGTTCGTGAGTGAGCCCTGAGAAGTAGCTACACAGAGAAATAATACAAGCATCATATTTAAGGTGAAAATGTGAGACATCCACATCAGCGAGAAATCATAGATAATTCAGACCAAGTGCTTGTGAGACATGTTCAGCTCTTCCAGAATTCATTCATATTTAAAGGGAATGTATTTCACTCTGACATGAGAGTTTTATATCTTAATTTTTTTGTATAGTTTTCTTTGGATCTTTAGGTAATGTATGTGTTATGTGCAGCATGCAATGAATAACAGATGCCATAAACAATGCTAAATAAAACTATTACACTTTAAAATTACAATCAAAAGTAAGATTAAATGCATATCATTAAATAATTTTTTCCCTTAACAAATAAAATAAGCTCCACACTTTCCACTAAAACACAAAACACCATGCATTTTAAATGCAACAAAATGCTTACAAAATGCAAAAATAACTATTGGATGGATCTCTTTAAATATTTTGGCATAATGACTGTATTGGTATTGTAAATGGTCTGAGAGGGGGAGTAATATTGTCTGAATGTACAAAACAGGTGTAACAAAAGTGCTTTTTCAAAAATATAAAAGTTTAACATTATTTACTATTATTTTTTACACCAAAAATTGTAAAGATTTGAAACGTTATGTTTTTCAAAGAAACCTATTATTACTAAACAAGGCAGCATTTATTTGTTTAAAAGTACAGAAATAAACACAATTGTGAAATAGGGCCTATAAAAATTTTCATCAAATTCCTTTTCATTTAATAACGTCTCGGTTACGTATGTAACCCTCGTTACATGTGAGTGTGATACGAAACCTTTATTTTTGGCTCCACTGCATTGCCCGTTTTTGTGGTTGCTGCGTTGTGTCTGCCCTAAGTACCAATCATCAAGCTTTGGAGGACTCAAGACACGGTGGGACTTCCCACTCGAGCCCGATCCCCTCAGTGGCCCGGGCAAACATAGCCATCAATTCTGGATCTGTATCCAGCACCACGGAACACCCACTGGATGCCGCGCCAGCTGGAACACATGGTACCCCTTGCGAGGGTCTAGACTCCCCCAATGGCAGCTCCATTGGTAGCAGAGTGCCGGTAGAAGGAGGGGCTTTTTCCTCACCATCACCGTTAGACCAGACCACCCCCTGCCAGAAGCAGCGCTCACGCGGCTTTCACCAACCCGAACCCTACAACTAGGCAGAGGAACAGTTGATGATCATCAGATGATCATCTTCCCGGCAAGAAAAGATGACTTAATGGGAACATTGTGTTATGGTTTCCCATTTATAAACAATTGAATTGTGTTAACCTGACTTGAAACAGTTGGGTTTTATTTTGAAATAAAATAAAGTAGGCTAAAAATTATATTTGATGCTTGTTCAATTTACTTATGTAAATGACGTAAATCCAACACAATTCTTTACAACGACTTTACCTAATTAATTTGAGTTGAGAGTACATACATGATTTTACTTGCACAATTAGGAAGTGGATTTCTCCTTTCCATCATGCTTTGCACAGGGCTGGATATGGAAAGTAAATGTTGAAAAAAAATATATATATTTTTGGTATTTTTTATTAAGATTATTAATTGGGAGACTTGTTACTGTTCAATGCTCTTTTATATTTATGTCAGTTTCTGATATGTTAGTGTTTTGGGGGGTTAACATTGTGGTAACGTGAGCTCGTGCTTGGGCTGAGAAGCTGCAAACTTGACTTGTAGTTGTTTTTAATATTAAAAACAAACTGCTTTGTGCATGCTGTAACAAATCTATCTTATGGCTATGCCAAACGTTTTTTTTGTAGTTTTTAGATTTTGTACAAATTATTTTTCTTGCAAAAGTTATTACTGAGCTGGGGTAATGATGAGTAAATCAAAGTCAAGACTGTTAAATTGATTCAACTAAACAACACTAAATTAACTTTACGTAACTTAAGTTTACTGAAATCAATATTGTTACTTAAATGCAACCTAACTCAGTTACGTGAAACCTGTTTAAAAGAACTGCTTTTTTGACATACTTATTCTAGACTTCAGTGTGAACCTTCAGAAATAATTTTAATATGCTGCTTTACTGCTCAAGAAACATTTATTATTATTTGCAATGTTGCATGTGCACCTTTTTATATACCAATTTCTTCCTTCCAGTCAACTCTGCATTTAATATGATATATATATATATATATATATATACACAGTATATATGTGTGTAACATTTAACATTAACGGCTCTGAATTCAATAAAGGAATTCCTTTAACTATAAATTGAGAGTTTAATCATACCTTATAGATTACTGACTGTTCATGTTTAGTGGTTTGACACAATCTGTACTGTTAAAAGCGCTGTATAAATAAAGGTGACTTGGCTTGATATATATATATATATATATATATATATGTGTGTGTGTGTGTGTGTGTGTGTGTGTGAGAGTGTGTGTCTGTGTGTAGATGCTGAAAAGAAATGTTAAAAGATTAGCATTTATTGATCTTTTGCAATATTATAATGCTTGACCCCATTCAATGTTTAACGTATATACATATATAATTGACTTTTATTTTTTGCTTCAGATTGAATGACTTTTCCTAATTTCATGAGGAAAACTTGGTTAACATAAAATTAACAGGATATTATTTTTTTAATGCCCTGTACACATTTTCTCACATCGGTGTTCTTTTGGGGTCAATTTGACCCCAGGATCTTTTAGCTGTGAAAAAATGTACACACATTTGTTTTGTGATATTGAGGTCACTATAACATGCTATGATTTTATAATATGCACTTATATGTTAAGTATAATAATAAAAAAAAAAACTAAAAAAAAAAATGAACACAACCATACTGAGAGTTCACATGACATGGGGGAGACTTTAATATTTCCCGTGCCTTGGGGGAGGAGAGAACCTAATTCTTCTGTATTTCAGAGTGTTGTTAAGTAGTCAACAAAGACATCAATTACCTGACACTAACCTTTTAGCAAAAAAAATCATATTCTGCAGGTTTTAAATTGCTGGGGTCAAATTGATTTTAGGGTAACAGGAGGGTTAATGCATCCTGGCTGACTGAATATATTAATTTATTTAAAGAAAAGACTGCATGCTAGTGTATGTTCTTATTTACTAATCTTTCCACAATACAAATAAAAGAATACACATGCCAGAAGAACAAGAGAGTTTACAAACTGCTTGATTATGACCCTTCTCCTTTAGCATCCTGTTGGTGCTGATAAGTGTATTTTGAGGTCTTGAAGCTGCTGTTGCTGTAAAAGACCGCTGAGTGTTCCAGCTTCCATCAATCTAAGACTTCTCCCTAAGGCGACTGTATAGCAAGAGCTATTGATTTACAACAGTCTTACGGGTTTGCTTAAACACTACACCTTGAAATTCTCACTGTGAGTGATGCTAAGGGATTCCAGTTAAAGCACAACAACAGCAAAAGTGCAGTTGACCAGGAGTTCATGTGATCACGTGTCAGTACCGCTTACCTCAAAAGTCTCTCGTTGATGCTCAGAAGAGGAAGGTTATGCTTGATGAAAAGTGTTTTCGAGTAAAACCCCACACCACTGTGCTAAAAAATAAAAAGAACCTCAATGCACTAAAGTACAAACTCACCACACAACCAGACAAGCAATTCTTAAGAAATATAAACAGATGTGGGTTTTAAACCACAAGAGTAAAAATTAAAATTTTATTCATTCATAGAAAATGAAGAAATTAAACGGAATGGTGATATCAAGACGTCTTTATTGTAATTGCAGCAATAAATTACCAAGACCTCTTTGTGAACCAACCCGACTTAATTTAACCATCAGGGATTGTCCAATACAAATCATAGAAGACAACTCTAAAAAGATCATTTTCCTCACAAAATATTTTCTGTTTAGAGCGAGAAGGACATACACTTCTATTATAAACAAGAAAAGAGATTTACAAATATGTGTTTTGTTCATCTTCCTCCCACACAACACTCCAGGTGCTGCACAGGAAGAAGTTTAAAAAAAAGAAAAAAGGTTGAAATGTGAAAAAAAAATCCCCAAGACACAGTATAACCTTAGAAAGAATACAAAAATACAGGGATGCAAATCTAAACAGTTCAATTTAGTGATAAATTGTCTTCTCTCCATGGACACAGAAAAAGCAATGCAGAAATACATATGCTGTGATTAATTTGAAAAATAATTCCTGAACAGTATTCACATGTTTTGCACCATTTTCTAATCAATAATGCGTACAGAAAGTAAAAAAATAGACAGAAAGTAAAAAAAAAAAAATTTGGCACTCAATAGGTGAATATCAGTTTTTTTTTTATTTTTCACAACTTTGATCTTGAACACTGGAATAACTGATTACTGCATTGCAAATACAACATTTTAATAAAATTAATATCCCCAGCAACAGCATTAGTTTTAATCATGAATTCAAGACCAAGTCATGTTCTAACAAAAAAAAAAGAAAAACGAAAAGAAAAAAGAAAAACAGATAAATTATATCCTACATAACAAAAAAACCATAAAGCCTGTTTTAGAATAAATAAATGTTTTTGTACTGTGATTTGAATTATTAAGCACTCTAAGCAAATAAAATATATATCTTACTTTAACAGACATTGCTTCTAAATTATTAATAGAGCTCAGCAATTAATAATGGTTCTCTTACTATTATTAATGTTATTTGTTTTTTAATGATTCCTTGATGAATATTTGTATAGGAATTTCAAAGAAATATATATATATATATATATATATATACATTTTAATATTATGTTTTCAGATTACAGCAATGATGATAAGATCTTTTTTTTATCTATTTATTTTTTATATTTTTATTTTATTTTTTTCATTTATTTATTCATTTATTCAATTACTGTAATGAGATTAAAAACAGGCTTTATTTTCTTGATGCACGAATATAATCTTTTGCTTAGTAAAATACGACCTTAAATTATTTCTGTCTCTTCATAATTTCACTTTCAAAATTTGTCTTTCTTGCAACATAACACACAAACCATCTGAACCTGCACCTACTTTCTATATACACAACATATTTATCACTTCCCAAAATCCTTATCAACTTCCTGTTACCTCTTCACCTCCATCGCCTCTCTCTCTCCACCTTTCCTCACCCGTCCAACGTCGGAGTTTCTCACCCTGCATTCGAAGCTCTTCATCATTGTGATGTGTCCTCGTGTTTCTAAAGTTCCCACAATACTTCATGCTGTTGTGACATGCTGTATGTGTTGCTGATCGATGAGATGTCTCCCTCGCTCTCCCTGTACCTCTTTCACCGTCGGCCCCGAGGTCTTGTTGCACTCCTCCTAAAGTGTTGTCCTCTGAGTTGCTTTCCGACGCTGGTACTTAGGAGACTTTGAAGTTTCGTTCTTTGGGGGCCAAACGGGTTTGACTAATTTCACATCCTCATCCAGAGAGAACATCTTTTTTGGAGATGATGTTTGTGGAGGCCACACTACAGACATTTTGTTAGGGCTTTGATCAGGTTTATTTGCTTCTTTTTCAAACACGTCTGAGAGCGAGCACATGCTGCTTTGCGAAAGTGAATATCTCCAATTTGATCCGTCATGGTCTGTACTCTCTGCTTCCTGGACGCCCAGTAAATCCCTTTGCGATCCATGTCCAAATCCATCCTCGAGATTCCCTTTAGACTTGAAGAGTTGTTTATAATGTGGCTGGCAGTATAAATGTCCATGGAGAGAGACAAAGTTTCCAAGGCTGTCAGACAACAGAGTTTCATAATTCATAAGTCACAGAAAATATATAGAGCTGTCTGCATTCGCACAGTTTGTAAATGAGAACTGCACTGCAAGCTTTCCATTTGAATGGATTTATGCAGGATACTTTATCTTATAGTTACAAATAATGGTCCTTTATGCAAAAAATCATTTTAGAATTGATTATGTTGGAATACTTGCATTGTTTAGACCTACTAGAATATTTATATTAATATTAAATATGATAAATTGTCTGTTTATGCTATTTCTTTAACACAACCATATATAAACTTGTTACAACAGTGCTAGAGCGTTGCTACGTATATGGTTGCTAGTTTCTTCATGGGAACTTCTTAAATTGCTCACTAATGGATCCACTGCAGTGAATGGGTCCAAACAGCTAATAAAAACATCACAATAATCCACACCACTCCAGTCCATCAATTAACATCTTATGAAATGCTGAATGTTTGTCAAAAAAGATTAATGATTAAAGAAATAGTTAATTCCTCCTTCAAGACATTAAAATTCTGTCATCATTTACTGACCCTCAAGTAGCTCCAAATCTGTATCAATTTCTATGTTCTGCCGAGCACAAAGGAAGATATTTTGAATAAAAGTTTATAACCAGGCTCTTTTGGGTCACCATTGACTTCCATAGTAGGAAAAGAATATTATGGAAATCAGTGGTGACCCAAAAGAGCCTGGTTATAAACTTTTATTCAAAATATCTTCCGTTGTGTTTGGCAGAACAAAGAAATTCATACATATTTGGAACTGCTTCAGGGTGAGTAAATTATCATGTGATTTACTTTTTTGGGTAAACTATTTAAGATAGGGATTCTTTAGGATGTAACGGTATCAAAACTTCACGGTACGGTAATACCTCGGTATGAATGGCACGGTGCGGTATTTATTGAATTATTTACAGGAAAAACAAAACTAATGAAGAGACTCAAAAAAAGTGGCAGAAGTATTTATTAAACAGTTTACATATCAGACGCAGAGAGAGGTGTATACGCGCTAGGAGAAAACGAGAGCTTGTGCGGCACTACCAGAGACTCGATGAGGTTTGTCCAAGTCACTAGATTTGTCGCTAGTCGCTTTTAGGGAAAAATGTCACCAAGGGTGTCTGAAAAGTTGCTAAATATAGTGACAAAGTCGTTAAGTTGGCAACACTGATCTGTAACGACAACAGACCGCAAAGAATGATGGCCATGCCTGGGCTGATGGGCATTATTACTGATTATGCACTTATATTTTAGCCAGAAGTAATGATCTGAAGTTAAAGGGGTCATATGACGTTGCTAAAAACATAATAGTGTGTATCTTGTGTAATGCAATGTGTTTATGCAGTTTAAGGTTCAGAAAACAAATTATTTTCCACATACTGTAAATTATTGTTTCTCCTCTAAGCCCTGTCTCCTGAAATGGGTCGATTTGTACAAAGCTCATCGTTCTGAGAAGAGAGGTGTGTTTTGATTGGCCATTTATCCAGTCACTCTGATTGGCAGAATACCTCAAGCATGTGACAGAAATGTTATGCCCCTTACCATAACGTGATGACACATCCCATGACACCAAAGCAATGAAAGTAATTAGAAAAGAGGCATTTGTTGCATCTAGTGGAGGCGTTATTACTTATTATCATGACTTATACGTTCCATTGCTTCCAACACTGAACTGCGTACATAATGTACGTCCACTGTATGCTGTCCAAAATGGCGCTACAGTGACGTTATGGTGCCAAATCTTTAATAAAGTAGTTTTTTTTGTTTCTTTCTGTACAAAATGTATTCTCGTAGCTTGCACTTGCACACATGCACTTTTTTGTGTGGAAAGCCCGCTTTTATTAAGCAACTGTAGGAAGGCGTTCAGAAATGAACGCCTCTCCCACTTGCCATTTCTACGCGTACAGTATTGTGACCTGCAGCACTCATTCCACACCGTAGACACCTCAATTCTTTCGCGCGAAAGGGAAACACACTGATGTCACATACGGGGCACGAGGCTACAT
>JAUMHI010000049.1:4953465-4977409 GCA_032359435.1 Enteromius unitaeniatus
TTTATTTTTGGGGTGGAGTATCCCTTTAACACCAAGACATAAAAACATCTTCGTAATGGTTTTGTTTTATAAAAAAAAAAAAAAAAGCATTGTGGACTATTGTGATGCTTTTATCAGCTGTTTGGACTCTCATTCTGATGGCACCCATTCACTGCAGAGCATCCATTGGTGAGCAAGTGATGCAATGCTACATTTCTCCAAATCTGTTCTGATGAAGAGACAAACTCATCTACATCTTGGATTGCCTTAGAACGAGTACATTTTTGGCAAATTTGTAATTTTTGAGTGAAACTCATATGATATATTATTTTATGACATACCTCAATTTGTTTTTGCAGTGCTCACATAAAAAACACGATTTATGGAACTTCTTTTTGTCGGCTATCAGGCCTTCCATGGGGTAAACCCTCTTCTTGCACACTGCACACATCTCCGACTTTGGTACTCGAATCTGGCAAGATGGTAAAGATATTCATACTTAAGTCAATTCATTTTTTGCACAATCAATATTACCACACAGTACTTTGCGAAACACTCAGTTCTACATCAAAGCAACTAAGGCAAATCCCATCCAACATCCACTATACTGCAATGTTAGGTTATTGGAAAGTTTGTTAACAAGAGCATTAGTGAAAGACATGTTCAGACACATAATACATTAAAGCAATAATACTTCTCAAACCTGGATATGAAAATGACACAGACATCTTTTTTCACTGGAGGAAGCATTATTACTGATTATGCTGAAAATTAGTTTGAAAATTAGTAGTAGTAGTTATTCTTTTCACTCTAGCCAAATATGTGCAATGTTCAATATGCACTCAATGCTGGGTTACCATTTGTTTTTAATCTAGCCTTTTATTTACTTTCCCCAGCTGAGTGTATAGAAGTCTGAATAACAATCGGGTTATAATTTCTAGAGTTATTTCGGTAAATTTAATGATCGTGCAAACTTGCAGTCTGTAAAAAGAAACAAACAAACCAAACACACACACACACACAAAGCCAAGTTGCTGTTTCTCAGGTCACACAGAGACAACATTTTAAACTGAAGCTTTGTTTTCCTTCAGTCGGTGTTCTGTATCAATCCCTAAAACATTTTGCTTTTAAAGTACATTTGATTCTTGCAGCACTCTCAAATGCAAATGAGACAGAGATGAATGGCAATTACGGAAAAAGCACTCGGTGCTATTTGAGATATTTAAAATTCTAAGCTGATAAACTGTCTTTTTTGATTCTTTGATGGTGCTGCAAGTTAGAGTAGGCAGAGAGCATTTCTAAGTGGCTAAAAAGAATGTAGGCTGTTCCCCAGACTCTGTGATTTCCCAAGACACTTAGTTCAGTGATATGTGTCAGATAGAATGAAAAAATCCATGTGTAGTATTCAAAAAATAAGACATAAAATATATTTTTTTTTTAAATAAATATGTGTATGTTAATAGCTGAAATTTTAAAAGAGTTTAAAAGAGTTTGAAGTTTAGGTTTTAAATTAAATTTAAAGACTAAAATCATGTATTTATTTGCATATTATTTACATTTTATATTATTAATTTATTAACAAAATATATTACAAAGTGATATTTAAATAGAAAATGTAAAAGTTAAAAAAAGGAAATCTTTTTATCACATTGTGTTAAAAAATCTATGTGAATTTGAAAAATAAATAAATGATTTAAAACTTTAAACTTAATTTAAAACCTAAACTTCAAACTTTAAACTCATTTAAAAATTTCAGCTATTAACATTCTTGTAACTGTAATGAGTCACAGATGTTTAACGACTGTTAACGTCACATTCACATACACGTATACTCATCGAGAAACCTTAATACAGAGAAACGTTAGAAACACACCCGGTTTGACCCGGTGATGTACCTCAGAAGTTTCGCAGTAGCTTGCTGTTAAATTTCATTCCCATCATGCACTGCAGGCATATTTACGCGGCACAGCAGTCTCGGTTTGATGCACTAGTAGGTGGCTTGGCTCTCTCACCTGTGACACCTAAGCTTTTGAACACACTCTCACTTTCTGTCCATGTTTTATGGAAGTTCTTCATCAGTTCCTCTGCAGAGGCCTCAGGTGACGCCGTCACCTCTGACGTCTTTTTCTTCACAGCATCAGCATAGGAAAAAGGCACCTGTTCCGTCATAACGCTTTGAGAGTGTGAGGAAACCGTCGTGGTGCTTCTTGATCCGATAATTTTAGTGCTGAACTCGTCAACAGAAGAATAACGTTCAATGACTGTTTTTGTCTCTGAAAAGCCTGTTGGATCGACAGACTTGTCTACTTTCACATCTCTGCTCACAAGCAGAGGGGAGCTCAGCTGGGAGCATTGTTCCCTCTCTGGAGGAAGCTCAGGCTTTGAACCTTCAGATGCAATTTCACTCACTCTTGACTCCTGTTCCTCCTGTTTGTTTTGTAGCTCTTTGATGGGGGAACTTTGCTCACTCATTTCAAAAACATTTTTAATATCCTTGATGTTGAAAGCAGCCATATCCTCTTGTTGTCTTGCTTTCTTCCCTGTATCAAGCTCTGGGTCGTCGGTTTCCCTGGCAGGCTTCTCTGTTTTGTCAATTGGGTCTTTTCTAATATCAACTTTCCCCTCTGACGTCTCAATTGTTTTGGCTTGTCCAGACAGGTCATCCGTAGAGAGATTTTCTTTCCCTGTATCGGTGTTGGGGCCTAAACACTCTGGAATAATAATGGCATCTGCACTTATGCATGCAGCGTTATTCACTTTAACAGTCACCATTTGGGTTTCAGAAGAATCTAAAATCTCCTCTTCCACAGTTTTAGAGTCGATTTTGATCTGGCGTTGGAACGTGGCGGGAGATTCCACAATTTCAGATTTCTTTCCAGGAGCCGCCACCAGTTGAGTCACTGGATCTGGCGAGGCACCACGGGAGAGCGTAGCTGTGGCATTTCTGAGCCGCGTCAGACTATCTGCCCGGTTCAAGGAGGGTGAAGGGGAGGCTCTGCTCAAGCGAGAACTTGTTGTCTCAGACCTGCGTGGAGGAGGCATCGGTGGCGTTGGGGAAGGTGAAGGTGCTGCCCTTTGTGGCGAGTTGGTTCTCCGTGTAGATTCGATGGTGATGAATGTAGGTGATGGAGAACGCATTCTTAACAATGGGGACGGAGCTCTGGGGTTGAGAGTTGTAACACTGCTCATCTGTTGCTTTCGACTCTTGCGTGTCGTCTTCGTTTCCTCTTTGACCACCTTCTGTGTTTCACACTTCGTAGAACCAGTGGAAATCATCGAAATCTTTTGTATGGCTCCACTGGAGACTAATTTTTCAGAGGTAGCCTCACATTCATGCTTTTCAATAGCGCCATCAAAGTGCATTAGCTTAGCTTGAACAAGGCTTTCAACATGAGCAAGAATTTCTTTAAGCTTTTGTTCATTGTGTTCTGCAGCTGCCCCTTCCAAATCACTCTTCTCCTCTGGCCCCAGTAGCCAGAAGGGCATTTCATTGAGCAGCGTCTTCACAGACTTAGAGTCTATTTTTCCTGCAACCCCCTGTAACTCTGAGATACAAGACAACATCTTCTGCATTTCAGCTTGTCTTAAAGATGTGCCAGCGCTCTCTGCTGAGGACTCAGCAGGCTCCTTTTGTGCAGATTTGCCTGTCATTTTTATTGGAACATTTTTGCTTTCATCTTTTGATTCCTTAGGTATCTGCTGGATTCCGCTGGCCTGCTTTTGAAGTTTCACAGTCACGCCCTTCTCCTGGAAACTCTGCTGCTGGACTGTACTTTCAGTTTTGATGACCTGCTTGTAAACCTCAGTGTGTCCCGTTTGAATGGTGTGCTGTGTTTGCACAACGGTGATTTCTTCTTGTTTTCCATCAGATGTCAGGACTGGCCACTTAGGCTCAGCAGGCGTGGCCTCTGTCGGCGAGATGGATGCGGCGTTGTTGCTTTGAGCGGTTTCTCTGTCTTTCTTACTCTTGCTCCTCCTTTTCTTTTTTGGAGTGGCAGGGGGCCCTTCTACAGGTTTCGCTTTGGCCTCTTTCTCCACTTTATTCTCTGTTTCTGTGGGGCTTTTTTCTCTGCTTTCTTTCACCTGAACATCCTCCTGCTCCGCTGTGACTTTCTCCTTGCTTTCCAGTTTAGCGTTCTTACTAACTTTCTTAGCCTTTTGACTGTCATCCTTCTGGGGCTTCTGCTCAGCATCCTTAATTTGACTCTCTTTGTTTGGTCGGGATCGATCAGGGGAGTTTTTTTCTTGACCTTTCTTTTGAGAGCTTTCCACTTTTGTTTTGTTCTCAGATATGCTGCTCACATCTTTCAAAACGGTCTCAGATTCATTTTTAGAGACACTTTCAGGTTTGTCCATTTTTATTTCTTCTTTGGTTGAGTTTTTAATAACAGTCCTCGTCACCTGCTGTATATTGGTCGTCACGGATCTCTTCTTTTTCTTTTTAGTTGAAGTGGAGGTGGTCTGCTGCTGACCCGACGAGCCCTGCGATGACTGATTAGAGATAATGTTCTGTTTAACTGAGGAAATAACAGGAGATTCTGGAGGAGATTTCTCATTTGTGGCAGCGATCAAAGCCTTGCTTGGGGGAGCGTTTGAGTGAGCTGTGTGCTTGGATGAATCATATGAGTCTGTGGCTGATTCGGATTTGGTCACACTCTTTTGAGCTCTCTCTTGAGTAAAATCAAATGATATGCTTGCCTCTGATTGCACCGTGCCTGTGCTCTCTGAAGAAAGCATTTCAAGGGCTGCACTGACTGACTCGTGCATGCGGATTTCAAAGGCCGGGGAGAGCGGCGGAGGCGACGTGCAGCTTTCCTCTCTCTGCTGTCTGTACTTCTGTTCGGCTTGTATTAATGGGGTTTTGAATTTGCTTACCGGGGATTTGGACTGAGGAGGAGGAGAGGCAGGTGGGGTGAGTGTCAAGGGGGCAAAAACTTTTTTGGGAGGTCTTGGAGACTCCGGTGGCTGTTTTGTGAACACAGACTGAATTTCAGAGGATATCACGGTGGACTTAACTGATGACGCTGTAACATTTTTTCGTCTCTTGGTCTGTCGTGTAGTCTGCACATCCATTTGCTCGAATGAAATTGCTGGCTCCAGCTTGGGTACTTTGCACAATGTTGGTGCTTTGACAGGTTTGACAGTCATTTTAGTGGGTTTGGATGGTGTTATGTTGGGCAGAGGAAGCAGGTCAAGCTCCTGTTCTGTGGGAGGCGGAGGGAGGAGGTCTAGCTCAGCCATGGCAAGAGGAGGAGGTGGTGGGGTTGGTGGAGGAGGTAAATGGTCATGTTCTGTCTTGCCTGGATCACATGGAGGTGGAGGAGTAGGGGGAGGGGGAAGATCGTGATCACCCCTAATGCTGGGAGGAGGAGTGGGGAAGGAGATGCTGTCATAATCCGGAGGGGGCGTTGGAGGGGGAGGCAGAGGGACCTCGGGGTCAGGTGGTGGAGGGGGCATATAAATTTCCTGCTGTTTTCTTTTATCCAATTTGATCAATCCCTTACAGCCACTTTTTTTCAGGTTACGGAAGTCTGTCTTCAATGTTTTGACGCCATGTGTTTGAACAATTGTTTTGTGCTCCAGCACTGTGGTCTTTGTCTCCTCGCTGCATGCTGTGGTATGAGCGGTGATTGCAGCGATCTCTTGTGATGCGTATCTGTTTTGCATTGATTGCTTGTGAGCGCTTTTCTTGGACTCACTGCACATATCAAGGTTTTTAACTGCAGGGGTGGGCTTCTGTGCCGGGATGTCTTTCACTGATGGAGATGGGGTTTTGGAAGGAACTTTGACCTTTCTTATCGGCTGCCTTCGGGGAATCGTTGGGCTTGCTCTCTGTGCTGTTTCCATTAAGGATTTTATTGTGCCCTTAACATCTCCTTTTATCACTTCTTCCTTCTCTGATAGCACTTGCTCTTGGGAGTCATAGAGTGATTTTATGGAAAGCTTCACATCGCCCTCTGTGCTTGCCCTGCGCTGCATTCTGGGAGATGGAGGAGGATCAAGTAAGAGCTGAATCTTGCCTTTCACATCTCCCTGGACACCAATCTCCTGCTGGCAAACCTTTCTCTCATTTGACGCTTCTTGTAGACTCAGTATTGCCGTGTGAATGTCACCCTTTACAATCATCTCCTTCTCCACTTCTCTCACTGCCTGTTTGGCCTCCTCCAGTGATTTCAACGTACCTTTGATGTCACCTGGCACTAAATCTTCTATGACAATTTCTGCATTATTGGATGCAGAGTCTTTTAGTGATTTCAGCGCTCCTTTGATGTCACCAGGAATGATTTCGGGCTTTTCCACCTCTCTGGGCTGATATTGGGCCTCTTCTAGAGACCTCAGGGTTGTAGGTAAATCAGCTCGAATGACTTCTTCTTTCTCCAGAACAACTGTCTGGTTTACAGACTGCGTCAGAGAATTCATCGCTGCTTGCAGGTCTCCTCTAACAATCTCTTCTCTCTGTAAATGTTCAAATGAGACTGGAGGCTCGGTCATGAAAACCTTAACTGTGTTATGAACATCGCCTGGGACTATATCTTCCCTGTCCACCAGACGACCGATTTGAGCTTGATTACGTGTCAGGCTGAGTTTTGTTTCCTTAATATCACCACCGATGATTTCCTCTTTTTCAATTTTACCCAAGTCAGCCTCATCTGGCTCTACCTGCAGCTTTTTGAAGTAATCCAGTGCACCTGACTCAATACACGTAGAATAAAAGCTCACCTTTCCCTTCTCTGCTTCATCCACTTTAATTCTCACAATCTCATCTGTGTCTGGATTGCAAAGTCTCTCAAGGCACCCTTTCACATTACCTCCAACTATATTTTCTTTCTGAGTGCTTGATTCGTCAGGAGAATTGAATAAAGAGTAGATCGTCATACGAACATCTCCCTTTTCGTCTTCCTGAATGAGAATGCCCCGTTTGCCAGTGCTCTCCTCTTTCAGCAGGTTGTTTATGGTTTCCTGAATGTCACCTCTCATTATTTCCTCTTTCTCCACAGAGGTGCTGCTGTGCTCTTGGAGCAGCTGTTGTACAGCACCGCTGATGTCTCCCCTCTCCTCTGCATTTATAACGATTGCCCTCTCGGTTTTCTCCTGTCTGTTGAGGAGGTTCATCATGATGTTTTGCAGATCTCCTTTAATGATATCTTCTCTTTGGATTTGGGGAGCTTCTTTATTCAAAAGGTTGTACTTAGCCATGCGAACATCTCCAATTTCATCTGCCTCTATGATAATACCTTTGTTGTCTACCATTCTTTGGGTGAACAGTTCGTCAAGGGTGGCTTTAACACTCTTACCAACAATTTCTGTCTTCTCCAAGCTGCTTTCATTAAATTCAGTGAATGGCGTAGTTTCAAAAAGCCATGTTGTGGTTTTGACATCTGCTTTGGGGATTTCTTCACAAATAACCTTTTTGCTTTCGTCACTTTCGTTAATATGATCAAGAGGATTCTTCTCAAATAGCCACACAGACTGTTTAACATCCCCCTTCAGCTGTTCCTCCATAACAATAGTTTTCATCTCATCTTCTGACTTTTCAGCATGTATCTGATCAATGGAGTGAGTTTCAAACATCCATTTTGCTGTCCGAACATCCCCTTTGTAAATCTCACTCATGCTGACAGTACGCACCAACTTTTGAGACAATTCATCGGATTCAAAGCGCTGCTTGTTTGTCTTTACATCACCTCCCTGAATGTCCTCGACAGTTTTGATTGATATTTTGGCATCTTCTGCAATCTTATCAAGGGGCTGGGTTTCAAACCTCCATCTTGCTGAGTTGACATCACCTTTTTGGATATCTTCCTCTGTAACAGCTTTTAGAAGATAGACCTCATCCGTCTCTCTAATTGAGTCGAGAGGCTTTGTTTCAAACAGCCAACGGGCTCCAACTACATCACCTCTATGTATTTCTTCTTTTGTAAGTGTGGTCACTTCATGATAATGGCCTTCTTTGTCTTGGATGGCATAGAGAGGCTGTGTCTCAAACATCATGGCGTACGTTTTAACATCACCTTTCTCCCCATCCTCTCGGATGACTTTCTGCAGATTTCTCATTTCGGCCTCATCTTGAATCTTATCTAATGTGCAGGTCTCAAAAATGAATCTGCCTTTATCGACATTCCCTCCCTGAATGTCTTGTATAGTACAAGCTCCTTTTAGCTCGCTGGGGGTCTCTGCAATTTTATCTATGGGTTGGTTTTCAAATAGCCATTTGCAGTTTCCAACATTTCCTTTCTGAATGTCCTCAGTTTGAGCACTCCTTAGCTGTCTCATGAAATCCTCAGAGGTTGAGCTCATAACATCGGAAGATTGGGTCTCAAATATGTATTTCATCCGAGACACGTCCCCAGATTGTATGTCTATCTCTGTAACACTCTTAAAATCTTCTTGCTGTCCTTTACTTATGTTCTCCAGGTTCTCTGTCTCAAATAGGAAACGCGCCATGCGGACATCTTTTCCATGAATGTCCTCTTGTTTCACAGTGCGAGTTTGCAAAACCGTCTCTGAGTTATCCTGTATGGCATCAAGAGTTTGACTTTCAAAAAGCCAGGTGCATGTTTTCACATCACCTTTCTGAACTTCATCAGTATCTTTTGTACTCGTAAGCTCTTCCCTATCATAAAGCATGTCTATAGGTTTGGTCTCAAAAAGCCACTTACAGGTTTTAACATCACCTTTGACTATTTCTGCTGTCTCCCTAGTAACATACTCCTCATCTTCAATATTGCTAAAATACTTAATGGCATCGAGAGGCTGAGTTTCAAAGAGCCATTTGGCCGTCTTGACATCTCCAGATTCAATCTCTTGTTGTGTTATGCCCTTTATGATTTGGAATTTAGTGATGCTCTCATCAAATTGGTCTATAGGGCGAGTTTCAAACATCCACTGGCAGCTTCTGACGTCTCCTTTGACGATTTCCTCCCGCCGTACAGTTCTGACCTCATAATAATGCCCAGAGCTGTCTTGCAGTGCGTATAATGGCGTGGTCTCAAATAAATTTTTATTTGATTTAACAGAACCAGTAGTGACACCCTCAACTTGAATCTTCTGACTTTCGTCATATTGGCTTAAATCATACATTTCAAAAATTTGCTTGTAGTTGCTCACATCGACATTTTCTATATCCTCTAGATTCACCGTTCTTGTTATTTCCTTTCTCTCCTCTCTGATCTGCTCCAGTGGCTGGCTCTCAAACAGCCACTTCTGGTGCCGAACGTCTCCTTTCTCCTCAGATGTCATCATTCTTTTGAGCTTCCCCACCTCTGCAAGCTCTTTCATCTCATCTTTTGGCACAGTTTCAAAAAAGTGTCTGGCAGACTGAACGTCACCTCCTATAATTTCTTCTGCACTTACTGGCCTGGCATTGGAATCATCCTTTAACAAATCCATCGGTTGTGTCTCAAACACCCAACAATTTCTGCGGACATCACCCTTGTAACTTCTATCTATTTGTTCTGAATAAACTGTCTTCACAAACTCTCTCTTTTCGTCTTGTATATCTTCCAAACTTTGGTTCTCAAACAGCCATTTTTGATGTCTCACGTCGCCTCTTTCTTCATCAGATGCTATGGTTTTCTTAAGTCGGTTTACCTCCTCATCCTCATCTTTAATGTTCTCCAGAGGTTTATTTTCAAACATCCATTTTTGGTGTCTCACATCACCTCTTCCTTCTTCAAAGACTACTTTTTTATTTAGTTTTCCCACTTCTGGAAGCTCTTTGAGTTCATCCGGTGAAGGATTTTCAAACAAGTGTCTCACAGATCGAACATTACCTCCAATAATCTGTTCTGAAGAGACAGGTCTGGAGTTGGCATCATCTTTGAGAATGTCCGTAGGCCGCGTCTCAAACGCCATGCAGTGTTTGCGTACATCTGCCCCAAGAATCTCTTCTTTATGCTGCTTTTGCAGCCTCTCCCATTGAGCATTTATGGTGTCAAGTCTCTTTGTTTCAAACAGCCATCTTCCCCGTTTTGCATCACCAAGCTGATTGTCTTCCATGGATATACTAGAGATTAGCCTGACTTGAGAAAGGTCCATGTCAATGTCATTCAAAGGCTGCGTTTCAAAGAGCCATCTTGATGTTTTGACATCACCTTTCTCCGTCTCCTCTCGGCGGACAGAAGTAATCAACACCATCTCACCAGAGTGTTCCCTCATTACACACATGCACTGGGTCTCAAACATCCATATGACTTTCTTCACTTCTGACTTGATCTCCTCCAGTACAGACTTTAGACTCAGCAGCTGCTTCTCATCCATGGTTTCAGTGTCACCCAGAGAGTCCATTTCTTGGTTTTCAAACATGTACCTCACAGACTTCACATCCCCTTCGTTGGCTTCTTGTGTGAAGATGACTTCTTTGGTTTGCTCGTTAACAGTGTGAATTTTATTTAGCGTATCCATCGGCTTTGTCTCAAACAACCAGGCAGCCGCCCGCACGTCTTTTTTCCCCACTTCATTCACTAGATAGTTCTGTTTAGATGAATCACGTTGCAATCCCATTGCTTCCATGGGCTGCATCTCAAACATCAAAGCCCTGTTCTTAACATCACCTCCAGGAATGATTTCCTGCTGAATGATCTTTTTGTCATCCTCTTCGTTATCCAAATCATCCTTAATGCAATCCAAGGGTTTGTTCTCAAACATCCAGCGCATGGACTGCACTTCTCCTCTCAGAATCTCATCCCACTCCAAATATTCACGTTCCGGGCTTCCGTTTGAATTACTGCCTGTGTTTTCAAACTGGTATGCTGCCTCTTGAACTGCCTCTTCTACTGCTTCAATTTCCTCATCATCATAAAAATCTCTTTCCAGGTCTTTCCTGACATCAGGGTGAATGTGTTTGCAGAGACGTTTCAGCTCTAATAGCTCCCTCTGTCTGTAATATTGCTGTCTGTTCACTGTGTGTTTCACTGGAGGTTCAGGAAACTTTTCTGCAATGTCTGAAGGTTCCTCCAGTAAGTCTGGTGGGGGCGGTGGCAGATATTCCAGATCATCATCTTCATTGTCATCATCATCATCATCAAAAGTAAACTCATAACTCAGATCACCTTCCTCCAGTTTGTCTGAGGCAACACTATTCAGAATACTTGATATTTCACTCTTCACAGTTTGATGGGACATGCTCACATCTGATGACAGCTGTGTACGACTTTTGTCACGATCAATCTTTTTTTTAGGGAAAGAATAATGAACATAATTCAGTGGAGCTCTGAAATTGCTTGTACTACAGCTGGATCAGAAAACATACTTTCCTTTTTTTTGATTAAAAACTGAATATGCAAATCTGGGTGAAGGGCCTTTCTAGTATTTTTGTGTCCTTATTGTGCGTTTAAAAAAGACCAGCAAAAAAGCATTTGAAAAGGTTACACAATTACAAGAACATTTCTGATTTTTGTAATGGCTCAGCTACTGTGCTATGTGTACCCACTGCATTTGAAAGAGTTGACCATAAATTAACGAAATGTTTTTCCAACCTAATGCATTGGAAAAAAAAAAAAACTGATTCATGAATATATTAGACATACTTCCCTAAAGCCATCAATATCATGTACTACACTTGATTACTGCACACTGCAAAAATTACTTTTTAATGAGTTTTAATTAGTCTTTTTGGCATTTTCCAAGTAAAGTATGTAAAAATATCTAAAACAAGGAGACGTACTTGAGAAGCAAGACACCCAGTCTTATGTTGATATTTGAATAAACCACTTTACAAGCAAGACTTGTAGTCATAACCACCACTGCAATGCATTGTGGTTCAGATGCACAATAAAGACACAAAATAACTCATATCAGATGTAAAGTGAATTTACAATAACAGCTTTGAAACACTGAGAGATGAACACATGCTCTCAAGACTTATGATGCTGAATACAACTATGCTGTTGAAGGTGGGGGGACTCATGGAAATATGCAAAAAAGATGGTAAGCAGACTCTTTTTATGCACTGAATCCTATTAAAGCATAATACATTCATGTGTCAGAGTAGAGATGTAGGCTAAAAGAGACTTACCTTAATTTTTTTGCTGGGGGCTGCCTCCTCAATAGTCTTTTCAAAATGCTGTGCCAGTTCTTTAGTCGAGAGCCTTGGATAGTACTCTTCCTCCTCTGGAAGCAAAAGTTAAAATTAAATACATCTTGTGAGCCTCTGTAAAATGCACTGTAAACTGAAGAATGAGTCATTGTGTGATATGGAACTTATTATCTATAAATTACTGCTGGTAAACTTACCCATTTCATTGTGATGATTCTCATAACTGGAAATAACCTCCCGGTTATGAGCGCTTTGATCACGTGCAGCCTGTAATATGGCAAAATAAACATAAAAACTTCAGTTATGTGGCATATGCAATATTGAAATCGAGTGCATCCCAAAGGATCTAAATGAACAGTTCTAGCATGAATTTCCATTTATGTATTTGGCAGATGTTTTCATAAGCATTGTGTTTTATAAGTATGTGCATTAATTCCTAGGGAGTCAAATCACTGGATGTTTACATTTATGCATTTGGCAGATGTTTTCATAAGCATTGTGTTTTATAAGTATGTGCATTAATTCCTAGGGAGTCAAATCACTGGATGTGGTGTTGTTAAAAACATGAGTTAGCGGCTGACTTTATATTATACTGAGTAAACACATTTGTCTGTGACTGTCAATGTGGAAATGTGGGCAGGGTCTTCTCACACGAAAATAATACATATTTTCAAATCAATACACATATTAAAAAATAACTAGAAAATAAATGAAACACCTGGTTTCCTTCTTTCTTTGATCTTCTAATGTTAAGGTGAACTGAAAAATTAGTTTTCATGATGGACAAAAGTATGAGTGTATGACAATTTACAGCTCAGTAAATAAACACAATGGATTATATATTAATATCCTATTTTTGGGATAATATATGGAATTATATTTTACAAAAGAAACATTTTATCAGAAAGTTCATGGATGTAAACCAAAAGATAAAATTAACTAGCAAAAACAAAAACAACTACGCTATGCTACACTTGAGTTACAAAACGAAATATATATATATATATATATATATATATATATTTATTTGTAATGTATTATTTATATATTTGTAATGTGTTATATTTGTATGTATTAGATTTTAAAATACCTCAAATCATCATCAATTGTTTTAAATGTGACTTCGACATGACAAGAACCTTTGAAGCATCTAATCAAATGCAATTTTTCAGGGTTTTAGTGTTTTATTTTTATTCAACTCAACAAACACTGATCTATCACTACTCAAATGAATTATTCTACCATACCGTACTCTCTCATCTATTTTCACAATGTTACTTCAAACCTTTATCTATTCCTCTTGTCCTCATTTCTAATCACTTTTAGTATAATTTACCATGAGATTATTATAAAGAGCGGAAAGTTATGGGTTTGATTCTCAGGCAGTGCATAAACTGATTAAATATATACAATATAAATTACATATAAAATATATACAGGTGCGTTAAATGCACTGCAAGTCCCTTAAAAGTCTAAATGTACCCTCCAAATGATTGAATGTAAATGCAAGTGTTTATGCGGAGATGATGATGCTAAAACCTCCAGCTTCTAAATTACATTTTCATGTTACTGAAAACTGATCAGTTGCAGTGACATTTCACAGCAGACAGTAAACAGAAATGAGACTGTAAATTAAGAGCAGTGTGATTGTCAGTGTAGCTCCCGTTGGCAAGATCCACTACTGTTAGTGTCTGACGTTTTTTGTGAAATGGAGAGTTATTAGCAGCAGGGCTGTAGGAAATGTCCGTACCCTTTCATCCTGGTGGAAGACCTGCTGTGAGACGTGTCGACCCCCGCTGCTGCTCGCCACACTCATTGCTGATGAATTTGACACCTCCTGCATGACAGGAGACAAGAGATGTTAGAGGATGAGACATAGAAAAACACATAACACACACACTCTTTCCAAGAAAACCCTCATACAAAATATCTTAACAGCCTTTTCTTAGTCACAAACAAATACATGTGTGATGTCATGTGTCTCTGTATCTCTCTGTTTTAAAGAAGTTATAAGGCTCAAATAAATCAACTGTAAAGGGGCCATCTGATGCGATTTCTAATTTTCCTTTCTCTTTAGAGTGGAGTATAATTAAAATTTAAAGTATATTTAAAGTAAGTCTTATTAAAAGAACCTGCTACTTACTACTTAAATGCAAGTTTTGAGCAGTGAAGGGTAGTGCTTGTTGTTTGTTGTTTCTCCGATCACGGATGCAGACATGTTGATAAGTCATGATAATCAGTAGTTATGTCTAGAGAGCGACCGATATTGTTTTCCCGATATTGTTTTCTGATATTTCAGCATTTTCACATAATCAGTATCGGTTTTATAATATCGTAATTCCCCGATAAACACTTCAGACAGCATCTGAGAGAAGACGAGCTCTACAAGAAGATATCCTTACTTGCTTTGCTTTAGCTGATAAACTTTATTTAACACAACAACCATTAATGCACAAATGAGATGTAGTTTATGCACTTTGACTCTTAATAGTCACGAAGCCTGAAGTGTGTCGTGCACTGGACGAGAAGGGCACCATCAGGGATATTTAGCGTCTGTCTGCAGTGACTCACAGGACAGAGGACAGTGGGTTTTTTTTTTGCCACAGAGCGCCATTTGCATAGTTTCATATTAAATTACATTATGTTTGCCTCTCAAATGATCGTTAATGTACATATTAACACGTACTAAAAGTAACATGAGACAAAACACGTCAACATCGTATATCGACTCTATGCTATGGACTAGTATCTGCCAAAAGATTGTTTAAACATGAATCATGCATGTTCTATGTGTCTATGTATCGTACATGTGATGCACGCTTTGTGTACTACACACATACTGAAGTGTGCGATGCTCTCAATGTTTTCAGCATCTTCCATCTCACTAAACAAGGACATAAATACATAAATACATTCCCAGAACTGCTCTGAGAGTCACTTCATGAGCACTTGATCATTAAATTTGAGTAAAACTATTGTCAGATATACACAGACTATTATACATGACTATTATATATATATATATATATATATATATGTTGTGCTTTTTTAAGTTCATCAATTGATGTGCATGAGATGATGAATTAAATAGTCACCTCTTGAAGGTTATGATTTAATCATCAGAAAACAATAATGAAGAATTATAAGAGGTTATGCTATTACACATACATTTCTAATATGCAAATTATTGAAGCCAAATATATTTGCCCAAGCTGTAATACACTAATCATAGGCTTAAACATGAAGCATACAGTGACTCCAAATTTACCTCTCTTTATATACCCTTATTGTAGATGAAGTGAATTAAAGTGCAACAAACACCAAGGAAGGCAGTTTTTGTTAGAGCCCTTTTTTGACATACATTTTTTTTTTTTACAACAGACATATATATCAGTTCAAAATATCTGTCTACTTGGTTTTAATAATCGGTATCGGCATCGGCCCTAAAAAACGCATATCGGTTGATCCCTAGTTATGTCCCCACTAGATGCAACAAATGCCTCATTTGTGATTATGTTTTATTGTTTTGGTGTAATAGCGCCAGAATGCGGCATCAAATTATGGTAAGGGGCGCAACATTTAGCTGGCCAATCAGAGCACACCTTACATTTTTTGAACGATGAGCTTTGTACAAATTGACCCGTTACAGGAGACTGGCTTAGTGGACAAACAAAAATGTACAGTATGTGGAAAATAATGTTTTTTGCCACTTAAACCGGCATAAACAATTTTCCCTCTCATTTCTGTCTTTTTCTGGTTATTCTGACACGGTTCATCTGATTACACCAGCCATACTCTCTACTCAGTTGGACTAGCAGGTGACAGGGAGGTAAGTAGGCAGATGTGACATGTGCACAGACTGCCACAAGTCAGTTGAGTTTCTGACAGAAGCACGGAATGCAGCTCAAACTGGAACTCAAAGATGGAATCATATATATCAAACCAAAAAAAGTATTCAGAAAAGGATTTAACACTTAAAATATACACTACTGGACAACATTTGGAATAATTAAGATTTTTAAATGTTAAGAAAGAACAATCTTCTGCTCATGGATTGTATTAGAAAGCTAGATATCAAACCGGCACTAAATGTTTTTTAGTTTTTTTTTTAAACTATGCAACTTGTCAAAAGTGACAAATGTTTGAAATAAAAGCCACATATTTAACCTAGTGCTTCTAGCTGTACACATTCTGTAAGACACACATTTCTGTCAACATAATTTCAAGGAAACCACATTATAATAAAATCAGAAATTCATTTATGCATATTTGCATGAAATCGGAATTACCCAACCACAAATTAAAGCTTGGCATTAATCTGTACATTTTCGTTTTCCATTTCAGGATTACGATTAGTCAGTGTCAATTACTGTTAAATGGCAGGTTTAATGGTTTCAGCCCTTGGATGAGCAGATTTTGTAATTTTATAATATGTTCCAACACTCCCACACACACCAACACATGCAGCTGCGCATAAACAAGTGTGATATCACCCACAGGGACGAAATCCATACCCATCCATCAAAACACACGCTTGTCGTTAAAAGAGACACGACTGACGTATACTGGTGTAGACAGCATCGTTAAAACCAAAGGTGACTGAGAATCAGACCTAAAAACACTCATAAAAGCAACAGTGCAACAGTGACCGCCCACTGCTTCAGCTGCTTGGCTTCTGGTGAAGTATTTTTCATTTTCTCCAGAGAGACTTCAAAAAAACACTTTAATAAAGAGTTCCAAGTCATTAACCAAACCAACCGATTCTGAGATGAATCACAACACTACAAACATGGTTTCAAAGCGAAAAAGTATTTAAAAAAGGAGAAAAAAAAGGGCAAAGTTCATTGGCTACGCTCAGATGTGAACAGTTCAATGATATCTTTTAACCTTTTAACTGATCTAACTTGTACAAAATTTGTATGACCTCACTCGTATGATTTTGTGTGATTTGTGTAAACCTCAGTGACGGGTAGGTTTAGGGGCGGGGTTAGGTGTAGGTCATTTGTACAAATTCATACGAATTGGCAACTCGAACAATGCATTCAATTTAGCAAAAATGTAGTACAAATTTGTACAACCGCACTCATACAAATTTGTATGAATTAGCTACCTCATAAAATATGTACAAATTGCCATGAGACTGGGGTCCTTTTAACTTGATTGACATAAGGATAATAAAAAGAAGCCATTTGTAGGCCTGTGTATTGAGATTTTTAGATTTTTGTAAAAACAATTGTGTGATTAATGATTCAATTCAGTGTTGAACTTGATTCAATTCAATACTGATGTATTTAGATATATAGGAAATCAGGTACATAGTGTACAAAAAATATAGCAATTT
Organism: Enteromius unitaeniatus; assembly: GCA_032359435.1. Taxonomy (NCBI): domain Eukaryota; kingdom Metazoa; phylum Chordata; class Actinopteri; order Cypriniformes; family Cyprinidae; genus Enteromius; species Enteromius unitaeniatus. The sequence goes on from JAUMHI010000049.1 coordinate 4,970,823, forward strand.
TATAGCAATTAAAAAACCCTGTAAGTGGTATATTACTGTATTAAAGTGATTTGTAAACAAACATTGAAATTGCATGTCAAATTTAAATGAGCAGTTTTATGAATTTGTCAACACTCTGTAAAAATGTTATTTTAATGTTGCATCTGTTGTTATATTTAACTGCAGTGTAAATATGAATTAAAAAAATGTATTTGTCCGTTTCAAATATTTTGATATTTTGTATTAATGCGTTGATATACACGTCACTGATATATCACTGTATTAAAAATATAAGATTCTTTCACAAGAAAGAGTACAATTTACTAAACAAACCAAAAATAGCAATGTCACTTAAAAATGTTTATTGATGGATGAAAATAGAGCATGACAAAAGATTAAATAAATATAATATAATTTAATATTATATTTTTTATTATATAAACATTTTAACAATCCTCTTTTATAATATTTCTTTTTACTATATTTAATATTTTAAAATACAGTAAATGATTGGGCATTTTCAATGTGATTTTGACGTATACTTTTGTGGAAATTTCAAAGGTTTATTTATTTATTTTTTATAATAATTGAATCAATATACTTTTAATGACTATTGATTATTGATAATTGCCTCTTTCACCAAATTTTAAGAGTTTTGGGTGATAAACTGACACACCATGAATAGATACTGTGGTTGAAAACACACTTGTTTTTAATATGTTTTGTTAGAAAAGTCTTAAAGAAAGCTGAAGACATTTCGGGTTGTGTTAGATAACCCGAACAGAAAATAACCTATAGGAAAAACATTAAAAGATAAAATATAAAAGATAAACACAGACCTCATTATCCAGAAAAAGGATGAAAAACAAGCTTGAAAATACATCCTACATACCAAACACACACAGAATGTAAAGTTATAGTTTAAATATACACACACCTCCTTCCCAACATGCACACACAAACAACTTTAATAAATTAGTGTCACCACGAGCAACAGAAAGCACAGATAATGAGATGACCTGCTGTAGCAGCATTCTTTGATCCTTCTCTCAAATAACTGCTGCATGATACATAATGTCAGCTTATGCTCTAATTTGTCTACTCAATACGTATCATTTACAACACGCTTCTCTTTGTGAGCTGTGGATTACTGCCAAACTTTAGCTATTTTATGTAGCAATGTTCAGTAAACTACACTTTGTCTGTATACATTTGCATCTTGATTTCATAAAGCAACAAAAACGGATTTTCAGTTGGGATCATTTCAGTTGTATTGCTGTCTATAGATGGTCAGATGGATCTCTGATATTATCAAATATATCTTAATCTGTGTTCCTAGGAAGAATAAAGGTCTTATGGGTTAGGAACGACATGAGGGTGAATAATTAATGACAGAATTTTCATTTTGGGGTGAACTAACCCTTTAAAGGTACATTTTAGTACTTTGAAAGAACATACTGTTACCTTAAAGGCACCTTTTCACTTTTGTAAATGTTTTTTTTTTTTTTTTTGAGAATGAAAACACAATTCTACCATGATCAAAATCTGGATTGTTTGTCTGGATTATTGTTTTTCAAGCCAAAAAGAAAGAAAGATTTTAAAAATGTTATTTAAAATGTCATTAACATTCTCACTTGAAGTTTTTGTTGGATCCCTCTGTTTTTAATGCAATCCAAATTACAAATCAATATTCTGTGGTTTGTTGCCAACTGAACTCAAATTGAAAGAAAGCCAATTACTACATTTTGAAGTGTCCTGATTAGCATCCCACATGCATTCCACATCTCAAACTGGATGAAGCACACTTTAAACTGCACATCAATCAGAAATGATAAATACGGCATAACAAACAAATGAATTAAAAATTCATTTAAATATATGCTTCATAATATTTTACATTTGCTGATTCACTTCAGGTAGCACCGTTTGAGAGGCACGGCTTTAGAGTACTTGTGCTGGCAGACGAGATGAGAGCACATCTTCCACTTTCTCCTGTCATTCTGTATTCAGTCAAATTTTTTTTCCTCTATCAGTGAGCCGAAGCCACCTCGTCCCTGCAGGGCGAACAGAGCGCGCTCAGACCCACTGGTATGGATGGGTGGACTGGATTCAATTTGGATCGGAAGAGCTGGATTACACAGACTGTGACCAAAATGTATCTCCATTCTGCTTCTCTCACTGCAAGCAGTATCTGATTTTTTATTTTTTTTTAGAGGCAGGCGCTGCATGCATAATATTAGCGTGTGCCAATGCTAATGGGCTTCAGAAGCTTGAGAGAATCTATGCAGATCTGAGAGGGTACAGATGGGTAGAGATTTGACTTGTTATTGTGTCAGATTTCGGGTTTTGGTGTAAGGTCAGCTGTAAGAGGATTAATCTCATTCTGAAAGTCCTTGCACACACTCCACTTCCTACACCAGAAGACGTTTTGCTCATGTGAAAGTTGCATGCATGCTTATAGCGTCTAAAACCTGTAACAGAACTAACACTAGAGGTGATTAGTGTTGCCAAGCATGCTAAAAGATTCACAAGTGTCCTATATCTAAGGGAACAGAAGTGCATTTGATTGAAACAATGTGGAACACATTTGTTGTGTATTTTAGCATCTCACATCTATATATTTCATTGTATTTAAACTAGTTTTGCATCGAAGTCTTAATTTTACAATTGCAGATTAGTTAAGTATAAATCGCCTGGGCAGAAGCTAAACTGATATGTGCGTAATGCTGTGTGACACTTTTATATATATAAAATTTCAAAATCATCTCGCTCAAGTCGCTGTATCTCAAATGCATTTCAATACTAAATTATTTTCAATACAGATACATACAAGTATGGATATACTTTGTACCATTCTCAAATATAATTAAATATTTTTTTTATTTTTTTGTAGTTTGGTTTGGCATGTATTGTTTAAATATAAAATGCCTGCATGTTCTTATTCACAAAAACATTTTGTTTCAGAAGTATGTGACTGCAATGCAACTAGGTTGTCTATTTGATTTATATATTGTTCAAAAGTTTTGGGTCATTATTATTATTATTTTTTTTTTAATAACTATTTTCTATTTGAATATATTGTGAAATATTACCTAAAATTGACTACAATAATTAATATTGTTATTAGAAAAAATAAAAATACTCATATTAAAACTGATGAAGGATGTCCAAACTTGTAACTGTATATATATTTTTAATTTGTTTTTAAATATGTACTGTATATTATAAGATTAGAACATATTATATACACAACCATTGTCAAAATTTTGGAATCTAATCCCTTTTTTAATGTTTATGAAATAAGTGTCTTATGCTCATCACGGCTGCATTTATTTAATTAAAAAAGAAAGAATTTAAAAAAACAAGAATATATTGTGAAATATTATTCAAAAAAAAAAACTTTTATATTTGAAAAAATTTTAAAATAGAATTTAATGTGATGAAAAAGCCTTGCTTCAGTAATGGTCTTCAGTCTTCAGAGTCACACGATCCTTTAGAAATCATAAAAAAAAAAACTCATTCTAATCCCAAGCTTTTGAACAGTTGTGTATATTACAAGCAACCTGGTATAAAAGATACGTACCTCTGTGCACTTTTTGTGCACTGTTTTTTTTCTTTTCGCCGCAGTTCAAAAAGAGAAATGTCCACTGAGTGGTGCTAAAACACAGGTTCAATATGTGTACCTCCTGCACATTTTTATTCCGTTGATATAGGTATGTTTTGCATCAGTTTTCAAATCTCCTAGCATATTAATATTGTTTTGAAGTCATAACATGATATTCTTCAAGTAATTGTGCGAAAATGACGCTTTATGAATCCATATGTAAATTTGTGTGAAAAGGAATAAAAGGTGTTCATTTCTTTTTGGAACCTGCAGTGATATTTACTTATTAGTACGTTTCTCATGCCTCGCTTAAAAAGTGATCCCTGGTAGGTTACGAGTTACCAGTTTGAGAAGCAGTTTCCAAGTATCCTCCAACACTGACCTGCACAGATTTGTGTGTGTGGTGAATCTGGGTGACCGTGTGAGATGATGACATGCTCTCATTCTCGAACTGTCTGCGGACGCTGGCCAGACCCCCAGGCAAGGAACAAACCTCTGCTTCCTCCATGACCTGATAAAGAAAGAGACAAAGACAGAGAGACCGCCCACATTGAAAATCATGCTAAGCAGATTTATGCTTTTACAAGAGCTGCAAGATTATGGGAGTGAAAGTGTGATCACTTGTCTCTCGTCTTCATCCACCATCGAACAAAAATATTCATATATTCATGAGACAATGTGGCTTACACACACGCGCGAACACACAAACATGCACAGATTCCAGCCCTCATCTCATTATCTCTGTGGCTTTACAAAATCACATTTTAAGATTTTGCCTGGCAGTCTTATTTGCATGGCTTGATATTGTGAGGTTTCATTTACTCAGCAATCCTGTTAACCCTTCCATGCTGTCGCCTGCTGGAGGTGTTGTTCATTTGCACTTTATTTCAAAGCATACTTCATTTATTAATTTTGCTAATTAATTCCGTCTACAAAATTAGCGAATGCAGTTTGCACAGTGCAATTCTATATAACAGATGAGTTCTAAATATCAGAAGCAGGATACAGCAGAAATACTGAACAGCGTCACTAAAGCACTGCGATCCAGACACCTGAATCAGCTCTTTAAATTGATGAAAGTGCACTTCACTACACTGCATCTGGATATATGCCCAGTTATTACACTCTTCTCCATCATTTGATGTATAACTGCTGCCATGACAAATAAAAATAAGAAAACAAACATGCAGAAATATAAACAGACTGTCTGACAGCAACACCTAAAAGAATAGTTTACCCAAAAATGAAAATATACTAAAAATGTATTCATCCTCGGAGCATCATGTGTTTGTTTCTTAATAGGAACATATATGGAGAAATCTCTTACTCTTCAATGGATCCTCTGCAGTGAATGGGTGCCGTCAGTTTGAGAGTCGTACCAGCTGATAAAAACATCACTATAATCCACAAGCAACCCACATCACTCCAGTCCATCAGTTAATGTCTTGCAAATGCTGCTTGATCTGTGCAGATTTCTCTGCTAATTCATTCTTATATTAACTTATATTAAAACAATATTATGGATAGAGACTCATATTTTAGTTAAAAAGCCTTAATGATGAAATTGTTTCTCACAAATGTACATCTTTTTACTTCACAAGACACAACTTCAATGGACTGAAATGGTGTGGATTACTTGTAGATTATTGTAATGTTTTTATCAGCTGATTAGACTCTCATTCTGACGGCACCCATTTACTGCAGAGGATGAGTGAGCAAATGATGCAATGGTACATTTCTCCAAATCTATTCCAATGCAGAAACAAAATCTACATTCTGAATGGCCAGAAGGGTGAATACATTTTTAGAAAATCTTAATATTTGGGTGAGCGATTTCTTTAACATTAATTGCTGCTGGTAAATACAACCCTTTTTTGTGAACAAACGAGTTCTGTGAACTTAAGCATTATCCATAATACACCTAATTTGCATAGAAGACAGGCATGCTTGTACTTACTGTATTTCAAAGCAAAAGGATATTTTTACTCGTTACAATTTTACTTATACCCTCAGAGTATTTCATGGGTCATCGTGGCTTATTTTATCGGTCTTATATAATGCTCTTATATTGCAGCGTTCACCACAACTATTGCTTTAAATAACGCCCTGATGTACAGGATTTAAACTATTACTCTAACTTAGAGGAATGTTCCAGGTTTAACACAAGTTTAACACAACAACATAACATACACTTTGTATTTTAATATTCTTAGTCGACATAGCCTTACTCTACGAGCAACATTAAAACTTAAAACATCACGGGATGAGCTGACATTATGCTACTAATACTGCTGGTAGTAACATGTACTGAAGCAGAAACAGTAACTTCTCTGTACTTTTTACCCTCCTGTAGGAATCTGACCTCCACTGGTGCAGAGCGGTCGTGCAATGCTGTTTTTAGCAGCCGGCCAAAGAGAAAGAAAGAGAGCGAGACAGAGGGAATTGGGTTTCTGGAGAGGTTCTGAACTCCCACTGGTCAGTCATCATCACATTTCACTCTCACACTGTGACAAAGCCTCAGAAAACAATGATGTCACCGCACACGCACATAACCTCTCTACTGTGGGGTGCAAAGAGGCATTCGGCCCTTCACCTCATCCTGGCTTTAGAGTGTCAAGGACATGAAGCTGCTTTGTGTCACCAAGAGAAGAAAAACTGGATAAAATTGCAATGTTTTACCTCATTTAGTGTTGTACTATTGAAAGCTAGATGAGTTGAAGACACGTCACAAATGCACTATTGAAAAAGCACTAAACATAAGCATACTAAAATATATCCTAAACAGTCTCTAAAATATGTAAATTATTCCTTCTAAATGAAGAATTCACTCAACGATGTCTAAATATTAGTTAATACTCCACTACACTCATTTTACACTATTATTGTATGAGATAATAGTTTTTCTAGAGACAGTTTAATGTTGATTTAAAGTTATTTAAAAGTATTTCAATAACATTTGACTCATTCAAATTTGCATAAAATCAAATAGTGTCAATGGTGAAAA
>JAUMHI010000049.1:4979317-5000632 GCA_032359435.1 Enteromius unitaeniatus
AAGATGTAGGTGACTTTTTTTTAGAACATTAAAGAAGATTTCACGCTAAAACCATACTTTGTGATTCATAAAATAAAATTGCTGTTTACACCTGTTGTTTTCATCCCAAATTAATCTTCTATGTTCTGATCAGTTTTCACCTGTGTGTGTGTATAAAGCGTACCGAACTAGAGAAGCCTGTTCTGTCCTGTTTGGTAACCGCCGCCTGGTACACAGCCACACGGTTTTTCAGTGGGACAGGTTCTGAGTGAGTGCTCTCCTCCAGCGTGACTGTTCTGGATGCTACGATGCTACCTGCAGGTGAAAAGAAAACAAAAGACAAAACAAACCAATTACATTTTTAATGATGTTTATAAAACAAATTTCGGGAAAAGCCATTGCAAATGATTAATTGCGGCTGACACCTCATTCTCCAATCAGCCTATTATCTGATTACCCTATCAGAGCTAAGAGGTTTTTAAATAGAGCGAACTCCCCTTCTCTGAACCCTCAAAAAATTTCAGACTCCGACTATTCCTCTTGCAACTCTGAGCCCGAGGACACCATTCCACCGTCTGCACCAAACAAGCTACCGTGTCGGCAGGAACTCCACGAGAGTCCGTGGCTCCTATTAGAAGCTGCAAACCAATTCGCCAACCAGCAAACCTCTTGCCCAGACATCTCCACTCTCGCTCACCGCCACCTTATTCAGAATTGGAGCAGCTGAAGTGCAGCTGAAAAAGGACTGTTGATGCAGCAAATTCAAACCCTTGGCCGTTGGTCTTCAAGCAGTTTCAAAACATCCAAAAAAGCTCTCCAAACCTTAGTCACCCCCTCTACCCCCCTACAGCAGCCTCCCCAACATTGGCCAGCACAATTCCTGCTCTTTTTGTCAACGTTGTGGCCATCCCAAGCCAGAATTCCGAATTTCGCTGAAACCAAAATCAACTTCCCCTCTTCTCAGCCTCCGCTGCAGGCAGTCCAAGCCCGAATATTGCATCCCCTAGCTACTACAGCAACTCCTCTACCCATTCCATTCACAGCAGTGGCGCATATATTTGCCCCAGCCTCCACAGCGGCACCCCTATCTAACCCGCCACTGCAGTGGCCCCACTATCCAACCCCACCATCGCAATAGCTCCCTTGTTTCCCCCGCCACGTCAAGGGTCCCCCCTTTGCACACACCGCGTGGATGGCTCCCGCAGGAGAAGGTCATTCATGCACGCTGCTATTTCAGAGGGCAACCCAAAACAGGAGTACTGCACCCACAGCATGGACCACTCCTGCTTTGTTCGGCCTCAGACCTTGAATGTTGGAGCTTTTGCACCCACTGCTTGGACGGCTCCCACCAGAGAAGGTTGTTTTCCCCCTCCTGCCATAACAGTGGGAAAGCTCAAACTGAATCATCCCACCCACCGCATGAATGGATCCAGCAAGCGTCCCCTGTCCCACCCGACCCCTTTTTTTCCCATTCCATACATCTATCATTTGGCAGCATCCCCCTATCCAAATTCCACCCACCTACGCATCCCATCATACTCTTAAACTTCCATACCTTATCTAGATATCTATCGTCCAGCACCCCCCTTCTCAATCGCCTTTTGGGGGGGTGCACTAAGTTTGGCTGCTGTCCTCAAATTCTTGTTTCTTTAGGGGGAGCTCTTTGTCTCCCCGGACAGCACACCACGCTTATTCTATTCGATTATTAATGAAGAAGTGTGAACTCTTAAAATTATGTTTATAAACAAATTTCAGGAGAAGCACATACGGATGATTAACCACGTTCCCCAATCAGCCTATTATCTAATTACCCTATCAGAGCTAAGAAGTTTTCATTTAAATAGAGCAAACTACCCTTCTCTGGAATCTTGTTCTTTGCATCCCTCTGCCGGTTAAAATCCCTAGGGCTTGGAGTCCACCAAACATGTTTATTCTATTCGATTATGAATGAGGAAGCGTAAACTATTTTTTGCTTGCCCATGCCAAATCACCTCCACAATGCTAGGATGTCCTGGATGGTTGCTAAAGGGTTGCTAGGGTGCTCTGATTGATTGTTAACTAATTGCTTTGGATGCCTGGTTAATTTGTTTTTATACACTATATAATAGTGCTTGGTGTGGCCTTTACTGGCTTCCATCGGATTGCTAGAGTCTTCTAGAGTTGCTAAGGAATTGCTAGAACCTTCTGGGTGGTTGCTAACTGGTTGCTAAGGTGTTTTGGGTGGTTTGTAGGGCGCTCAGTGCTTGCTAGTGTTTTGGGAGTTTATAGATTCCTCTATGTGGCTTCTAGGGTATTCTGGGTTTTACAGTCAGGCCGAGGTCAAAATATGTCACAGAAAAGTAACAGCACAACAGATTTCAAACCTAACGTTAGGGGTTTGTTCAAACAACCAAGCATAAACATGAACAATAATAATAGCGATGCTTGGCAAACACTACCAAATGAAAAGCAAGATTAACTGCATGACATATTGAAAAAGAGTCAAAAGCGTGTTCTATAATTTACCCCTTGATGAGCATATAAATCTGCATTACTATTTGAATGTTTTACCCACAAATTTATAGGTCCTCGCTTTGTAAAAACAACGCTTAGATTAATGCACCGGGTTTTCAAGGTGGAACGTGACTCTAAAAACTTCAATAAAGACTGATTACAGCAATCTGGGAGTCATACAGCGGCTTCATTAAGACTTTAATTGTGTTGCTCATTAAAAAAAGGAGATTAATTGCTTTATCCACAACAAATGACAGTTCACTAATGACTCGACAATAAAATGACATAACATTCTGCACTCGACAGCCCGGGCTAAATTGAATAATCAGGAATCCTGCTCAGTATTCAGCCTAGCACCTTACAGGGAGTTCATATTCTTAGAAGCAGAGCAGATACGGGTTTAATATCTCATACGACCACAGGTCATGTTTGCAAAGGTCAAATGGCCTGTTCTACATTTAACTGAGAGAGTTTGCATAGCTACCTAGGTTGCAATTCCAGCTAAGACAACAGGCTATCTGTCAACACCATCTCAAAGGCTAGACACCTCTGAGTCTTTTTAGGGTGAAGTCACGCTGTATTTCTAACAAGCCTAAACATAGCCGGAGGTGACGGGAAACGGAACGGGACCTTTTCAACCTTAACGGGAAAACGTTGTGAGGTGGTGAAGAAACCTTGATGACCAAAGGCTTTCTCGCTTCATCCAGGAGCGTCACTGAGATCAATTCCACCGTCAGCCCATCGCTAACCCAATTAGACACTGTCGAATATGAAGATGTGTCTCTCCGGCTGCTAAAAAACCTCATTAAGATAATGAGCTGTTGGCAGCTCGAGCAGAGCATCTAATCCCACCCTCTGTGTTTATATTGACGTACAATCAAAAAAAATACACTAATGTGGGCGTGCAACTACCCATTTTCTCTAAAGGACTCAAAATGGAGGTATATAATAACCTGTCACATGTGATCGAACATGGTTTTGACATACATCACAGCTAATGCAGTTTTGTAGTGCTTAAGACATTTTGTTCTCTCTATGAAGTCAGTGCAAAAACCTAGCAAGCTAGCAAGCATTTTATTCATACAGAATGCAATCCTATTTTGCACTGCAATAAGCGTTTAAAATCCACCAAAGATTGCAAGCAAACTAAACATTATTAACGTGGACCCATACCCTGGTGAAAATAAATATACTTAAATATATTCATTCTCAGTATACTACAATTACACTTTTATATTTATGCACTTAATAAAATGTCATGGAATTGTACTTTTAGTATACTAAACTGGTATACTTAAATCTTAAATTAACAAATTTTGTACTTAATGCACTTTAATTGTGCGGAAGTAGTGCTGAAGACCAATTAAAGAAATACTATTAATACTATTAATTAAATACTATTAATACTGTAACTATTTAGTTACACTTCAATTATTTTGCACTTTAAGGAAAATATATATAACTCTTAATTATATAACTATAATTAAAAGTGACATAAACACGCATTTTAGGCTTATTACTAAGAAATATGCATATTGCACAAGTAATACTCCAAATAAAGTTTAATTTAAAATTTTATATCAGTCCATCTTTAGTTATCTGTCTGTAAATATGTTAATAGATTTGAACTATATTATGAAATAATCATATATTTTAAATATACAACTTTTTTACTAGGGTGTTCAGCATTAATAAATACTGCAAGCTGCAAATAAAACAACAATTACTGGAGTATTGACAAGTTTAAAAAAATACATTTGTGAGTGATTTCTGAGTGAAAATAGTTTCAAAGCCAGTTTATTTCAGAAAGATTTGGTAACACTTTAGAATAATGTTCTGTTGTAAATCATTTATAAGTCATTTATAAGTGATTAGTTAATGATGAAATGTTCATCTACAAAAAAATCTACAAAAAAAAACATTGTAAATTAATGAACTAAACATAATAATCACTTATTAATTATTTGTGAATGTTTTGTAGATGAACATTTCATCATTAACTATTCACTTATAAATGACTTACAACGGAACGTTATTCTAAAGTGTTACCAAAGATTTTCGTTCAGAAATTGCTAGTAAATGTTACTTTATTATAGAGCAACAGGAAGTAACACTGACTGGAATGGCATTTTTGTAAAATGTTTAGTAATAATCATTATTTACAACTTGATGCATTTTAAAATTATTCGTACTATATGTTCTGAATTCCATAATGACATCCCTTAATCTTGTTTGTAATTATACATTACTGACACTCTATTTTCCAGTTTGATACTGTTCAATACTTTCACACAATTTGTACTGTAAAAAGTGCTATACACACACACACACACACACACACACATATATATATATATATATAAAGGTTACTCAGCTTAACTTAATGCATTATATCTTTTCGTAAATCATTGTTACCAAATTTTAAATGCATTATAATATTTGAGGTTTGTTTCTCATGTGTTTTAATGCATTATTAAATGTGCAACAATGAATTGTTAAGTATTATAATTTATTACATCTGTGGTTCCAATTATTCATGAGCTCATACAAAAAGGTATAATTATGCATTATATATAAAGCTTTTAAGGTAAGAGTTACCAAATAATTGTACACAATATTAGTATATATTTGCTGCATTAATACCTAATAAACCAGTTTGTATATTTTTGTGTGGCAGTTCAGCAGGTTTTGAATCAGAGCTTTTTTTTTTTTTTTTCAGCATTGACTTTTTAAATAGATCAGACATGCTTTGAAATAGAAAAATCAGTTGCTCTAACAAGCACTTTCAACAAAAAGGAAGAAAGATCTTTTCCTGAAGAAAGCAATTAAAATAAATGATTGTGCTCTGGATGCGTTAGCAAATGCATGAATATGAAATGCGATGTGGGGTTTATTTGTGTTTCGCTATTAAGAAAACCATTCACAGCACTGACAGCAGCATTGTGGGAAACGCTTTGGTGTCTTCATTAGAGTGACAGTATAAGCCGGGATCTGATCACATGCCAGTAAACGAAACCCATTCAGGATAAGTGCAAAAATCTGCTGCTGGCTTATGCTGGTAAACTATTCAAATCAAACACACACGCACACACAAAATTGTTCAAACCAAATCTTTTGAATTAAAAAGCAGCTACAAAAAAGTTGTTTAAATACATTTCCAGAAACAATACAAGCAGTACTCAGCTACTTGAAAAAGTCACGAGTAATGCCATAATAAATATTATTTAAATATATTCTTATATTTCATGTAAATATACGGGAACAGTTATGTTGTCTGTCAGTGTTTCCCTTGTGTATTGTTATGTGGACTTTTATTATGCCCACTCTGTTGTATCTCCACCCAGCTTGTTTGTTTCCATGTCCATAGATTAGTCCGTATCCCTGGTTGTATCTTTATGTATTGTATTAAAAGGTTGTTTGGTCCTTGTCTTGTCGCCAATCATCGTGGTTCTTCCCTTTGTAAGCCTTCTAGTGTTTTCTGTTTTGTGGATTTACTGTTGCCGACTCTACCTTCTTTGCACTAGGTTTTAGCCATTTTCTGGATACTGTTCGCCTTTGCTGAAATTCCTCATATTGCTCAATCTTTTAATCTTTGGTAGTGAATCTGACTCTCGAACAAGAAGTGAATGAAAGTTTAAAAGCATGTGATTGGCTGCTTATTGCTGATGTCACACTTTCATGTGCACGTGCTACATTAACTCAGGATAAAGATTGGGTTAACAAAGAAAGTTGATGAGCTTCATCATGGTACCAATAATGCCTGATTCCATCGGTTTGGATTTGTTAACCCAAATCTAATCCTGTAACTCTGAGTTTGTTTAGCCACCATCATGGTACAGGCCCCTGGTTGCTGTTGTTCTGACCCTGTCTGTCCTGACCTTGAACTTAATAAAGCCTGCATATGCATCCGCTTGTCTCACCTAGTCCTTATCGTCACAGAAACTATATACGTAACATATTTTTCTTAAATATACTCATGCATGTGTTTGTATTTACATGTACACAGTATATACACATTATACACACATATATTATGTAAACAAAACCTTTTATTTTGGATGCGATTAATAATTTGACACCAGTAATATCAAAACATTGTTATCAGAATGTATTTAACTGCCAAAAAAATTGGTTTCGGTATGTCAAATATATCTGTAATATATCCTTAAGTTCCTTATTGCAAAGTATAATTTAGAACTTTTTTATTTTGCTTTTGTAATGAAAAATCACCAAAAGATTTCCTTGTCAGAATTTGTAAGATTCACCCAGGTCTAATCGTATAGCATCCATTATCGAGCGCACTAATGGTTGGTGACTTTCTGCAGTAAAAGCAGCGGAGCTTATCATGATATAAAATGCTGTATTGCAGCACGATCAGCAAAACGGACTCTTCATTAACTTTTAATGATTTCGTTCCATTTAAAGACTTATTTATGGCACTGAAGCATTTATTAAATAGGTATAAATAAGGATGAACCATGTGGCGTGTTTTTGGGTTCACCTCTGCAGTTGTGTAGAAACATGCTGGAGGCGGAGTGTTTTAAATCATTTGTAAATGAAATATACGCTTTAATGGCTCAGAATGCTGCAATGTTTGGTCAGGCATTACTATGTGCTCCTATAAGTTATTTCAGTGTCACATCTGGTAATTTCATTTACTTACTTAATTATTTGTCATGCTGCAGAAGCTTTTATCTAAAGCTTAAAGCACACTTATTATCTCCCTCGAGCAACCTGGGGTTAAGTGCTTTGCTCAAGGGCACTGTGGAGTTTCATGCATCATCTCCTGTGGGTTTGGGTCTACAAGCTAGCAGTTTCCAGCCAGATGCTTTAGCATTATGGTGCACCTCCTCTGAATCGTACGCTTTACTTCTGTAATGTGGCATGTTTCTAAGAAGCGTAATTTCAGCATGTCAAAATGGAAAGTAGTGTTAAGTAGTGTGATTTTATGGATCTGAAATTTATGGGATTGTGAAAAGTGAGCATCACATACCATAATAGAGTCATGTGGTTGCAGAAGTGTTGAAGTAAGGCCTGATCAAATCAAGTCTCTGAGCTGATGGTTTCTAATAGGAGCTCCTACTTTATCAGGTGGCTGTTCAATATTCACTATATATATATATTTGTTTTTTATCATAAATCTATGCAGAAAATTATATAACAATAAAAATACAACTTTTTATCCTCGAGAAAAAAAGAAAAAAAAACAAGAAAAAAATATTATTGAGATATTGTTATTATTATTATTATTATTAAAATATTATTATTATATTTTTAACAGGTCTGTATTATAAAGTAAATTGCATGTAAATTAAATAATAATAGTTCTTATTGTTAATATATTGGCCATTTATTCAAATGCTTTTATGTATTATTTTTATTAAACTATTATTATATTGTTAGCATGCATGTGAGTTAAGTAATAATAATAATAATAAGAAGAAGAAGAAGGATTCATATTGTTAGCACATAGGCCACCTATTTAAAAAAATATATTATTAATAATAATAATAATTCTTATTGAAATGTATTTCTTAAATTGACTTTTAAATTAAAATACGAATACAGTTCTTAGGGGAAAAATGGCAAGATTATTTCAAGTAGATTTTCTCCTTTTTAAATTTAGATTAAAAAAAATCATGCATTTCAAAAGAAAATGCATTAATATCATGATTCTGATTTGTGTATTGAAAATATGGATATAAAAAAACATTTTACATTATAGAATGTCCCATTTCAAAGGAAATGCATCAATACTAATATAGTGAAGCAAGTACTGAAAATATGAATATAAAAGGTATCAAAATAGCTGTAATCGCCCAGCCCAGAAGCCGGAACGCATTTCTAAAATGCACAGAAGTCATATGATGCATGATCGTGTGTGGTGGTACATAACATCAGCGGGTAAAGAGTACTCTATTTTAACCGCGATGCATTGCTGTAAACCCATCAACCTGTCAAGAAGGATGAGCAAGCACAGACATCCACTACCCAAAATAAGCCCGGTAACAGCTCTTCAGATGCATTTAAATACAGCTCAGTGTTACAAAAGAAGATGGAACATCCCTGTTCCTCATATTTAGCGCAGTGCTCTATATATGGCAGCTTTAGTTTACCATTGAGCTAGTGCTGGTCGACAGCTTTCACCTTGAGATCGTACAAATCCTCACGTCTAAAGCGTGTCAACAATCCGAGGCTATCTTGTAATGAGTTATGTACAGACCCGAGCTCACATGGCAGGAAAGTGAAGTAATCTAGGCGCCAAGTAGGCGCAAAAATAAATCTTACTTATTTTAAACCAGGCTGGTTGGTGGAGTCAGGTTTCTGAGAGAGCTGGAGACCCACAACCTGCTCAACTTAATGTCTGATTAAACTCATGAAAGAGGTTTTTCAACAATACAGTGTTTGTATTACTGGGAATGACCTACATATACTTCAATAAGTTAAACTGAAGTCAAGCTGCACTTTTGGAGGTAATTCATTGCACTAAGAAAAGAAGTATTTATACTGTACAAAAGCGAAAACACTGTGACTTAAATAAAGCAAAGATTATTAACATTTAACAAGAAAATACCATTTAAGTTTTTATTCCCCATTCACTGATATTTGTTCTTGTTTTGAGCAAAAATTCTGTCTGTTTTTTTCAACTTTTAAAGAAATTCATTTTAGATTTGCATCTCAAGTAATCTCATGCGTCCTAAAACTTTAAGGCCTTAATTTGTGGTAAATCAGGACCTTTTTAGTTTAATGATTTGACTGATAAAAAAAAAAATAAAATCTATCTTGCTCCAAAACTACTTTTCTTTGAGGTACAAAAAGTTTAAAGAAGGGATCACCTCAAAATGCCTTGTTAAAACAAAAAAAAAAACAACACTTTTTCAGTGTTTGGAAGATAGAAAAATTTCTGAGGATGAGTGAAATTAAATTTGCACAGTCAATTTTGTTATTTGTTGCAGACGGAGCGGAGGTAAAAGAAAGGGGGAAACAAATTTACAGGCAATTTCAGGACAGTGACAGAATTGATCAGGTGAAAAAGAAACAAACAACTTCTTAATGAGAAGCTTGTGTTCTCGGTCATTAAGATGGAGCCCAGAGTCTGACATCAGTCTGGAGGAAGATTGCTGGCGGTTCAAGCAAAGCAGGTTTATGACCGATTCAATAAACAGCTCAATATGGGACTTCACAGCAAAATGAAAAAGCTTTTATTACCAACACTGCAGAAACAGTACAAAACTCACTGAAACGATACTAGAGTTTACTGACAGCTTGCAAGGGTGTTGCTAAGCGGTTGCTAAGGTGGTTTACTTCCTACTCAAGGTCCTTCTTCAATGCAGTCTGTGAGACATTAATCTATTTTATCCCCCATCCATCAAATCAATCAGATTATTGTAAAGGAAACACCACATCTCTCCTCAACCAGCCACAGAATTTCAGTCTTCACAACATAAACAAGCTAGTTAAGATCA
Organism: Enteromius unitaeniatus; assembly: GCA_032359435.1. Lineage (NCBI taxonomy): Eukaryota > Metazoa > Chordata > Actinopteri > Cypriniformes > Cyprinidae > Enteromius > Enteromius unitaeniatus. Next base: position 4,989,256 of record JAUMHI010000049.1, read on the forward strand.
GTTAAGACAAGTTTATTCCATAGTGGTTTGTTACATTTCCAAACCAACGTATTTCATTATTATTGTTTTTGAATTGAATTATTTCTTTTTAATAATCAAGAACACAACTTGGGAACCAAGATGTTTTACACAAAGAAAAAGAAAAAGTCATATAACAAAAGAAAGATTTTTTTTTTTTCATAATTATGTCTGATGACTGGTAAAATAATAATAATAATAATAATAATAATAACGATATTACTATACACATACCACAATTAATGTAATGATAATGTATTAATAACAATATATTTATATGTATAAAGCCACAAATATAATATAACAGTGATAATAATGGTGTTGATTATAATACTATTAATAATAATAATATTAAGAAAAATTAAAAACAACTATTAAACTACTAAAACAACTAAATTAAAAACAACTATTAAAATCAATAAAAAATATATAAATATGTTATATGTATATATGTATAGATGACAGATAGATAAATAAGCATATACATACAACTACTACTAATAATAATATTATTAATAGTTATTATTAAAAATAATTATTTTAGAATATACAGTAAAAGGTTTATGTATCAATAATAATACATATCGATATATACATATGTAGCCTATATGGGCAGTTGACAAATGTGTGTTTTACGTGTGACAACAAAAACACAGCAAAAAATTAACATACAAATAATACGAGAAAAACGCATCTTCATTCTTAAATTTATAACATTAAATTTTGTTGTTGTTGTTGTTTTTTAGCTTTCATACCATAGACTAAGATAAATGATAATAATAAATTACGTAGAAAATACCAACAAGGCATCTAGTTAGAATCAGTTATTCTAAGTGGTGTTCGTCAAGTTGTAAAACAATCATTAACAGAATCACTCTACTGTCATCAGGAAACAGAAAACACCTGCAAATCTCCTATTTGTCATCACTGAGCAAGCGCTCATTATCAGACTAATGCGTCAATCTTTACAGTCACTAACAAAACTCCTGTTAAAGTCATCCTTTCCAGTACATTTGCTTTAAAAAAAAAATTTTTTTCCAGATAAACCCAGTGGATCGTTCAGCCCAAGCAGCTGTCTCACTCACCAACTGTGTGTCAGTCCAGAGCAAGACAAGGGTTAGTGATCCACAGATTGGGCCTGTCCTGCAGGTGATCAGACTCGCCAGCAGTCTGCTGCACTTTGTTCTCCAGAGGCTGATGGAGACCAGCTCCAGCGGCACCCATAAACATAACGCGTATTCAGCAAGCCTTGGGGAACAGCTGCTTTTATTTAAGGCTGTCTTCTTTTCTCCCCTCCCCTCGTTCAGGCCTGCGCAAAGCGGGGCTTTTTTTGGAGGCCTTCATGCCTTTGGTGTCATGCTGGGGAAGCAACAGTCAGTGGTTCTTTCTCAGCTTCTTGGTTAAAACAATATCATGTTTGGTTACACTTTATTTTGATATTCCACTTTAGACATTCTACTAATGATATGACTAACTTCATCAACTAGTTCTCACTAATTTGCAACTACATGTCTAACTCTCAGAGTAGACTGTTAGAGTAGGTTCAGGGTTAGTTGACATATACTTGCAAAGTTTCTGAGTATGTATGTTGTGGATACATCAAAATAAAGTGTTAGAAGTTATTAAGCAGACAGTCTAATAGTTTAATGACTGCTAGTTGATGTGTAGTTGCAAAGTTGCAATCAAAATAAAGTGTGAAGGTTTAACTCACAAAGCTCACTGTATCATATTTCATGCATAAACTTCTGCAGCCTCTAAACTGATCAGCACTTTGATGACAAACCTGTTGCACACAATCTACTTACATGCCATCTGACTGATAGTTTACTTTTTCTTTTTTTATCAAAGTTAAAGGTCTTTTAATTTAGTTCATTTTCAGTTTGTGCTTCACGCTGCATGTAAAATCTTTACTGATTTTTATGACGTAAAAGTACAAATAGCTTTTGGATTGTTAGTAATATTTAAAACTGAACAGTTACTAGATGGTTTCCTTGATTATAAAATCATGTTAAAATGTGATCATCAGGCTTTTGGGGAACTTTTTTTTTGTTCTTCTTTCAGTCATCATTGTATTGCACTACATTAATATGTTTTGAAACTATAGAGTTTGGATCATCAAACAATGCATTTAAATCTCATCTTACAACATATTATTAAAAGACATATAGTGTGACAACTGATAATTATATGCATTTTATTATTTAATTTGCATAATAAGCTATTAGCTTGTTATTAGAAAAGGATGCTATTAGATTTGTACCAAATTACACATTTTGGTTGGTTTGGGCCTCTGAATAAAAATGTGATGCCTTTTCCTCCTTAAGTATGAAGTATATATTAAATTGTGCTATATCATATGAGCCATAAAAACCTCAAGCAAAACATGCATACAAAGACATCACTTTTTTGTCCTCAAGGCACAATAAAATGTTCTCCAAACATTTATTTAGCATGCTTTGCAGGTTAATTTTATGCAATTCCCTTTGGTTCCATTGGACTTTGGGTGCTGCTGACATTTCTCTCTGAATTCATGCAGCGTTTGCACATTATCTTACCGATTTGCATGATTTTTCATTCTATTACTAGCAGTTTGCAACGATTGACAAAAAAATTATGAAAAATAAATAGGCGAGAATAAATTATAAGGTTTCTAATAATTTCAATGACTTTTCCACGCCTTCAAATAAATCCCTGTTATTTAGAGGTTTTTTGTCTGGTTCATGGGACTCCATTTGGGCAGGAAATCAACAGGAAGCTTATCAAAATCTCTGGAGTGCTGCATAAACGAAAACAATAGCAATATAATGAATTCACTTCAATAATACATTGAATAATTATGAACAGTTCTGCCTCCACTTTCCAGTTTCATTAGTCATTTAAGTGCAGGAGGAAAAAAATGCTCATGCATAACAATCAGTGTTTGCGATATGTGGCTTTGTGTTCGCTGAGGAAAATTAGTTTGGATCAGATTCGAAGAGGACAGAAGCTTGCCAGTTCTTTGGAGAGTTATTGGTCACTGCCAAAGCAAAGAGAGACCATCCCACCGAATTAAGGATAATATCAAATATGCCTGATGTTGGAATTTGGTAGAGCCAACATTTTTGCATTTGGCAGACAACTTTATCCTAAGCGACTGAAAATCAAACCCATGACCTTGGCACTGCTAGAGCCATGCGTTAAAAGTTGAGCTACAGGAACTCAGTGAATTGTCAGGAGCTTTCATCTGGATCTTCAGATTAAAGGAACACTTGACACATAAATGTAGCTAATGATGACCCTCAAACTATCCAAAATGCTGATATGTTTGTTTTTTGAAGAAATGTAGCATTACATCACTTGCTCAGCAATGGATGCTCTGCAGTGAATGGGTGCCATCCAAGCATAAAACATCACGATAATCCACACCGCTCTAGTCCATCAATGAATGTCTTATAAAGGGAAAAGATACACATAGGAAACAAATCCATCATTAAGCCCTTTCTGTCATTCAGACATCTTAGGTCGAGAATTGGTCTCAGACCTCCATCTTGCTTGGGGACTAGGAAGTAACAGCTGTAATGTCCTTTTTCTCTTTCTGACAGGGGAACTATTTGTATCACCCCCCTTTAAGAGAAGTGCTTTCACTTCTGCGCGCAGCTCATGAGTGGTGCGGCTCGCTACTGAAGTGTGGACGACGCCGGCAAAAAACGGCGACCGCCTTGCGAATTGAAGGGTGTAACCGTGTTTTATTATCCCCATAACCCAGTTTGATATGCTGGGAATGGCTTGCCAGGCATTCTGCCATAGGAATATAGGGTTTATTATGTCTAGTGTTTTGTCGCTGTGTAGGGACATATAACTTTTGTGCCTGAGTAAAACTGCTCTTTTTGTGATTTTGTGAGTTCACCGTGAAAACGGCATGCTGAACAGGTGCTTTTACAAACCCTGTATGTACAGCATTTACATTTTTGTCATGCCTGGAGCTCTGCGAGGCAGAGGACTTCATGAATGGAGCAGCTTTCGGGGCGGTCCAGCAAGATCGCTCCCCGCTCTCTTCCTTACACTTTTACTAGGAATATGCCGGAGGCGGTGGGTCCAGCACAATCTTGCTGGTCCCTGTCTTTGCGGGAAGGGAAACGTGGGGTTTCGAAGCCGCGCTGAGTAAGTCGCCTTCCACGATTTGGTGAGTTCATCATGGACCTCTGGAAAAAATGGTGTAGATCTTTGCAGAGGGGCTTGGGGGCGCCCCGGCAAGTACCACTCATCAAGGAGGCTCCATGGAGGTTCTTGAGGCGGAGCCCAATCCAGTCCCAGCTCGCTAACTGCCCGTTAGAGGACACAAAATAGTTTAATCTAAACCACTGCAGTGACCAATGGCCATTGCAGTTATCACTTCGTGACTGAATAAGGCTTTTGTTAGGAGGAAATAAGGAGTATTTTCCATAGCGTCTTAGCAGACGCAGTACGAGTGAAGTATCGACAGGGAACTGAGATGCTCTCCTACAATCCGGAAGCACATACTAAGTATCCAGCATCAAACCAAGCTCTGCCAGTCAGAGTTCTGAAGGGGTGACAGTTCTGCAAACCAGGTCAGTGATGTAATAGAGAGGCTCCAGAGACACAAACAGCACAGCAGACACCCGAGACCCAAAGAGACACGAAGGGACAGATGTGAGGGCAGATATATGAGAGACCCTGTCTCTCTGCTCCCAGCAGGGCGCCAGCCCGCCTGAACAGTCCTCTCTAGCCAAATGAAACGAGAGTGATCAGCAGTGGGGAGCGACTAACTAAAAGTAGTGATGCTGTTAACTTCAGTGCAATTTTCAGAAGCATGACAGTAGTACAACTAAAATTTTCACTTTTTTTGCCACAAACGTAATAGATTATTTTTTTTTTGTGCAGGGGCATTTTTGCCCCAGTCCCCATTATCATTGCCCACACACATTCTTGTTTCTCTTTTTATGCTTGCTCCTGTATGGAAGACTAGGCATTCAACCTCAAAATTGAATGGATTCCATTGTTCATTTTTAAATTGTAGAATAAAAATGTAAAATGTCACTTTTAAAAGACACTTTTAAACAATTAATTCTTGTTTAAAATGTAGTTAAATGCATTATGAATCACTTTTCACACTGACAACTAAAGACCTATTTAAAAGGTTAATTGAACTGGACTACAAAATACACTTGTCCAATGTTGTTTTCAACTCGGCTGGCAAATACAAAAAGAAAAGCTTTTGGCAAAAGGATAAAGAAAAGCAAAAGGGTCATTCTAAACCAGAGTCAACTCATGGGTCAGCTCAACCAGAGGTCCCCTACTAACATTTTGATTTATTTTTTTCTTGTCAAAGAAATATGTAAAAGAAGATGCAAGTCAAAATATCAAACACCATGGATGGATATTTCCTGCATTGTTGGGGTGAAGGGTCAAATAGCAAATTTCACCAAATATTTTAAAACAAAACCTGTACAAATAATAATAAATAGCCACATAAAAATGTAGCAGCATCATTAATGGGTTGGGTAGAAAGTTTATCTTAATTGTATTTGATTGTATTATATAATTGCATTCGAAAACAGAGTCCCCTATAAAATATTGTTTTAATTTAAATTATTGTAATATATAAATTTAATTTTGGAACAAACGTTTAGTTCTTTTTTTCTTAAACAGTTGCTTGAATAAATTTAAATGATAAGTAGGTTGTTGTTTGGAAAGCTATAAAGTTTCCTCTCCAACACTGAAGCCATCATAAACCAACACAAATCTGTCAGCAGTGTGACTGGGTTGCCAGTTCACCATCAGGGGAAACGACACCTCAGCGTCCTGTCACCTGTCTGCACAAATGTGTCGCCATATCCCCTCTCCACATCTACAGCCATACCAGGAGCTCCACAGAGAAAGATGATCTTGGACTCTCAGAATCCGTCATGCCCTGCACAGTCACAGCAGGATGGAGAGACACGAAGGCTGACGGGAGGAGGACAGCAGACAGTCCACCAGAGACAGTATAAAACCAAAACACAGCACTCCAGAATTCAATCGCTTAAAATAAAGTCCATGCAGAACGACAATGATCAAGTGTCACAACAACAATAACGTCATTCAGGGAGATTGTCGAGATTCAGCCATTCCCAATATGGCGTTTATATATAGGCCTGACCATATGGAAACAAATGCTATTTTCGGGTGATAATGAATTGTCAACTTGTCACAATGAACTAGTTGTCAACACTGAACTGATTCATGCACACTAGTCCAGTTATAGTGCTAAAATTCTGACTATGTAGGCCTATCTGTCTAATATCCATGTACTGTACAGGTATAATCAGTAAGGCTTCTTTTTTGAAAGAAAAGGCTGCATTTATTTTGATCAAAAAATTATTATTGAAACGCATATTAATTTTAAATGTATTCCTGTGATGCAGAGCTGAATTTTCAGCATCATTACTCCAGAGTCACATGATCCTTCAGAAATCATTCTAAAATGCTAAATTTCTACTCAAGATGCATTTCTTTTTATTATCAATTTTAAATAATGTTGCTGCTTCATATTTCTTAATAATAATAATAATTTCTTAATTTCTGTGTATATTTATGTATGTATATATATAAGCAAATGTATATGTATATATTTTAGAAACATATGTTGCTTATATATTAAATATATTTATTTATAATATTAATATTAATCACGATTACTCATTTGACAGAACTAGTAAAAACATAAATGTCCTTACTGACACTCAGTTTAACACATCCTTGCAGAATAAAAAGATTAATTCCTTCTCAAAGAAATCATACTGAACCCAAATTTTTGAACATTAGTCTGTCTATTGCTCCATCTGTTCATATACAGGGTATCTATCTAATAATCCATCTGTGAATGTAATTGGTCAAGTGATACTGGCTCTTTTAAAGTGACAAAATTGTTTTAACATGATGTGTTAGTCTTTTAAAACCTGCAATGGTCATGGCAGACTGATCAGTAATCATATCTACCCCTCCGGGGAATTTTTACTGGCTTTCAATTAATTTAATCGATTTAACATTTGCTTTCCCACACTCCCTTCCTCTGCAACACCTCACTCTCCCTCACTCTTTCGTTCTCACTTTCCCTCTGCACTGACAGCTGATAAGCAGTGAGTTTCGAAACAATCTTTCCAATCTGATACATCTCACTGCACGCATGACAAAACAGAAGAGAAACAGAAAGCTGAAATGGTGAGAAAGCAGCTCAGTGATTACAGCTACGGAACAAAGACTCACTGTTGGACTGGTGAGTTATGATCATTTTAGAGACAAACAAATATTTACTAATCCTCTGACAATGCAACTTAATTGACAGAAACTATAAATGCAGCTAAATTTGTTTCACGCAAAAATGAAAAATGAATTTGCAATCCAAGATGGGAATGAGTTTATTTCTCCATTAAAACAGATCTGGAGAAATGTAGCATTACATTACATGCTCCCTAATGGATGCTCTGCAGTGAATAGGTGTAGCACCTAGCCCCACCTTTACCCTAAACCTACCCACTTCTGAACAGTATAAAACACACACAGAACATACAGTTGTGTTCAAAATAATAGCAGTGTTTTTTAAAACGTTTAAATTATTATAATATTTTTATTTCCATTTATTGGGAACACTGCACATTATATTTTTACATCAAAACATGAAGAAAAACGATCAATATTTTAATTACTTTAGAGAAAATTATGGAAAAAATTATATTGGGCAAAAATATAGCAGTGTCTGCCTTTTTCAATACAAACTCAAATATTTACTTCATAAACTGAAAAAACTTTAAGATTTAGAGCTTTCCTGTGAATCACTAAACTAATATTTAGTTGAACAACCACTGTTTTTAGGAACTGCTTCACATCTGTGCTGCATGTAGTCAACCAACGTCTGGCTCTTGTAAACAGGTATTCCCGCCACGGATGATTTGACAAGTCCTCTGTATTTCTTAGTTTTGCCTCAGAAACAGCATTTGTGATGTCACCCCACAAGTTTTCTATTAGGTCCAGGGATTGGGCTGGCCACTCCATAACTTTAATTTTGTTGGTCTGGAACCAAGATGCTGCTCGCTTACTGGTGTGTTTGGGGTCATTGTCTTGTTGAAAAAGCATTACAAACAAGTTGTGTTGCATTTCAAAACTTCTGAAGCCATACGATGTCTTAATGCGAAGAAGAGAGAAAATTATCTTAAATTATCCCGATTCGTTAACAAGAGTATCTCTCAGATCAAAAGACATACAAGAGCAAATAGCATTTCACAACAGCAAGACGCAATAGATCACGAGACACACAAGAGCCAATAAAAATGTACTACCAAGGCTGACGTAAGGATTCTCCTGGTGGCATTTTCTGAATTTGCGCAAAGCAGCAGATGCAGCACAACTGAGTCATGGCAGATGGAGAGATGGTGATCGTGTTCTCTCACAAATCAATCCTTTTGCCTCAGAAGAATTGGAATATTAATCCTTTTTAATAAATAATGTTGGTGGTTGTATCTGCAGGTTTATCTTGTGTTGTCTTAACTGATGGTAAGTTTAGGGGCAAGTGTTGCGTTACATGCTCATAAGTGTATGAATAAAGTAATATAAATGAAACTGTTGTGATGGTTTACAGTGAAAAATCACACCCCAGTACATATGCAATAATGGCAATATCATTACCCAATATTTGAATCCAGTTATCTGTGTGTGGATCATGTTGCATCATCAGGTTGCATTGTTTAAAATGAATACATTTTATTAATAGATTTGCTTCCTACACATACAAAGCTTTTGGCTTCACAAGATGGTGTGGATCCATTGGTGAGCAGGTGATATAATGCTGTAATTTCAATTTCAAAAACATACATCTACAAAAAGTGAAGTGACTTTTGGGAATTTGTGTTCTGTATTTAACCTAAGTTCACACACACAGCAGTGAACACACAGACACACAGAGAACACACACCTGGAGCAGTGTGGCGGCAGTTGGGGGATCGGTGCCTTGAAGGTGGAGAGAGTGCTGGATATTCACTTCCACCACCTACAACCCTCACGGAGATGGGACTCGTAGCCTCAAACTTTGGGTTAAGAGTCCAACTCCCTATATTTTAATTGTTTCGGTGAGCTATTCCTTCAACATGTGAATCTGTTGTACATGTTAAAGCGTTAGTTCACCCAAAAATGAAAATTAGGCTGTTTTACCTTCAAAGCATCCTAGGTGTATCACTTCTTTCGGTCGAATCCATTTGGAGTTACATTAAAAACTGTCTATACCCCTTCAAACCTTTTAATGGGAATAAACAGGTATTTGCTATTTACACTTCGGAAGACGTTGAAGGAATAATTTACCCAAAAATGAAAATTCTCTCATCATTTACTCAAGTAGTTCCAAACCTGTATGAATTTCTTTGTTTCATTTTTTTTTCCACTATGGAAGACAATGGTAACCAAAACAGCCTGGTTACAAACTTTTTTCAAAATATCTTCCTTTATGTTCAGCAGAACAAAGAAATGCATACAGGTTTGGAGCTATTTAAGAGTGAGTAAATGAGGAGAATTTTCATTTTTGGGTGCACTAACCCAGTTCTATTCACTTACACTAATGTGATTCGCTGTAATCTCTTTCAAATGAGTGACTTTTTCAGTGACTGCGAGAGGGGAAGAGCTCGATACGACTCTTGATACACAGTCTCTGCAAGCTGTAATCACGTTACCAAAAAACGGAAAAAAATGACTCATAGAGATGCTTTACAATGGCCTAATTTATAACATGCGATCGATTTGACCACTTTAAAAACACATTTTGCTGTAATTCACACCATTCACAGAAATCCCTAGCTCATTTTTCAATCACTAAACTTAAGAAATTGACAGAGCAATCGCACAGCTATCCAACGATACTCTCTCTGTTCTTGAAATTCTTGCTGTTAGTCCACAGGACAACGATTTAGACACACTCACCCTATTCAAAGTCTGTCCTCTGCAAGGAGTCAAGGTAGTTGAACCTATCAGAGAGAATGAATGCAGGGCAGTGAGGGCTGAACCTCTGCTATCACTTCTGTTGTGTCTAGCACGTAATTCACCCTCACGGTGTTTTGATACAGACACGCAAACGTGCTGGGTTTAGTATTTCTCACCAGGTCCGTTGCAGAGTGATTGACGGACTCAGCAAGGTGTCACCAACATAATCTCTCGTCTTATTTTCAGCGCTGTGTGATCTGTAACTGTCATTCTAAATACTTGCTGAAAGAATCAAGTGGCACCTCGGACTAAGAAGAAGGACGGTGGACGTGACTTACGCGGTTTGCAAAGGCATCATGCATCTTTTTTTGAGGAGACACTAGTCTTAGCCCAACTTTGTGCCCTGGGTGAGATTCAACATAAACAAAGACAATAAAAACATGACTTAGTAGTTTATTGCAAATGTGTAGCAGATTTTCCTAACTCTGGGGCTGCAGATGATTTCAGTGAACTGCATCTCATAAATGGCTTTTTTTTTTTTTAATGAACTGCCGCAAGTTAAATCCATTTATGAATTACACAGCTTCTCTTGTGCATTAAATATTGCAAGAAATGGCTATATTAGGCTACATTCAAGGATTAGAAACAACTTGTATTTCCTTCTGGCTGATTCTGAGCAGAAACACAGAAACTTAATGTGAGAGGTTTATGTATTTTGCAGTCACCTTTAAAAAGGTATGAATAAGTAAAGAATAACTAATTAGCAATAATATACATACATAATTTTAATAGGGCAATAACTTAGCATATAACATAAATAAAACCCCTAATATATAAAAACATCTAAGGTTACATCGGTAACCCACATTCCCTGAAGGAACGGAGACGTTACATATGAGATCCCATATGTAACGTTGAAGTGAACTCGACTGAAGGGGAACTAAGAAATCTAAAACATACTGTAAATATTTACAGTAATGTAATATTTGCTTGTTCATTCATTTACTGTTATATTTAATATTATATGCTGAATTATTGTCCAAGTTTGTCTAGTTATTGACAATGTTATGCATGTAGGTATATTATATGTTTAGATGAAATACAAGAAATATAATTTTATTTCTTTTTTAATCCATGTGGATTATGTATTGAATAAACCACTTGGAAATCATTTTTTAAATAACAAATCAATTAATCGTGATTGATCACATTCAAAATAGCATTTCTTAAATAAAATATATCGCCAAAAGTATTCGCTCACCCCTCCAAATAATCAGAATCAGGTGTTCCTATCACTTCCATGGCCACAGGTGTATAAAATCAAGCACTTAGGCATGCAGGCTGTGGGACCTCATAGTGAACAGACAAAGATGCCGAAGGACAACATTCCAAAGAGAATCTTGAAATCTTCTCCTAA